>JAEUYN010000036.1:0-147613 GCA_018257835.1 Euura lappo | reverse complement strand
GGTGCGATTTGATGACACGTGGGCTGGGTTCCGCAAGAGATGAAGATTCGGTTTTGGTATCTAAAATCGTGCTTAGATTCCGTATCAATTGAAAAAAAAAAGAAAAAGGCTTTGATCGGTACATACGGTTGCTTCCACCTCACGGAGCGCCGCGCCTACTTCATTCTGCAACATATCCCGATACGTTTGACCGTTCAAGTTGCCCTCTATCACGTGAGGTCCAATCAAAACAAGACCCTGAACAATGACTTGTTTTACTTTTTTTTTTTTTCTAATTTGTACTTTCTCTTGTATTCTTCACCTTAATTTTAATTTGATTTTTTATTTCACCCTTGACCTCGTAATGTTTTTCTGTTCTTTGTTTGGCTTATTATTACTATTATTGTTATTATTATTACGACTATTATTTTTGTGTATTTTCACCTGTACTTACTTCTGATCTCACCTTGTTGCTTACCTCTTTCTTCTTTTTTGTGTGTGACTCCATTTAATTACTCTCTTATTACTTTAACTATTATTTATATTTAATGCATGAGTTTTCGTTTTTTGCGTGGTCTACTTCTGTTCCTCGGTGAGGGCTCGAGAGGGATATCTCACTATCCTATGCTCTTTCGCTATAATTTGGCATTATTATTATCATTTTTACTATTATCATTATTATTATTATTATTATTATTATTATTATTATTATTATTATTATTATTATTATTATTATGATTTTCATTCAATGTATGCACTGAGAAAAACATAAATAAATTACATCGTTTGATAGTGAATAGTTATTCATACTTCTCATTCCTACCCTGAGTCTATTTCAATGTGAACAGGTGATGTATGTCAATCATTTCGTAAATAATATCGACAACAGACAATTACGATTCTGGTCGCCAACTACGAATATCTTCATTATTCCAGTACCTGCCTGAAATGACTAGAGGATAACAGGGGTTCAACCCCGAAATGAAAGCAAATAATATTTGAATATAAAATATTAACAATATTTTATTAACAAAATTATTCATTCAATATACAGGGCAAAATGATATTGAATGTCGTTGCGTGGTTATAAAAAAACAAAATTACCAAGTACAATTACAATTATGAAGGTGAAACGGATGAGGAATATTGAGTATTTTCAGAATTAACTGAATCAAAAAATCGTTATGTAGCGATCAGGAAAAAAAAACTACTGTTAATAAAAATGAGGAATATTGAGTATTTTCAGAATTAACTGAATCAAAAAATCGTTATGTAGCGATTAGGAAAAAAAAACTACTGTTAATAAAAATGAGGAATATTGAGTATTTTCAGAATTAACTGAATCAAAAAATCGTTACGTAGCGATTTGAAAATAATTACTGTTTCTAAAAATGAGGAACATTGAGTATATCAAAATTAACTGAATGATAAAATTATCTCAAAAGACACCTGTCGTGACGTAGTGATGCTAAAGAATGACTGTTGATAAAGATGCGAAATATTGAGTATTTTAAAATTAAATGAATTAAGAAATCCTTACGTAGGGATTGGCAAATAATTACTGTTTATAAAAATGAGGAATATTGAGTATTTTCAGAATTAACTGAATAAAAAAATCGTTATGTAGCGATTAGGAAAAAAAACTACTGTTAATAAAAATAGAAGGAATATTGAGTATTTCCAGAATTAACTGAATCAGAAAAATCGTTACGTAGCGATTTGAAAATAATGACTGTTTTAAAAATGAGGAACATTGAGTATATCAAAATTAACTGAATGATAAAATTATCTCAAAGACACCTGTCGTGACCTAGTAGTACTAAAGAATGACTGTGATAAAGATGCGAAATATTGAGTATTTGAAAATTAAATGAATTAAAGAAATCCTTACGTAGGGATTGGCAAATAACTACTGTTAATAAAAATGAGGAATATTGAGTATTTTCTAGAAATAACTGAATCAAAGAATCTTTATGTAGCGATTAGGAAAAGAAACTACTGTTAATAAAGATGAGGAATATTAGTATTTTTCAGAATTAACTGAATCGAAAATCGTTATCTAGCGATTAGGAAAAAAACTACTGTTAATAAAAATGAGGAATATTGAGTATTTTCAGAATTAACTGAATCAAAAAATCGTTACATGCTTGATTTGAAGAATAATTACTGTTTTTAAAAATGAGGAACATTGAGTATATCAAAATTAACTGAATGATAAAATTATCTCCAAAGACACCTGTCGTGACGTAGTGATGCTAAAGAATGACTGTTGATAAAGATGAGGAATATTGAGTATTTTCAGAATTAACTGAATCAAAAAATCGTTATGTAGCGATCAGGAAAAAAATACTACTGTTTATAAAAATGAGGAATATTGAGTATTTTCAGAATTAACTGAATCAAAAAATCGTTATGTAGCGATTAGGAAAAAAAAACTACTGTTAATAAAAATGAGGAATATTGAGTATTTTCAGAATTAACTGAATCAAAAAATCGTTACGTAGCGATTTGAAAATAATTACTGTTTTTAAAAATGAGGAACATTGAGTATATCAAAATTAACTGAATGATAAAATTATCTCAAAAGACACCTGTCGTGACGTAGTGATGCTAAAGAATGACTGTTGATAAAGATGCGAAATATTGAGTATTCGAAAATTAAATGAATTAAGAAATCCTTACGTAGGGATTGGCAAATAACTACTGTTAATAAAAATGAGGAATATCGAGTATTTTCAGAAATAACTGAATCAAAGAATCTTTATGTAGCGATTAGGAAAAGAAACTACTGTTAATAAAGATGAGGAATATTGAGTATTTTAAAATCAAATGAATTCGAGGAACATTCAGTATTTCTAAATTAATTGAATTATAAAATCGTTACGTAGCGAATTGAAAATAATGACTGTTTTTAAAAATGAGGAACATTGAGTATATCAAAATTAACTGAATGATAAAATTATCTCAAAAGACACCTGTCGTGACGTAGTGATGCTAAAGAATGACTGTTGATAAAGATGCGAAATATTGAGTATTTGAAAATTAAATGAATTAAGAAATCCTTACGTAGGGATTGGCAAATAACTACTGTTAATAAAAATGAGGAATATTGAGTATTTTCAGAAATAACTGAATCAAAGAATCTTTATGTAGCGATTAGGAAAAGAAACTACTGTTAATAAAGATGAGGAATATTGAGTATTTTCAGAATTAACTGAATCAAAAAATCGTTATGTAGCGATTAGGAAAAAAAAACTACTGTTAATAAAAATGAGGAATATTGAGTATTTTCAGAATTAACTGAATCGAAAAATCGTTATCTAGCGATTAGGAAAAAAAAACTACTGTTAATAAAAATGAGGAATATTGAGTATTTTCAGAATTAACTGAATCAAAAAATCGTTACGTAGCGATTTGAAAATAATTACTGTTTTTAAAAATGAGGAACATTGAGTATATCAAAATTAACTGAATGATAAAATTATCTCAAAAGACACCTGTCGTGACGTAGTGATGCTAAAGAATGACTGTTGATAAAGATGCGAAATATTGAGTATTTGAAAATTAAATGAATTAAGAAATCCTTACGTAGGGATTGGCAAATAATTACTGTTTATAAAAATGAGGAATATTGAGTATTTTCAGAATTAACTGAATCAAAAAATCGTTATGTAGCGATTAGGAAAAAAAAACTACTGTTAATAAAAATGAGGAATATTGAGTATTTTCAGAATTAACTGAATCAAAAAATCGTTACGTAGCGATTTGAAAATAATGACTGTTTTTAAAAATGAGGAACATTGAGTATATCAAAATTAACTGAATGATAAAATTATCTCAAAAGACACCTGTCGTGACGTAGTGATGCTAAAGAATGACTGTTGATAAAGATGCGAAATATTGAGTATTTGAAAATTAAATGAATTAAGAAATCCTTACGTAGGGATTGGCAAATAACTACTGTTAATAAAAATGAGGAATATCGAGTATTTTCAGAAATAACTGAATCAAAGAATCTTTATGTAGCGATTAGGAAAAGAAACTACTGTTAATAAAGATGAGGAATATTGAGTATTTTAAAATCAAATGAATTCGAGGAACATTCAGTATTTCTAAATTAATTGAATTATAAAATCGTTACGTAGCGAATTGAAAATAATGACTGTTTTTAAAAATGAGGAACATTGAGTATATCAAAATTAACTGAATGATAAAATTATCTCAAAAGACACCTGTCGTGACGTAGTGATGCTAAAGAATGACTGTTGAAAAAGATGCGAAATTGGAAATTAAATGAATTTAGAAATCCTTACGTAGGGATTGGCAAATGTTGAAAAAGATTAGGTGTATTACGTATTTTAAAATAATAATGGTGAATTGAGGATTCTCTAAAATAATGGACCGATTCGAACTCCCTTGATCGCCGCTATCGCAGAATTGCAGAGCTGCCCTGGAGTACGCTGGACTGCTGCTGTGAAAATAAAATGTTAGTATTAGGATACGTATAATTTATTAAAAAACCAATAGGTATATCATTTATGAATCAAGTATAGCGCCATGATTGCTGACTGTACCTTGGCTCACGCCCAGTGTGCGAGATGCTCGAAATGGGCACCCCCAACTTCCAGGCAGCACTGCAACCTGTTGTGCCAATTTCGCAGGGAATTTCTAATATTGTCAGGCGTAATTTCAGCACAAATTTCCGCAATTCGGGCCGAAAGTTCGTCGAGATTATTAAGGGGCTCGTTCGAATATATTTCGTTTTTTATGTGAGGCCACACAAAACAATCCATGGGTGTCAGGTCGGGTGAACGTGCAGGCCATCGAATTGGTCCGTTTCTCCGACCCATCGACCTGGGAACACCTCGTTCAAGTGGTTTCGGACACCAACAGTGGAGTGCGCGGGTGCTCCGTCGTGCACGTATATCATGGGCCCATCGAGCTACAAGTACGTCAATGAAAATTAATTCAAATGTCCCGTGGTTTTAGCTTCGGCTGACAATTGTTGCGGGGTAACACCTTCAAATAATCATGATTTTTAGGGGGGTTTTATCCTCATCATCCAGATTGTACATCATATTCTATCACTTTCAGTCATCTAAGAGTTACGCCAAATTATCGAAAAATACAGATTCTCTCGGTCCTCGTAAGGAATAAAGGGTATTGGTCTCAAATTGTTAGGAAGAGATTCCATTATGGATTAATCGGCGGGATTTTCGCCATTGCGAAAATAATCCGAGATATTGGTCGAAAATGTATAACAAATCAACGGTTTCATCAACAAATCGGGCAAAATTTCAGGATGCGTTTTTTACTGATTTTGAGTAGAATTTGAGAAAAAAATATGGAATGATTCCGAGATGGTCGGGGTCTAACTCTGGTCGGGATCGCGTGGAATGAACCACATACTTCAGACCCATAGAGTTCCAATACCGCCCAAAAGAAATCAATTTTTTCTAAAATTCAAAGGTGTATAATACCCCACAAGGTTTTTTTCTTTGAATAACCAAACCGTCTCTTAATCTCTTCCAGAACCCACCCCCAGTCAACCCGACTGCAGAGGGTGCGATTTGATGACACGTGGGCTGGGTTCCGCAAGAGATGAAGATTCGGTTTTGGTATCTAAAATCGTGTTTAGATTCAGTATCAATTTGACACAAAAAAAAATACGGCTTTGATCGGTACATACGGTTGCTTCCACCTCACGGAGCGCCTCGCCTACTTCATTCTGCAGCATATCCAAATACGTTTGACCGTTCACGTTGCCCTCTACCACGTAAGGTCCAATCAAAACTCCGTTACAAACGGCGGAATATAGGTTTAGTTTGACTGGCCATTGGGTACGTGTCTGGTACAAGACTCGGGGATTCTCTCGTGACCAGAAGCGGGTGTTCTGGCGATTTGGCGCGCTGCACAATTGAACCGTACTTTCATCGGCGAAACAAATGCGATTCAAAATGCCTGGGTCCGCGTTTATCCGATTAATCATATCTCGAACGAAAATGAGACGATTGTCCAGGTCTGGCCCAATTAACTTTTGATGTACGTTGACCTTGTAAGGGTTGTACTTTTCCGATTTTAGGATTCTCCAGACGGACGACTGGGAGATGTGCACTTGCTGAGCAATTTTTGCAGTACTCGACCGATTATTCACTTCTACGGAAGTGCACACAAAAATTTTCTGTTCCTCGGTGAGGGCTCTAGAGGGATATTTCACTATCCGATGGTCTTTCGCGACGCTCCCAGTTTTGCGAAACAATCGGTACGCGCGCAAAATTGTGGCATGATCCGGGGCCGGCCGGTCAGGATTTTCGATCGCGAATTTTTCAGCGACCTGACGCGCACTAAGATTCGTTGCGTAATCCAACACAAACCCCTTTCTCTCTTCGTCAGTATAAATATAATTTGGCATCACGATGTTAATTTTATGAAACCCCCTATTTTTTATTCAAAATTTCACACTTAAAAAAAGCTTTTTCACAGCATCATAATTTTGACCGTTAACCTTCGAAATTTCACGATAAATTTTGATTTTCACGCAGCTATTCCATCACGCGGAGCAATTTTCTGCGACTGAACGACGATGTTTGAAAAACATTGCTGTGTTTTTTTTTCAGTTGCTATGCATTTTGAAACAAAATATACTCGAATAATTATGCGGTAGTCTGCGCGAATGCGCTTGCGCTACTTCGATAACTAGAAAAAATATGTGCATCATGTTACGTTTACTCGATTCACCTTTTGACAATTTTTATTATTTATGATACCCAAGTTCTTAACGTTAACGTAACATTCGCAGAGAGAAAGAATAAAAAACCGGTTCATGGTGATATTGTCACGACGCATACGTGTATCTCTACCCCCCAGTAGCTCAGAAAAAAATCATCAGCCCCATCGCGGGAGTGGAAGCCACCCTCAACCTGCAACCCCTTATTAGATTTTCTGATTACAAAAATCACAAGTCCCCAACTAGGTCCTTGGCGATATTGGCACGACGCATACGGGCATCTCGAACCCCCAGTAGTTCGGAAAAGAATCATCAACCCCATCGCGGGAT
Source organism: Euura lappo (assembly GCA_018257835.1). Taxonomy (NCBI): domain Eukaryota; kingdom Metazoa; phylum Arthropoda; class Insecta; order Hymenoptera; family Tenthredinidae; genus Euura; species Euura lappo. The sequence goes on along the minus strand of JAEUYN010000036.1, from coordinate 140,577 downwards.
TGGAAGCCACCCTTAACCTGCAACCCCTCATTCGATTTTCCGATAAAAATATCAACTAGGTCCTTGGCGATATTGGCACGACGCATACGGGCATCCCGACCCCCCAGTAGCTCGGAAAAAAATCATCAGCCCCATCGCGGGAGTGGAAGCCACCCTCAACCTGCAACCCCTAATTAGATTTTCTGATTACAAAAATCACAAGTCCCCAACTAGGTCCTTGGCGATATTGGCACGACGCATACGGGCATCTCGAACCCCCAGTAGCTCGGAAAAGAATCATCAACCCCATCGCGGGAGTGAAAGCCACCCTTAACCTGCAATCCCTCATTCGATTTTCCGATAAAAATATCAACTAGGTCCTTGGCGATATTGGCACGACGCATACGGGCATCCCGACCCCCAGTAGCTCGGAAAAGAATCATCAACCCCATCGCGGGAGTGGAAGCCACCCTCAACCTGCAACCCCTTATTAGATTTTCTGATTACAAAAATCACAAGTCCCCAACTAGGTCCTTGGCGATATTGGCACGACGCATACGGGCATCTCGAACCCCCAGTAGCTCGGAAAAGAATCATCAACCCCATCGCGGGAGTGAAAGCCACCCTTAATCTGCAATCCCTCATTTTTTTCCGAGCTACTGGGGGTCGAGATGCCCGTATGCGTCGTGCCAATATCGCCATGGACCTTTTTTTTCTCTGCGAATGTTACGTTAACGTTACGACCTTTGGTATCATAATGATTTTCAGGTAAAAAGTTTTCTAACGAATAATCTTCTGATCATCAATTCGATATAATGTGTATGTAGTAGGCGCTGGCTGGAAATGAGATGACAGTTGACAAACAGTGCTGGTTTGGTTTTCTCGCTAGCAATTGTCGATAGACGCTTGCAGTCGGCCATTAACAGTTCGGTCTTCGTCGAAGCATCATGGAAAATCATCAGCACTTGAGCGTTGCAGATAAAGTGAGGCGTTACAATTACTGTGACCTAATTTTGAACCAAGATCCTGGGATCATTAGGCGAATGTGTTTCGGGGGCGAAATGACGCTCGATCTGTTACATCAGCGCAACGACGGCTTTTCTGAATATTGGTCGCCGGACAATCCGCGAGCGATTCTTGCCGGGAATGCAAGGCAGTCCGTTAAAAAAGTGAAGTTTTTCGTGGCTGCACTCAGCTGGGGGGCTTTCGTCCGCCCGTACATGGTATCGTCGAATGAGAGTAGCAGGTCATACATCAGATTGCTGAAGAATGAATTGGGCGACGGGCTCAACAATCTGGCGCAACTGGTATGTACTAATATTATTAGAATTAAAAATTCTCAATACTTTTTGATCCCTTTTATGACTACATTCACGCATACACGCGCCTCGATATGTATTGTTACCCCCCCCGCCCAAATCCGTTGTACAATTCAATAAAAAAAAATTATTCCTACGTTTCTCATTCAATTCTCGGCAGACTTTTTTTTTTAAACGCATAATTGACGTTCAATTCATACCATTTCTTTTTTCGACGCATCGTCACTTGTTCACACGAACGGATGGGCTGATTTCGCTACAAAAGCAGACAAATTCTTCCAGCGTTACTCGGTCGGTACCATCACATAATCCAAACAAAACCGTCGCGATGCCTGCGAAATCGGTTTACTTTCATCTGTTCGAACAAAAAGAGAAGTGTTCATCGGGGGAGCAGAGTGCGCTCGCTGCCTGGTTGTAGTAGGCTTCCGGCTAAAACGACCTTTACTCCCTCGACGCAATGAACTTGAAACATTCATCTGTTATGAGTGTAACCGTAGATAGAGCGTAGATTCCTGGAGCAGACAGAGCTTCGAATTTCAAACCGAATGTACTAATTTGATACTTCCTTGAAAATGAAAGCAGTAGGTCGACCCTGAATAACGTATCATCCGTTTCTATTCTTATTGATACCAGTTTAGATTGCTTTATGAGATACTAATTGTAAAATGAAAACCGTATGAGTTATCATTGCATATCTCTCTAAAAGTAGTCATTTAATCGTATCGTTAATCCACAGCTCGATGGACCAATGGTCTACTCACACGACGAGGCACCCAGCCACCGTGACGCATCGGTCTGTCAGTACCTGGATGAGAGGTTCCCAGGAAGTTGGGTCGGCTGCAACGGGCCGATTTCATGGCCAGCTCGTTCCGACGACCTTAGTTACCTTCAAACGTATTTGTGGCCACATATCAGACGCATCATAAGTGGACTGCGCCATCCGTTGGAAAATATGAGGCAAGTGAAGAGGTGCATCGAGTGCATTCTCAGAACATTCGAAAGCATACAAGTGTCTCTTTCCGTCTCCGAGAATCTTGAAAGGTTGCAGTGCTGCCTAGAAGTTGGGGGTGCCCGTTTCGAGCATCTCGCACACTGGGCGTGAGCCAAGGTACAGTCAGCAATCATGGCGCTACACTTGATTTATAAATGATATACCTATTGGTTTCTTAATAAATTATACGTATCCTAATACTAACATTTTATTTTCACAGCAGCAGTCCAGCGTACTCCAGGGCAGCTCTGCAATTCTGCGATAGCGGCGATCAAGGGAGTTCGAATCGGTCCATTATTTTAGAGAATCCTCAATTCACCATTATTATTTTGAAATACGTAATACACCTAATCTTTTTCAACATTTGCCAATCCCTACGTAAGGATTTCTAAATTCATTTAATTTCCAATTTCGCATCTTTTTCAACAGTCATTCTTTAGCATCACTACGTCACGACAGGTGTCTTTTGAGATAATTTTATCATTCAGTTAATTTTGATATACTCAATGTTCCTCATTTTTAAAAACAGTCATTATTTTCAATTCGCTACGTAACGATTTTATAATTCAATTAATTTAGAAATACTGAATGTTCCTCGAATTCATTTGATTTTAAAATACTCAATATTCCTCATCTTTATTAACAGTAGTTTCTTTTCCTAATCGCTACATAAAGATTTTTTGATTCAGTTATTTCTGAAAATACTCAATATTCCTCATTTTTATTAACAGTAGTTATTTTTTCCTAATCGCTACATAACGATTTTTTTATTCAGTTAATTCTGAAAATACTCAATATTCCTCATTTTTATAAACAGTAATTATTTGCCAATCCCTACGTAAGGATTTCTTAATTCATTTAATTTTCAAATACTCAATATTTCGCATCTTTATCAACAGTCATTCTTTAGCATCACTAGGTCACGACAGGTGTCTTGAGATAATTTTATCATTCAGTTCAATTTTAAGATGTACTCAATATTCCTCATCTTTATTAACAGTAGTTTCTTTTCCTAATCGCTACATAAAGATTTTTTGATTCAGTTATTTCTGAAAATACTCAATATTCCTCATTTTTATTAACAGTAGTTATTTTTTCCTAATCGCTACATAACGATTTTTTTATTCAGTTAATTCTGAAAATACTCAATATTCCTCATTTTTATAAACAGTAATTATTTGCCAATCCCTACGTAAGGATTTCTTAATTCATTTAATTTTCAAATACTCAATATTTCGCATCTTTATCAACAGTCATTCTTTAGCATCACTACGTCACGACAGGTGTCTTTTGAGATAATTTTATCATTCAGTTAATTTTGATATACTCAATGTTCCTCATTTTTAGAAACAGTAATTATTTTCAAATCGCTACGTAACGATTTTTTGATTCAGTTAATTCTGAAAATACTCAATATTCCTCATTTTTATTAACAGTAGTTTTTTTTTCCTAATCGCTACATAACGATTTTTTGATTCAGTTAATTCTGAAAATACTCAATATTCCTCATTTTTATTAACAGTAGTTTTTTTTTCCTGATCGCTACATAACGATTTTTTGATTCAGTTAATTCTGAAAATACTCAATATTCCTCATCCGTTTCACCTTCATAATTGTAATTGTACTTGGTAATTTTGTTTTTTTATAACCACGCAACGACATTCAATATCATTTTGCCCTGTATATTGAATGAATAATTTTGTTAATAAAATATTGTTAATATTTTATATTCAAATATTATTTGCTTTCATTTCGGGGTTGAACCCCTGTTATCCTCTAGTCATTTCAGGCAGGTACTGGAATAATGAAGATATTCGTAGTTGGCGACCAGAATCGTAATTGTCTGTTGTCGATATTATTTACGAAATGATTGACATACATCACCTGTTCACATTGAAATAGACTCAGGGTAGGAATGAGAAGTATGAATAACTATTCACTATCAAACGATGTAATTTATTTATGTTTTTCTCAGTGCATACATTGAATGAAAATCATAATAATAATAATAATAATAATAATAATAATAATAATAATAATAATAATAATAATAATAATGATAATAGTAAAAATGATAATAATAATGCCAAATTATAGCGAAAGAGCATAGGATAGTGAGATATCCCTCTCGAGCCCTCACCGAGGAACAGAAGTAGACCACGCAAAAAACGAAAACTCATGCATTAAATATAAATAATAGTTAAAGTAATAAGAGAGTAATTAAATGGAGTCACACACAAAAAAGAAGAAAGAGGTAAGCAACAAGGTGAGATCAGAAGTAAGTACAGGTGAAAATACACAAAAATAATAGTCGTAATAATAATAACAATAATAGTAATAATAAGCCAAACAAAGAACAGAAAAACATTACGAGGTCAAGGGTGAAATAAAAAATCAAATTAAAATTAAGGTGAAGAATACAAGAGAAAGTACAAATTGGAAAAAAAAAAAAAGTAAAACAAGTCATTGTTCAGGGTCTTGTTTTGATTGGACCTCACGTGATAGAGGGCAACTTGAACGGTCAAACGTATCGGGATATGTTGCAGAATGAAGTAGGCGCGGCGCTCCGTGAGGTGGAAGCAACCGTATGTACCGATCAAAGCCTTTTTCTTTTTTTTTTCAATTGATACGGAATCTAAGCACGATTTTAGATACCAAAACCGAATCTTCATCTCTTGCGGAACCCAGCCCACGTGTCATCAAATCGCACCCTCTGCAGTCGGGTTGACTGGGGGTGGGTTCTGGAAGAGATGAAGAGACTGTTCGGTGATTGCATACATTAAATGAAAATCATGATGATAATCATGAAATCATGATTATAATAATAATACTTATAATACTAATACTACTAATAATAATAATGATAATAATAATAATAATAATAATAATAATAATAATAATAATAATAATAATAATAATAATAATAATAATAATAATAATAATAATAATATTGATAATAATAATAATGATAATAATAATGATAATAATATTAATAATAATAATAAGAAGAAGAAGAAGAAGAAGAAGAAAAAGAATAATAATAATAATAATAGCGAGTACGAGTGAAATATCCCTTTCGAGCCCTCTCTGAGGTACAACAGACTTTTCGTATGCGCATCCGTCGAAGTTAATAATTAGATAGAGCACTCCAAGAATCGCTCAGCAAGTACAAATCAATCAGTTGTCGGTCTGGAGAATTTTGAAATCCGAAAGCTACGACTCTTTTAGGTGAACGTGCGCCAAAAATTGAATAGACCAGACCTTGGGGCCCGGTTCTGTTTCTTTTACGTACCGGTACGAATGAAACGTACTACCCCCTCTTTGTCGTTTGTCTATCTGCTCGTTGTTGATAGATATTGGTTGCTAGATAGACAAACGAGGGAGAGGGGGTAACAGAATCGGGCCCCTGGAGAGTCGACGAATTTTTCTGAAAGACATGATCAATCGAATAAACGCAGATCCAGGCATTTTGAATCGTATTTGTGTCACTGACAAAAGTACAGTTTAATTCTGAAAGTTTGTCGTGTGAGGCACTGTAAATTCTACGAAATCTGTCTCTTCGTCAGAAGGAATGCTCAATGCCACCGTGCTAGGAATAATATGCAATTTTGATGCTATCGGCTCCGCTGAACAATCTACTAACGTTTAGTATTTCAAAGACATCCCTAAAGTCTAAAGATCTAACGCCATGTGACCGTGCCACGTAACCGCTGAACTCCAAGTCTAATTCGCTTCTCTGAACACATTTCCAGTGTCAGTGTAGCAATCAACATCTCTAGCCTAGATAGTACGACGAACCTGTTATCGGAGGGTTCAACTCAATTCTGGGCTTCATTGTCTTGACTCAGACCTGAGCTCGAGTCGTAATCAAAATAATGGATGAAGCGATACTGCTGCAGTCTTGATTTTTTCGTCATCTGACTTGGATCGCATGCCAAGTCGATGACGTGCATTCGACTAGTTCGGCGATAGTGTTCTCGTTTATTGCTCGATGAAGTAAGAGTAATGGTCGTTGGCAAGGACGGCAGGATGTTGGATCGCTTGACCTGGTGGAAAAATGTACGAGATAAAAAAAAGAGCAGAAATGACGTAACAATAATGTATCGGTTCGACTATCCAATAGTCATCCAATAACTTATCGATCCAGTCGAGTCAATGTAACCCAGTTTCTATTCATCGTTTCGACGGCTAGGAATCGCTGTACATTACGCCTGGTTCATGTAATTGCTGTATTTGTTGTGTTACTACTTGAATAGAAATATCTACCTTAAAGAATACAACGATAGTGCTGTAGAAGTATTGAATACAATCCTTGGACCCATCAATTTGGATTGTATTTTTGGCTCAAGGGAACGAGGGTGGGAGGCAATAGCCAGGACTTGGGGACGTCGGATGGCGGTTGTTATGGACCTGTTTGAAAAATGTACCGGTTAATTCGGAGGCCGAAATTACATTTCATTGGACATGTGATACCGGAGTATTAAAATGATTTAAATTACACTACCAAAAAAAAGTAACCGCTTCAGTAAACAAATCGGAGTAGGATAATTCTGATAAAACGCTACAAGAAATATTCAATGTCTTTGTCATATGTATATCAACCCTAGAAGTGCGGACTTATTTTTTCAACATTCAAAGTATAGTATGGGATGAACAATGTGGCCGACGCGTTTCTTGCTCGGAAAAACGTTCTTGAAGCGAATAATGGGACTCGTCAGCACATGATTCTTTCAATTTTTAAAGTAGAAAAAGAATGCTGAAAAGCAATTTCAATTTTATTGAAGTATATTAGTTGATGTAAAATCTATTTAACGGACAGAGTTCTAAATTTTCAAGTTTGCCTCGGGTGGATGTCCACCTCAGTCCGTATTTCTATGGTTGAGCCGGTGAGTCATAACAATTATGTTAGATGATTTGTACCATAGACATATAAAATACCGGGACGGAGTATTACGCTGCGGGGGGAAGCCATTGCGGGGAGGGTGACGAGGTAAAGGATGCCTGTTTTTGATTAGGTCCTAAAACTGCGCAAGCGCAGTACCATAAGATACGCATAAAGTGAGGTAACCTATAAAAAAAAATATCAGCCAATATCAGTCGGAGTTAAGGAAACTTTATTTTATTCGGAATAAAACTTCAACAAAATAGTGTTATGTTCTGTGCCTTGGTGTAAAAAAGCCCAGATCACCGGCGGACCCCCCTCATTCTGGATTCACACCCCTCGCTTATGAATTGAGTTTATGCTCCGTCTCGGTATTTCCTATGTCTATGATTTGTACAGTTTACCTACAATCCTCCTCCTTCCATCGATAACAGGCGGTTCTCTATCCTTGATGCACCGAATACTTATTTTAGCTCCCTGCGTGTGTGGCCGAACGACAGATCCTAACCTCTCGAACGAAGAACGAAGACCCTGTTGGTTTTCATGAGGAAAAGTTTTTCGTTGAATGTCACATTACCCCGAGTGATCGAATCGAATGAATTCGCAGTCAATTTTAAGGTTATGATGGTGGATTAACTGAGGAAGCATGTCGACCTTGCGAGTCGAAGATTACCTACGTACCTCTTTGACAGGTTCCTATTCTTCATCCTCCCGTTTCTTTTCCGGATTCCTTCTTCTAGACGAGTTCACTGCATTTACACCTTTATCGCAGAATGTTTGTGATTCCTATTTCACGCGACAAGCCACCGGGGCCGGGGGCGGATAGTTGTTCACGACACAAGTATACGTGAGACCCTGTGTACGTATACGACGACAGCGCCACCGCGAGCAGATGCCAAGGCACTTCGTAGATGACTTAGTGTGTGTACCTAGATAACGCATGCTTACCCACTCTGTTTGTGTAGATACGCTATGCGCCTATTCATTGTGCGCCTAGGGCGTAAAGTGGGCTTTCTTAGACCGAGTGTAGAGTTTGCAGTACGAGTCGGAGGTGAGCTAGCACGAGCCGAAGACGAGTACTGCAACCACACAAGGTCAAAAAGCCCCCTTAGCACTTGTAACGCATGTATCGATTTCTGCGTTTTTTGTGCCTATCAGCAGCACCAAGGTGACCTTTCTTTGACAAATTTTGACATTTATACAAATTCGAAAATAAACGCTGTGCAGTAGTGCCCGTGGTTTATTTCACATCTGGCTACTTTTTCTTCACTTTACGATCGACGCGTGTCATTATTATTATTATCATCATTTGTCCAGGTTACCCGGACCGTAGATCTCGGTGTCCAGGTCGACCTGCCGACTGGACACCAAGGCCTACGGTCCGGGCGACCTGGACACCAAGACCCACGGTCCGGCAAATTTGAAAATAATTTCATCAGCTGTCGCAAGTGTGGCGACACCATCTTGACCTGAGCATCGCGTCGAGTTCACATAATTTAAATGCTGGCTCGCGGACAATCGGCACCGAGTGTACTTGTCTCATGAGTTGCCTATACTCAGGAGTCCCCGTGGGGCACTTCCACCGAATGACGCTGTATAATGAAGAACAGCGGTCCTAGAACAGATCCTTGTGGTACTCCCCGCGTCGCGTTTGCCCATTCCGATAGTTCCCCATTCGGTCCTCTGATAGCCTGCCGCCTCCCGGTGAGATATGAGTGGAGAAATTTGAGAGCGAGAGGAGAAAAGTTCAGCCTTCTAAGTTTCCTCAGAAGAATGGAGTGGTTGACCTTATTAAATGCTTTGGAGAAATCAAAGGAGACCATGATGACCACCTTTCTTTTGTCTATGGCTTGACGACAGTAGTCTACAACCCTGATGAGCGCGGTGTGGGTGCTATGGCCTCTCCTGTAGGCCGATTGACATCGATCGAACAGGTCTCTTTCCTCAAGATAGTTTGAGATTTAGTCCGCAACTAGCTTTTCTAAGCATTTGGAAAGTGCACACAGAATCGATATCGGTCTATAATCGTTGCATACTATAGGTGATTTGATTTTAGGTAACGGTCAGACGATTGAACTTTTCCATTGTGAAGGGAACACCCAAGTTCTCTATGATGGGCAGGAGTACAGGCAAACCTTTCTTGACCACGTCTATAGAGATGCCATCCAGTCCCGTCGCATTTGACGCATTTGAGAACCGTCTCTGTTATGACGTTACAAAAGTGGAACTTATCGTCATCGAATGGTTTCCCGGAAGATTGACTGGGTGCTGCAGGAGCCCGCTGATGACCCAAGTCCTCATGGGTGAGACCAGAAGATACAAAGTGCCTGTTCAGCTGAGAAATAGATAGGTGGAGGCTGTGCAACGAGGAATTCGATTTGACTAACCCAAGACGCCGGAGCATTGTCCATGCTTCAGAGCGAGAGTTTAGTGTGCCTAGCATCCTCATGTAGTAGTCGTTTCTTGCTATATCGATCTTTGCCTTTACAAGATTTCGAAGATATTTAAACCTGCCGTGTAGGGTGGGACTTCTCTTTCTTCTCCAGACTCGGCGTGCCAGATTTCGCTAATTCATGAGAGCCCTTATTTCAGCTGTTAGCCAGGGTGCGGGGACCCTGCTATTCCTTGTCGAGGTCGTAACGATGGGGGCATGTCTATCCAGACAGGCAGTCACCACGGAGTTCATATAATCAACTTTCGAATCTATGTCATTGCCGCAGAAAAAGGGGTTCCAATCAGCACCACTCAGGTCCTCCAGGTAGTTGTCCATGCAGAAGTTTTTGAAATTTCTGCGAGAGATGTCACTCGATTCTTCCCCTGTACCAACTTGAAGCACGGCCACGAAGATGAGGTCGTGCGCCGAGAGAAAGGATATATCACGTTGCCCGAATGACACTAGAGCATCAGAGCTGTCGACAATGCAGTGGTCAATCCATGTCGAGCTATTCTTGAGGTTATGTGTCGGCTCATACGGGACGAGGTAGAGGTTGGAGCTATCTATAAAATTCCATAGTCGATCTCGCATTTTGTCGCTATCGTATGCATGTGGCCTGAGGTCGAGGTTGAGATCGCCGATGATGACATGGTGACTGTATTGTACATAGAATTGTAGAAAAGAGTTCTCAAAGTCGCTCAAGTATGCCGTGTCTGGCGGACGATAGATTACGCTTAGGAGTACTTTCTCCTTACAGGAGGTGGATATTTCGGCTATGATGAACTCAGGCTTGGCGCAGTATTCTCCCCGCGAATCTAGTAGTATACGCGTCTGGATGTTACGCTTAACATAAAAACCTACGCCTCCCCCATATTTACCAGTTCTATCACATCGGTATAAGTTATATCCTTCGAGACCGACGAAGCTATCTGTGATACCGGGGGTGAGCCACGTTTCGGACATGCAGATTATATGATAGTCGGACTTCTCGAAAAATAGTTTGAATTCTTCGAAGTGATTAGCTGCCAGAATGTTCTGACAGTTGACATGACCAATTCTTAAGTTATGAGGAATACTAGCCATAGTTGGTCCTACTGATTTTGTCCTTGAGTTTATTTGCCAGCAGAGGACATTTCTTGCCATCAAGTGCCGAGTGTTTTACATCCCCGAGTTTTGCTCTTTGACAATTGAAGCATTTAGGATGTGTATCCTGGTTCTTCTTGGTCTGGCAGGATTTCATTTCATGATCCTCTGCACAGTGGCCACAGTGAGACTGGGATTTACAGTTTTTCGCTAAGTGCCCGAAGGAAAAACATTTGAAACATTGAAGTACCCGCACGTGATCCTCAAATCTGCATGCCGAATGGCCTATGTAGATGCGCTTTTCTGACTTAAGAGATGCCCAAGTACTGTAAGAGACCTCGATGACACAGCTCGTGTATGCACTCTTTTCCTTAGCCTGGAAGATGTGGACAACTTTCAGTGCCGCATCTTGCTTTCCCTCGAGGTTAAGGCTAACAAGATCTTTTATGATGTCTTCGCTGCTGAAATCCACCGGGATACCATCTACAGCGAGCCTTGGGTTGAACTTGGAGTCTTCATTCACTTCTAGCCCTGCAGCGGCAAGACCCGGAAGAGCCTTCACCTTTTCTAAATCAACGGACCTGGCTTCGATTCTGACATTGTTTTTACCGGCACAAATTTTGCCGACATATTTTGGCTAAGTCGAGTTTAGAACTGCATAATTTTGACTAGAGGGTTAGTTTTTCGTTACCCCGGACTCAGGCAACCCAGCATAACTAGTGAAAATATCGTGCCCAGGGACCCGAATGTTAATATTTATGATGTGTCCGATCCGGATGTGCCATGGCTCGGTTGCTTTTGTCGTGAGTCTTTCCTTTCAGTTGCCAAGCAGATTCGTGGAGTTATTTGTTATCGGAGAATTATCCAGAGAAAGTGAGATAAGATCGACATATCGGAGTGAATTATCCATAGAAAGTCAGTGAGAATTATTCAGGTAAATAATGGTAGATATTATATCACGTAATATTTCGGCATAAAAACAAGAATTAGCGTCATAATTAACGTTAATTGTGTTAATGGAGAATTCTTTTCGCAGGTGCCGAAATTGAATTTCGGGTAGAATTCTCTCCGTTGCTGCTGCTGCTGTTTTCAGGTAAGAAAGAAGTTCGATATCGTGTGATTTTCGAATCTATATGAAAATTTATGAAAAAAAAAGAACAATATGTGAAATGATTATGACATTACTATGAAAAATATGACGATGAGAAATGATAATGCTGATTGAAACATGAAATATTGAAAGTTACACACCTTAGTCTGTACATGTATAACACAACGGGAGGAAATAAAAAAAAACGGGGCCAATACAAATCAGGAAAAAAGCATGAATCCAGAGCTTGCGAAATATATTTCCCTGCGAGAAGATGAGAATCAATTTTCGATGATCAAAAAAATAACAAAAGGGTCAATTAATCAAGGAAACAAGATCTTTACTGACTTTGGTACCAAGGAGAAAACGATGCACAGCTAACGCTGCTACAGCGCTGGTAATGTCAACTGTAACAAATCCGCAATATTGGACAAGTCAAATTATTGATGATCTTGTTCACATGGGAGACAAACTGTGTATCAGTAGCAGACTCGCGCGCGATAATGAAGTTCATCCGAATACAATAAATCCAGAATATTTGTCCGTATCTGATTTACAACCTAGAAGCATCGTGATCAATTCAATGAGTCACACGTTAGAATTCGGAGACATACTTCTTGGCCATCGATTTGTCGATAATAATGAGATTCAGAATTTCACAATTTGAGAAACGCGTTGCTCAATTTATTCGAAAATTCTCTGGGTGGTATACTAACAATTAACGGAATATCCGTAGCAATTGGAAAACTTGATTTAAGAGCAAAATTATTTAAGAAAAGCCGGGCCTGTCACCCACCCCCTTCGATTTGGCTGATTTTTTGTGAGCATGTTACCTACCTAGAGAGTAGTCAAAAGCCAAAATATTATGTCCCGAAAAAATTTATTGGCCGAGTTACAGTTTTTTTTCACATTTTTGACTCGAATTTGGGTATTTTCGATTATGCAAAGGTTTTTTGTACTACGTGGCTGAAAATCGGTTTCTTTATGTAAAATTGACCCAGGAACACGAATCTGGCCACAGATTTGACCTACGAGAAAACCTACAATAATATTAGCCAAAAACACCCGAAATTGACCAAAAAAGTCCCAAATCTTGGGGAAATGGTCCAAAAAAAATGTTTTCGACTTTCTGAGGCAGCAATCTTGTAGGAAAAGAGCCAACGAATCCAATGATCACACCCCCAGATTTCTAGGACGAACCGTTCAAGAGATACGCGTTGTCAAAGTTGGAGAATCTTGTTTTTCTGGCAATAATGGACTTTTTTGACCTCTTTGGACAAATGTCCGACCTAAAGGCCTATTTTGCGGCATCCACCACGACTATCTAAATCAAGTATCAATAGGTTATTTTCATCAAATGAGATTCGTCAGATTCTGGTCAAAATAATTAAATGTACTTTTCCATGAAATAAAATAATAAGAACCCTTAAAAAGGTCCATTATTTGCAGAAAAATCAAGATTTTCCAACTTTGACAACGCGTATCTCTTGAACGGTTCGTCCTAAAAATCTGGGGGTGTGGTCATTGGATTCTTTGGCTCTTTTCCTACAAGATTGCTGCCTCAGAAAGACGAAAACATTTTTTTTGGACCATTTCCCCAAGATTTGGGACTTTTTTGGTCAATTTCGGGTGTTTTTGGCTAATATTATTGTAGGTTTTTCTCGTAGGTCAAATCTGTGGCCAGATTCGTGTTCCTGGGTCAATTTTACATAAAGAAACCGATTTTCAGCCACGTAGTACAAAAAACCTTTGCATAATCGAAAATACCCAAATTCGAGTCAAAAATGTGAAAAAAAACTGTAACTCGGCCAATAAATTTTTTCGGGACGAAATATTTTGGCTTTTGACTACTCTCTAGGTAGGTAACATGCTCACAAAAAATCAGCCAAATCGAAGGGGGTGGGTGACAGGCCCGGCTTTTCTTAAATAATTTTGCTCTTTAATCAATTCTGGATGTCTGATTCACATTCGAGAGATAATTTCGTGAGACCGTGTTCTGACGGAAAAGCTTGCTTATAGTATCAGTTGATTCATTGCAATCATTATACTTATTATTGAATAATTGATTCCTGAAAGTCTTCAACGTTTCGGTGAGTAATATGATTACAATATAACGCCAATCGGTATTACTAAAAATACTGATGAAAATAATGGTACTCAATTAATTGAAAGTAGATCAAATAGCCTTGGATTGATCACGCAGCCAGACTTTAAGAAAATGCTTTCTTTTAATAATGATGTAACAATTCCAAATATGAATGATAAAAGTCAGCTAACAATACAGGAGAAATATCACTCGCTGAAACAAGAAAAAAAAGAGTAAGTCGACAGCAATCCAATCTAAAATATCTTAAATATTACCAAAAAGTGAAAACGGGATTTGTTAAAGAAAAGAATGGAGTTACAAGTATATAACAAAGCAGGGTTTGCAGGCATTGCGATTGATAATTTCAAAGATACGACAAATGATTTCTGTTCGCGCTCGAATCTCGCAGGCCGCTCGGGCCTCGAGATGTTGTAGGGTTTGTCCGTAGGGTGGCGCTACCGGCCGGTGGGCCCGTAGGATACGCGCGCCGCGCGCGCCACTCTGTGACGCTGCGTCGGTCCGCCATGCTAGGGGGGGGAACAGCGTTCTTCTGTTAGTCTCGAGCGCTCGTCTAGGTAGGTCGCGTCTAGGTAGCTTCTCCCTTCTCGTGCGTCTTCGCGTTCTTAACAGTTTTCTCCCGCGTTTGGTCATTCCTGGTTAGGTCGAGTGCGGTAAATAGGTTGGCGTACATTTCTGGAAGGTTCTGGCTCGTGTTCTTTTACGGTTAGGGATTGATTGTGGGACGTGGCCACCCTCCGGTGATCCGTGGTGCCTGTCCCAGGGCGAGTGTCTTTCGCGGCAACAACTGTTGCCCGAGCAACCCAGTGAGGATCTCCGAGACGTCGGGACTCCTGGTTGCACCGGCTGTGGGCCATCTTGGACACTCCCCGTAAACCCCGGCTTCCACACAGGGTTGGAAGGCGCGGCGGTTTCCCCAGGTCTTGGTTTCTGAGTCGGTTGGTGAGTTAATATTAGTAATAATTGAATGCATTCAATTTAGTCTGTAAGAGACGCGCCCGCAGCGGCCCCTGTACCGTTTTGTATTGTTCATTTATTGCTATCTTCTTGTTCTTGTTATTGTCATTGTTTTTTACTGTAATATATTTCATTGTGTTTTATGAATAAATACTGAACTTGCTCCGGCTTTTCCCTCTACTCCGTGAGGGTTTTTATGCCGAAGCAAGTTTCTTTTTGTTTTCCGGGAAATATTAGTTTTTATTTATTTACCCTCTCACTCACTCTTCCTATTCCTACTCACAGCTGAGGCGGATTCACGGTAAGTGATATTCAATTTCACAGATTCGATGCCAACTGTTCAAAGTACCGAGAAAAACAAGGTAACATTGATTTTTCATCCAAAGGAGACAGGATAGATAGCATTGAGCCAGTTTTCGATTCAAATTGTGACAGATTAGGTATATTACGTGATGAATCTGTAATAAATTGAAATTATACTTATAAAACCATAAAGAAAACCAAGACGAACTATGATCATTATGTTCAACATTATGCAGGACCAATGAATGTTTTATGCATTAAATGCGGTGCTAAGTCTTTCAAACGAGAAAAAGTGCGTAACAAACTATCATTCGGAGACTGTTGTGCTCATGGAGAAGTATATCCAGACAATTTACCAAACCCTCCTCGTGAATTGAAAGAACTGTTTGATAGTACACGTCCTAAATCCAATGATTTCTTCGAACGTATCAGGTACTGTAATAACTCCTTATCTTTTGCATCTTACAGAATGACTATAAAATCGAGATCCGACTTGGGTCAACGAGAGAGAAAAAAACATTCCAGAGGGGGGAACGCGTCTCAAAAAGATAGAAAAAATTAGCGGAAGGATCCTCAGTGACGAAGAATTGATGCAGGCAGCTGGAATTCCAAAGAGAAAATCATCAAATTCAAATCTGGATGAATCCTCAAAAGTAAATTCATTTAGTTCACAAAAATTGAAACAAATGTTTGAAATAATAATAATACATTACATATATTTTATTTACAGAAATTGAAGAGCGGATAACGGGAGCGTGCTTACGATTAACCAAAGTTATCCCTTAAAACTAATCAAAATAATGAAAGTGATTTGTTGATTTATAAAACATTCTGTAGAACATAAGATTTTATTCATTTATTCAGACCTTGACCGTTTGGAATTAAAAAAAAAAAATGAAAATTAAATTGAAAGGGTGAAAGATTAGTTTACAAATTGTGTGATTACCTTCATTCTTGGAGGGGTTTATTTTTTATCTGTGATATCTTTCACTTTTTTGGGTGAAGAATCCCAATGGCAAACTTAAGGTCGAAATGTTGACACCCTAATATATAATAATTATAGTACATGTGTAGTACATAGTATATATAGCATATGTATGTATATGAGTATATAGTAGATATATATAACGCAAGCAGCTGATGCATTGAAAATGTCCTCCGTTATCTTGCAATTCGTTTTCGTGCATTTTTTCATCTGAATCTCTGAATTTACATGCTGCGCAATTACTATTGCCATCTATGATTACACTACGAATCATCATTTGCACCGTGAAATCTACATTACCGAAATGTCCCTCGTTCTATTGTTTTTGTTACTTTATTATTTATTTCTTCAACTTTTCATTACGCACTTCCGTTGCATCGCTTCCGTTACATCATTTCAAGATTTGACCCCACAGACCTCACTACTGACCCGAAAACGGAAGCATTTTCAATGCTAATTTGAATGTTCATTGTTCACCGTTAAATTTGTGGAAATATAAAAAGACATTTGACGCTGCGATACGTTCTTATCCGTTTTTCACCGATCACGTTTGTATGAGAATCTATGAGAATTCATGAGAGATCCCATGTGACGTGAACTGCGTCTGTCTCGTGCGAAAAAGGAAACAAATTCTAAGCTTTGCTCATCGTTCAGTATTTTTGAGGTTGGCGGTCGTGCCCCATATCACGGTCTAGTCCCACCTTTTCGGAATTGATTTTTCTACCGGCACCTGTCTGCAATATCTGTACTAAAGAAACGTCAAGACATTGCAGAGCAATCGCGGTGGGTACCGGATAGCAGCTACCAATTGCTCATAGGATCTCATAGAACTGGAGCGCAGTTGCAGCAAGGAACTGATAGAAAGATATGCGAATAAAGTAAACAGAATCGTCTAGATACTGCAGAGCCATCGCTGTAGCGAACGGATAGAGACTACCAATTGCTAATAGGGTTGTATAGAACTGGTGCGCACTTACGGTAAGGAACGAATAGAAACGTACGCCCATGTGTAGCCAATAGCAGTTGCGGTTACAATCGGATAGAAAAATAAGTGCGAATTATTTATTCATTCTGATCAAAGATAGATCAAATGGGAGGGTTCATTCCCATAGAAAACTAAACTACCTGAATGTGAAGTACGGTCGTCGGAACGCATAGCGTTGTTGTAAGGAATTACCACAGATAATTGATTGAATTTGTATCTGGCGATGAGGTATAAATATTAATACCGCCATAACGGTAGCTGCTACCGAAAATGCGGTGACAGAAAGCACCAAGGAACCGATAGATGTTTTTTTTTTATACGTTTCTATAAGACATTTTTAGCAGGGAGGGTGAATAAGATTTCTCGAACCCTCCCCCCTCCCCCGTCTTCTCACGTAAGATTCTATCTCGTTTTTTAGAATAATCAAATGTTGCTAGAATAAGAACAGTTAGTAGATTTCTAATATTAAATTTCGACTTACAAAATATTACGTGAGAATGGGTTTTACCCCCCTCCCCGCCAATATAAGGGCATGTAGAGATTTTTTAACCCCCCTCCCCCTGGGGACCCTGACGTAATTTTTCGCAAGATTTTTTTTTTCTAATAAAGGTTTTGTCAACCACTAGCAATTAATAAGAAAATCCGGTGTGACATAGGCAAATGTTTCAGCAACCATCCATAGTAAAATAACTCCCGCGTCTATTGAAAAAAAAAACTTTATAAAGTGACTAACTTCGTCATTTCTTGCAAGCTGAAAAAGTTACATGCTCATTTGATGAAGTCATCATTTATGAACAATTTGAGACCAAAATAACCCGGATCGGTCCAATGCAACGGTGCTGCTGATTCCCCGCACGGATTACCGACTAATCTTGTATTCTTCTATATGTGGCGTAACTTCTATTAGCTGAAAGTAATACCTCGTGTGAAATGTGGATGATTAGTGTTAAACCCTTCTCGAACATCATGATTTTTTTCATGTATTTTTTTTCCAACTCTCCAATTGGAAGAAAAAAAAAGAAATCAGCTAGAAATAAACCACTCCACACGTTGGAGTGAAAATGCGAAAAAATTGTGAATTTCATCCGAATCACTTCCAAGCGTAGAGTGAAGATCTCACTAAAAAAAATTGAGAGAGGCATGAATAACTAACGTACAGACGGATTTGGGCGTCGAATAACGGGATTAGCTCGTGCAAAGAAGATTAAAACCATAATCAACGTGGCATAAAATGTTTCACTGACCGTTTTTAAACCATAAAAATAGTCCGTTTTTTATGCTTCGGTGAATGTTTCTGACACGATACTTCGTGTACATTGCATAAACATTTAGAACTCATCAAGGAGCCTTTATTACAAGATAAAGAAGACGATAACGCCCCCGTATCGGAGTTTCCGGGTGTGCATTCGAGTATATAAGCTCGGCAATAGTCGGGAAACTGCAGACATTACAACAAAATGGACATCAAATTAAGTATCCTTCTGTTTCTTACGACTCTGGCGGGAAGTTCTCTTGCCATGCAAGCTGGATCCTCTGCAGCAGGGAGTAAGAACGGGGAAACTTTGAGAAAACTTAAACTCGCCGAAGACACGCTACGTGAGGGCTTAGCAAACGCTGCTACATTGATCAACGGTGAAGTCCGTGCCATCCTGAGTGACAAATCTAAAGGACTCCCTATCAACTCTGTACTGGCTGAGTCAAGAGCGAGGGCCGCCGAAAAAAAGTCGTTGGCTGCGTGGTTGCGTGGAAGTCCACTGACGGTGCAGGCGATTGCAATTCTACAGACCAAATTGGACGTTCGAGCTACTACAAAGAAGCTGAATGACACAATGGAAAAGCTTCATGGAGTTATTTGGACGGCAATAAAGACGGTTCGCAACGGTTTTGATTATGCGAATACACTAGATGCACTCAGGAAATTTTCCGTTTGGGAAATGTACGCATATCAGGCTGTTATTGACGCGATGTTCGATCCGATGCCCAACGGGGCCGCAGTTAATCCGAAAACAGGCCAAGATACCAAATCAAAAGTAACTAATGAATTCCATTCTGCGATGCTGGCTACTTCCAGGCAACTTGAATGCTTGCTGCTGGCGATTTTCAAAGTTGAATCCCGAGCCGACTTCGATGAGTATTCAACTCAGATCGCGGCTGCTCACGTCAAGAGAAGTCGAACTCTAGACTACGGAGTCACTTTCACGTTCGACTTACTGCGAAGCCTCTTAGGTGTGTAAGAATGAAATCGTTTATCTGGTTTATTCGCTCTTCAAGCCGTCTCTGGGAATCACACATCCCTCTAACTTGTTCCCAACGTCGTGATTCAAGTTTTGGTGCAATGGTGTTCTGATTGAATTTAAAATATGAAAGAAATTTCAAAGATTTATTGAACGTAACAACTGATCGACGAATTTATGTGTCAAAAATGTTGTAGACTTATGTGAAAAATATTGTAAACCAGCTGATTTTAATGAAAATTTGAACCGTTACCTGTATTATTAATTATTAATGAATTGAATAAATGGAAAACCTGAAAGATTTTTGAATTTCAAAAGTCGTGAAATTTTATGGAATAAGGGTTCACGAAATAGATAATCAATTCAATAAAAGAGATCATGAATCAATGAATGTACATTTTTTCTCTTTTCTTTTCTTCCATTTGGTTCGTAATTGTTTCATGCATTTGATTGACAAATGTATTATCATAACTCATCGATTCTAAATTCATTCATTCACAGACATAGAAAAATAATTTTTTTTTCTAAACTATTTGTTAACAGAATTTTCTCAAATTTTGTATATAATTTGGATAGAACGTGTTTGAAAAATTGTTTTCTTTCATTTCTTTCAAATTTCATTGGACTCGTATACATCCGGAATTTTATTTCAATGATTTGATTGAACTCTATCAGATTCGATGACATTCGATGAAATTCAATCGAATTCTACCATGATTTTGTCTTCATCGAATCACACATTGGTAATTTGAAAAAAAAAATGTCCGAGTCTTATCAAAATCGATCGGACTTCATAAAATAATTAAAAATTATATTTACCAGACCTAATGAAATTTTATAGAATCATACAAAATTGGGGAACGTAACTTTGTCGTCGATTCGGAAGTTGATATCGAATCAGTCGATTATTCGATCAATGGTGATCAATTGGGAAAAAATTTGCCGCCTGACGTTCATGCAGTCACATGACATGGACACGTTTTTTCATGTATCGTGATTTCATGCGCAGGGGATATTAATGACAGACAACACGACTTGAAATGTTTTAACGATGTAGTTTCAATAGCCTTGTGAATATCGCGGCTGACACGACAATCCATAAAAAAGTTCCATTCCGGAACTCACCCGGAAGCTTCCGAACTCTATTACACGATAAGCGACAAATCAACGCAAGTTATTCCGAAACGACGCAATAATTTCGTACCTGAACGTCGTTTTTAGAAGTTTGTGTGCAAATCGTGGAAACATACTTCGCGTATCGATTGCGTCGAAGCTGTACATGTTCATGGACGACAAAGTTTCAGATAAAAAAGAGCGTGCTAATCTACCCAACTGACGATATCGAAGTGACACGACAATCCTAGTCCCCAGATAGCAGAGTTTTCGGAAGTGAATTCGAGTACATAAGCCGAGCCCCAGTCGGAAAACAGCAGACATTCAAACAAAATGCCCGGGGAAAAAAAGTTCATATCTAATCATAACTGATCATAACTAATTATATCTAATTATATATGATTGTATATATAAATATACATCATTATATATGAGTCTATAAATGATCCGATATGAACCGATATCTGTATATGTATGGGTTAATGTGGCTTCATATCGACCGCTCCTAAGAATAAAGCCTTAGCTCGCGAAGCTCGCTTATATCGCCCTATCTCAAAAGTAGCGCTTATAAGACCGTAGCTCGCGCTCCCGCTTATAAAGCCTCAGTTCCCCGTTTCGCCTATAGTTTTATATGGACGATCGGCGAACTGAGGCTTTATAAGCAGGAGCGCGAGCTACGGTCTTATAAGCGCTATTTCTGAGATAGGGCGATATAAGCGAGCTTCGCGAGCTAAGGCTTTATTCTTAGGAGCGGTCGATATATGACCAGACATGGTTGAATGCAACTAGTTCGAGCCGATACATTTGGCTGGCAGTTAAGGGCATGCTGGACTCAGATTTCCATATTTAAAAAATAATGAAGCCGTAAATTTTTTTCAATGATAATAATAATAATTATTATTATAATAATTGTTATGATTATTATTTCGGAAATTGTAATAATATAATGATAATAATAGTGATGATAATAATAATGATAATATAATAATAATAATAATAATAATAACAATGCATTGTTATAACTATTATGTATGTTTATGTATGTTTATTTAATGTTCCCCTCGGGGTTACATGGTTTCCGTCTCCACAACTTCATCTAATACATTACTACTTACAATTAGACTAATTTACAAATTTTTACAACTTATACATATCATACATTTGTTATAACTATTATTATTCGGAATTATTTCCGTTTGAATTCCCGCTCAGCTGTCATAGCGCTGAACAAGGAACGGCGGTTCGTGAAACGCAGGACCGCGAGACGAAGGTTGGCAAGCGCTGCTCGGCCCGACACGCAACGCGAAACGATCCAACATGGCCGCGGCCGGTGCTTTATGCCGAGAAAAATTACAGTCTTTTTTTGGAAACAATTTTTCGTCTGCATCGTTGAGTGAAATGAACAAGTTTTGCGATATATGTGAGTGGAATTATATTCCTGAGGGCGCTCAATGGTTCATTTCCACCCTTGTGATGCGTAGTCGGTGATATCAGTGAAAACAAATGACGGTCCCCACGCTTCGGGAAACAAAAAACCCTTATTTTACTCGATTTTGGTGAGATACACGTTCATGCAGCAACCAATTTGATTACACGGAAAAAATGTTGGGCAAGAGGCTGCACCATGGCATAGTCGCACAGCGCGCGCCACCGCACGTCGGTGCGGCGGCATTACCACTATGGTACGGCAGGGCGCCCGATGAGGGACGGCAGCTCGCCCGTAGGGACGGCAGCCCGCCCGTTTGGGGCGGCAGCGCTCCCAAACTGGGAAGGCAGCCGCCTCGAGCTGTGGTCGCCCCACTCTCGGTGTTTTTGGGCGCGCGGCCGTACTCGTCGGGCGAGCAGCCCACCCGACATTTTTTCCGTGTACAAATCGTCTAAGGAACCCATTAAACACCCCCCCGTCCATATCCGGCTTTATTATTTTTTAAATATGGAAATCTGAGTCCAGCATGCCCTTAAGGCAGTTCGCGACGCTAAGAATTATTCCGAGTCACGAGCTGAGCTCGGAAGCTTGCTCGCTACGGAGGAAGTCACAATTCAGGCTGCTATTGCTGGTTTGCTCAATGTGATTCTCGATGGGACAGCAGTTATTCCGAAAAAAACCTAAAACATGATTGCACGTCTCAGCTCACAGGTAACTCTTCGATTACTAAATGGAGCGGTGGGTATTTCAAACGAACTTAATATCCTATTGGAGGCGATTTTCAAGGCCAAATTTCCAGCTGACTTCGCGAAGTATTCATCTTAGATCGCGGCTGCCGACGAAGGGGTGCGTCATAGTCTGTACCGCGGAGTCATCCACACGTTCAGCTTACTGCGAAACCTCTTATCTGAGTAAGAATGGAATCGTGACTGTTTTATTCACTCTTCAATCCGTCTCTGGGAATCACACATCCCTCCAACTTGTTGCCAACGTAGAGATTCAAGTTTTGGTGCAACGTTGTCTCGATTGAATTTAAAATGTCAAAGAAATTCCGAAGATTTATTGAACGTTAGAACTAATTGACGAATTTATGTGTCACCGAAATATAACCCGAACGAAAACGTCCGATTGACGTTTCAGGAAAATATTGTTAACCAGCTAATTTCAATAAAAATTTGAACTATCACTGAACAATTGGATGACTTTATTTTCTCACCCGAATTTTCGATTGTCAGAACGTCGTAAGTACTGGAATGTACGCCTTTTTTTTCACCTAATTACGAGAAAAATAATCAGTTCAACTAATTCCAGAAGATCGTAGGTAAAATTATGCGACTTTCTCTGCCTTTGGTGAAAACAAGGATATCGACCAACTTGAAATTGTACGAAATTCAGAAATTCAAGTCAGAAAGTTGAAAGTACTGGCAGATACGACCTTCCGTTCTCAACTTGTCAAATAAAAGTCATACCACACAAAGTTCATAAGACCGTATCCGCCACACAAATTGTTTTTTAACGGCACAGGCGTCGAAGAGTCACTTTTTGACGACTGTTCTTGTGGTATTCGGTAAAGATTGTATTGGTATAACACGTGACGTGGTCTAGTATCACGTGATTCTTGTAGCTCTCTCGTCCAGCATGGCTTAAACGTACCGGCAGGCTGAATCTACTTCTAATCTGTAATTCAACTGACACAATAAATATATTGATATAAATATATCAACTTGTGTTTTAATGTGGAAACACAACAGTGGCGACGAGGACGATCAACCCGTGAGTGCAGTAAACGGCTGTCTTGCACAGATTGTAGCGTGTAAAATAAATCAGAAACTTTCCACACGTGGTAATGAGCTCGGATTCTGAGGACGATGAGACAACTAACACTTTAGTAGCAAGTGACGAAGACAAGCGAGGCGAGTCTGATCATGTGGTTAGAGCTCGTAAAGAAGGTGTAAGTTCGTCTAAAACTAGTGAAAAAGACTTGAGGTCGGATGTTAAACCTAGTTCTAGTAAAGTGACTGAAATTTCCCCCGGTAAAACTAAAGACGTAGTAAAAGTGGAGCCAAAGTTGGACGTAATGGCGGCGTCAACGGTGAACCTCAGTGTTTTTGAAAATTTGCAACCGGATGAGGAAAAATGGGACGCTTACGTGGAAAGATTTGACTGTTTTGTTAAGTGTAGCAAAATAAGGGACGAACCGAAAGTGACGACAATACCTACTGTAATCGGTAGTAAAGTATACGGATTGTTAAGAGACTTATGTTCCCCGCGGAAACCTTATGATTTGGGTTATGACGAATTGGTTAAAACGATCGGAGATCATTTGTCAGCCAAACCAGCTTTCAGAGCTGAACGGTTCGAATTTTACAGACGATTTCAATCACCGGATGAATCTATTTCGGAGTACCTGGTGGCGTTCAAGAAATTGGCTACAACTTGCAATTTCGGAGCAACGTTAGACGATAGACTGCATGATATGCTTATCTGTGGCATTGCTAGTAAGAACATCAGGGAACGATTAATCAGCGATGATTCTCACACGTTCGAACAAGCAGTAGCATTGGCAACTGCTATTGAAAAAGCGCACAAGGAAGCTTCGAAAATGTCTGTGGAGGTGAATTTGAATCAAACTTCTATTGAGCAAATCTCTAAAAAGGGTTTCAAGAAGGCGAGACATAATGACAATCAAACTAAATCGTCAAACAAAACAAAAAAGTGCTGGCGGTGTGGATATAACAATCATAAATCTGACGATTGCCGATTCAAATCGTACCTGTACGTGTGCTTAATGTAAAAAGGAAGGGCACCTAAAAAAGATGTGCACTCAACACGTCAGTCAAATCGTTGGTGGAGATGAAACTTCGGATGGATCAAGAACTTGGACTTACACCACGCAGACGGGATGTTGACATCGAGTGGCGATCTGACGAATGGACAACATCACGGCTTGTCCTTCCACCTTCTGAGGAATCAGCCGAATCACGACCATTGTTAACAATTAATACGCATGTCGGGTTATTCCAATACACAAGGTTAAGTTTTGGCGTATCTTCCGCACCGGAAATTCTTCAATCGGTGGTTGTACAAATGCTTCTGGGTTTAGGTAAAACTATTTCGTATCTTGACGATATAGTTACCTTCGGTTCTACTGCGAAAGAGTGTTGGGAAAATACCAAAAAGTTGGTTGGTAAATTACAGGAGTACAAAAGCAGAGCAGGCGTGTGCACAAATCGAGCGAGAATGTCCGGCTATAATTTTTTGCCTCAAAAAGTTCCATATTTTCCTGGCAGGTCGCAAATTTGGACTTTCTACTTATCATCAGTCTTTGACAAGGATCTTTGGTACTAAATCGGGAGTTCCAGTAATGGCTGCAGCTTGATTAATATGGTGGGCGGTGATTTTGTCGTCTTATCAATACGAGATCAAGTATAAACGGGGAGAAGAGATGGATAATGCAGATGGAGTAAGTCGATCACCTTCACAGGGTGAATTTGATGAGTTCGCGAATGCTATAGTATCTCATCAATTGAAGATTGGCTTTTATCGGCAATGGGAATTGGTACATTCACCTTGAGGCATAAATTGTTGGCAAAAGTTGGCCGACGTCTTGTCCATCTGATGACTCAAAGTCTTTCTTCTCCCGTAACGATGAACTTTCTGTGGAGCAAAATTGTGTGATTTGGGGTAAGAGAGTGGTTATTCCCGATTTACTTCAGAAGAAAGTTTTGGATTTGTTACACGAATGTCATTCAGGCGTGTTAAAGACAAAAATGTCAGCACGTTGTTCTGTTTGGTGGCCTAAAATTGACGAATCGATTGAGAATCTAGTTACAGAATGTCAATTCTGTCAAAGAATGGCAGATAATGTTGAAGCTGTTGCGTCGCATCCATGGTCGTGGGCGACTAATATTCTGGAAAGAGTGCATTTGGATTTTGGCGAGTATATAAGGGTACTGAGCTATTAATTCTTCGTGATGCTTTCTGAAATGGGTGGAGGTGTTTGTAATGACAATCATTACTTCGCAATCGGTCATTGGTAGACTTTGTACTCTTTTCGTAACGTTTGGATTGCCGGAATTAGTGGTTAGTGATAACGGTACTAATTTACTTCCGACGTAAGAAATCTTGAATTCCTTACGTCGAAATGGTATTAAACATCGAATGAGTCCGCCGTATCATCCAAAATCAAATGGCTTGGCCGAGAATTCTGTTACAACGATTAAAAAAACGTTGGCTAAACTTGATTTGCAGGATGATCGGGCTGGAATCAAGCGAACTATTCAACACAAATTAGATAATTGTCTGTTTTCTCAACGAAACACTCCTCATGTGAGGACTGGTAGATCACCAGCGGAGTTGTTCTCAAAGCGAAAACCCAGAACACCCTTATCCATGCTAAAACCTAGTTTGAATCAAGTCATGAAAGATAAGCGAAATGATGCAGTTGCAAAAGCTGTAGTTAGTGCAAGAACATTCGAAGTGGGTCAAAAAGTTTTTGTAAAATCGGTTAGAGGGGACAAGATAAATTGGAGTCCAGGGTGCCTGATTAAAAAAGTTAGTGCAGTAACTGGTTAGTGCAGTAATGGTGTTAGTTGGTACAAAGACTCAATTTTGTCAAGCGGATCTTTTGAAGGAATGATTCGAGTCCTCTGATACGGAGGCTGGGTCAGCAGTTGATTTTGCACTACCGACAGTCGAAGAAGCTAATAATAGAGAGAACGATTTCCACGAGGATACAGAAGCAACTGGATAAAATACGTTAAACGAAGGCCAAAGTAATGTGGCTGGAACAAGTAGTTTATATAATTTTAAGGGACCTGAGTCCGTCCAAAAAGATAAAGCTGGTGTTACGCCGGTACGACGTTCTTCGTATAAACGTACTAACGTATAGACGGATTTGTGCGTCGAATAACGGGATTAGCTCGTGCAAAGGAGATTAAAACGATAATCAACGTGTCATAAAATGTTTTACTGACCGTTTTTAAACCATAAAAATAGTCCGTTTTTAATGGTTCGGTGAATGTTTCTGACACGATACTTCGTGTACATTGCATAAACATTCAAAACTCATCAAGGAGCCTTTATTGCAATATAAAAAAGACGATAACGCCCCCGTATCGGAGTTTCCGGATGTGCATTCGAGTATATAAGCTCGGCAATAGTCCGGAAAATGCAGACATTACAACAAAATGGACAGCAAATTAAGTATCCTTCTGTTTCTTACGACTTTGACGGGGAGCTCTCTTGCTCTGAAAAAAGGATCTTGTAGGATAAAGCTAGTGTTACGCCGGTACGACGTTCTTCGTATAAACGTACTAACGTATAGACGGATTTGTGCGTCGAATAACGGGATTAGCTCGTGCAAAGGATATTAAAACAATAATCAACGTGACATAAAATGCTTCACTGACCGTTTTTAAACCATAAAAATAGTGCGTCTTTAATGCTTCGGTGAATGTTTCTGACACGATACTTCATGTAATAAACATTTAGAACTCATCAAGGAGCCTTTATTACAAGATAAAGAAGACGATAACGCCCCCGTATCGGAGTTTCCGGGTGTGCATTCGAGTATATAAGCTCGGCAATAGTCGGGAAACTGCAGACATTACAACAAAATGGACATCAAATTAAGTATCCTTCTGTTTCTTACGACTCTGGCGGGAAGTTCTCTTGCCATGCAAGCTGGATCCTCTGCAGCAGGGAGTAAGAACGGGGAAACTTTGGGAAAACTTAAACTCGCAGAAGACACGCTACGCGAGGGCTTAGTAGAGGCTGCTACATTGATCAACGGTGAAGTCCGTGCCATCCTGAGTGACAAATCTAAAGGACTCCCTATCAACTCTGTACTGGCTGAGTCAAGAGCGAGGGCCGCCGAAAAAAAGTCGTTGGCTGCGTGGTTGCGTGGAAATCCACTGACGGTGCAGGCGATTGCAATTCTACAGACCAAATTGGACGTTCGAGCTACTACAAAGAAGCTGAATGACACAATGGAAAAGCTTCATGGAGCTATTTGGACGGCAATAAAGACGGTTCGCAACGGTTTTGATTATGCGAATACACTAAATGCACTCGGGAAATTTTCCGGTTCGGAAATGTTCGCATATCAGGCTGTTATTGACGCGGTGTTCGATCCGATGCCCAACGGGGCCGCAGTTAATCCGAAAACAGGCCAAGATACCAAATCAAAAGTAAGTAATGAATTTCTTTCTGCGATGCTGGCTACTTCCAGGCAACTTGAATTCTTGCTGCTGGCGATTTTCAAAGTTGAATCTCGAGCCGACTTCGATAAGTATTCAAAGCAGATCGCGCATGCTCACGAGAAGAGAAGTCGAAATCTAGGCTACGGAGTCACTTTCACGTTCGACTTACTGCGAAGCCTCTTAGGTGTGTAAGAATGGAATCGTTTCTGGTTTATTCGCTCTTCAAGCCGTCTCTGGGAATCACACATCCCTCTAACTTGTTCCCAACGTAGTGATTCAAGTTTTGGTGCAATGGTGTTCTGATTGAATTTAAAATATGGAAGAAATTTCAAAGATTTATTGAACGTAACAACTGATCGACGAATTTATGTATCAAAAATGTTGTAGACTTATGTGAAAAATATTGTAAACCAGCTGATTTTAATAAAAATTTGAACCGTTACCTGTATTATTAATCATTAATGAATTGAATAAATGGAAAACCTGAAAGATTTTTGAATTTTAAAAGTCGTGAAATTTTAAGGAATAAGGGTTCACGAAATAGATAATCAATTCAATAAAAGAGATCATGAATCAATGAATGTACATTTTTTCTCTTTTCTTTTCTTCCATTTGGTTCGTAATTGTTTCATGCATTTGATTGACAAATGTATTATCATAACTCATCGATTCTAAATTCATTCATTCACAGACATAGAAAAATAATTTTTTTTTCTAAACTATTTATTAACAGAATTTTCTCAAATTTTGTATATAATTTGGATAAAACGTGTTTTTAAAATTGTTTTCTTTCATTTCTTTCAAATTTCATTGGACTCGTATACATCCGGAATTTTTTTTCAATGATTTGATTGAACTCTATCAGATTTGATGACATTCGATGAAATTCAATCGAAATCTACCATGATTTTGTCTTCATCGAATCACACATTGGTAATTTGAAAAAAAAAATGTCCAAGTCTTATCAAAATCGATCGGACTTCATAAGATAATATGAAATTATGTTTATCAGACCTAATGAAATTTGATAGAATCATACGAAATTGGGGAACGTAACTGTGTCGTCGATTCGGAATTCGATATCGAATCAGTCGATTATTCGATCAATGATGATCAATTGGGAAAAAATTTGCCGCCTGACGCTCATGCAGTCACATGACTTGGACACGTTTTTTCATGTATCGTGATTTCATGCGCAGGGGATATTAATGACAGACAACACGACTTGAAATGTTTTAACGATGTAGTTTCAATAGCCTTGTGAATATCGCGGCTGACACGACAATCCATAAAAACGTTCCATTCCGGAACTCACCCGGAAGCTTTCGAACTCTATTACACGATAAGCGACAAATCAACGCAAGTTATTCCGAAACGACGCAATAATTTCGTACCTGAACGTCGTTTTTAGAAGTTTGTGTGCAAATCGTGGAAACATACTTCGCGAATCAATTGCGTCGAAGCTGTACATTTTCATGGACGACAAAGTTTCAGATAAAAAAGAGCGTGCTAATCTACTCAACTGACGGTATCGAAGTAACACTACAATCCTAATCCCCAGATAGCAGAGTTTCCGGAAGTGCATTCGAGTAGTCCAGCGCCGGCTCGAACTGCAACGACGCCCTGAGCCAGCTGATTTCTTAACGCCCCTCCCCCCCTCTCTGTCACACAATTAATGTGATATATAGGGGAGGATTTGGTACAATTCCAACGTTTTTTTAGGCACGATCGTAGAAAACGGAGTGCCTTATAGATTCGCCATCGCAAAAAACGTCGGATCGAGTGAAAGTTCTGGAATGATGTAGGGAGCACGTTTTGGCACCCGGGTAGTCGTTTTCGAGCATTTTCAAGAGTGGTGTATGTGACCCCCCCATTTCTTGTAAACCCGCTATCATCCAAACTGTTGAACCGATCCTGATGAAATTTGCAGAGGATACTTCTTTTACCCTGAAGATGTCAGAATTTCGTTGTGTACCCGATCCGACTTCCGGTTCAGAAATGGCGTTTGCTAACTTTGTCAATTTTGAAGATACAAATGCGAGCTTTGGAATACAGCCTCGTGATCTTGAATCAAAATTTTGAGAATTTTCGAGGATTTTTCCGGCACCTGCGTCTCAGAGTCAAATCGTTGAAGTTGCTTGTAAACACGCTATCAGCCAGACCACTGAACCGATTTTGATGAAATTGGCAGAGGTTACTTTTTTTACTCCGAGAATATGCAAATTTCATTCTAGACTCGATCCGACTTGCGATTTAAAAACCGCGGTCGCTAGCTTCGTCAATTTTGAAGTTGCGAGAGCGGTCCTTGGAATACGGTCTATTGGCTTCGAATCCAAATTTTGAAATTCTTGGGGGATCTTGAACACTATTACAAAACAAACTAGCACTGTACGATCGTGCCTTACGCAAAAAAGCGATGAGCTTTTTGGCTAAAACGGGCTAGTTTCCAAGTGAGTCCCCTCGCCTCCAAGTGAGTCCATTGGAAAAAAGCACCCCGATGGTGAGAGGCGAGGGGACTCACTTGGAAAAAAGCACCCCGAAAGGGTCAGATTCCCGCTACATTCACATAGTTGATCCTGCACTGAAATAAATATCATGAATAGCAAGAAAATTGTATTTTATCCAATTGAATATGTACTTGGATCAAATAAAATATCCTACGATCGAATATAATTTGTTGAATCGAACGAAATTTTCTTGCTTTTTTATGATATTGTTTTCAGTGTGGGTAACGCCTCGGGCAGGAGTCACACGCACGGTTCGGGGGAGTCTACGATTTTGCGAATTTTTTCAAGCAGCATGGATCGGACGACAGAAAACCTCGGAAAACTAAAATCGCATCCAAAACGATCCCTCATAAATTTTTCTGCGACTGATCGTTCAGAAGTTATAGCGGATTGAAGATTTCTCACGGCCGTTCACTAAAAGTGGCGTCACTTGCAGACAAAACATCGTAGACAGTTAATTAACACACCATTTTGAAGCGAAAAGATTGAAGTTTTGAGAAATGGTAGCGATTTCCAATTGTCGATCAGTGTCGACTAAGTTTTGGAGGTTGCATTAAGCCTCCATTTTCGATTAATTCGAACGTATGCTGATCCTTGGTAAAAGTGATATCGAAATGTGAAAAATTGTTTACAAAATTAATCTGACAAATGCATCTCAAAGAGGGTGAAAACGCCTTGAAATCGGTAGGTCGAATTTCGTTCCACGATAATCCTGTCAAAAGTTATTGCAATTTGGAGATTTTTCGGCTTCGATTGCTTTAATCGGGCGTAACTCCGTGAAAAAAATCCTACGTGGTTGAAAAAAAAAGCATTCTGAAACTTGAAGAATTTTCTAACTTTGGCTCGGAATGGATTTCTGAAAAAAAAAATCTGCAACCGGTGCAAGGCGTTCAAATTGACATTCAAACGTGGATCCGCGCAACAATAGCTTCGGAGCGATTTAACTGAACAATGGAAAACGATTCTTAAAAATCCGTTCAGTGTAGGTGAAAGTCAACACTTGAGCTTCAATTTGCACACCTTGTGTTTCCGGTACGACCTCGGGATCAGAAGTTACAAGCATTTGAAAAAGCATCATTTTTCGGTCCGTCTCGGGTGTTGCTTCAATTCTTTTGAGAAGTGTATTTGTAGTAAGTTTTTTTTTAAATTTGGTCTCTGATTTTTGGCGCCCCTGGCAGTCAGCGCCCTGAGCCAGTGCCTCACTGGCTCCCGCCTAGAGCCGGCCCTGTCGAGTAGATAAGGTGAGCACAACTCTGGAAACTGAAGACATTCAAACAAAATGGACAGCAAATAAGGTATCCTTCTGTTTCTGTGCAGCGGAGACAACGATCGGTGCCATATTGGCAAAAATTCAACTCGCCGAAGACACGCCACTCAAGAGCTTAGCAAAGTTTGCTAAATTGCCCAACGGTGAAGTCCTTGCCGTCCTGACTGACAAATCTAAAGGACTCTCTGTCAATTCCAAAAAGGCTGAATCAAGAGCGAAGGCCGCAGAAAAAAAGTCGTTGGCTGCATTTTTGGTTGGAATTCCGCCGACTGCGGATGCGATTGCAATCCTACAGACCGAATTGGATGTTGCAGCTGGTATAAATTGTGCGGATAGCGTACTGCAGACGCTTCATGGAGTTATTTGGACGGCAATTATATTAAGACGGTTCGCAACTTGAAGAATTATACGGAAACACGAGGTGTACTCGCAAACTTGTCCGCTTCGGAAGAAGTCGCAACTCAGGCTGTTATTGACGGGTGGTCAACCCGATGCTCAACGGGACCGCAGTCATTCCAGAAGACGCCAAAGATGTAATTCCATGGGTCCAATCACAAGTAGCTTCTGAATTACGATCTTCGGCGGCGGCTTCTTTGACACAAGTTAGTTTTCTGTTGGAAGCGATTTCCAAAGCTAAAACTCGAGCTCACTTCGAGAAGTATTCGTCTGAAGTCGCGGTTGCTTACAAAAGGACGCGTCGAAATCAACACTTCGGAGTCATCCACACGGTCAGCTTACTGCGAAACCTCGTGGGTGTATGAGAATGGAATCGTGACTGGTTCATTGGCTCTTCAAGCCGCCTCTCGGAATCGCACATCCCTCTAACTTGTTGCCAACGTAGTAATTCAAGTTTTGCTCCAATGTTGTCTTGATTGAATTTGAAATACGAAAGGAATTTCACAGATTCGTTGAACGTAACAACTAATTGACGAATTTATGTGTCAAAAATTCTGTAGAATTATGTGGAAAATATTGTAAAACAGTTAATTTTAATAAAAATTTGAACCTTTACCTGTATTAATTATTTATAAATTGAATAAATGGAAACCTGAAAGATTTTTTAATTCTAAAAGTCATGAGATTTTAAGGAATAGTGATATACGAAATGGATAATCAATTCAACGGAAGAGATCAGAAATCAATGAATCTATATTTTTTTTCTTTTCTTTTCTTCCGTTTGGTTCGTAATTGATTCATTCAAAAGGTATTATCCTAACTCATCGATTCTAAATTCAGTCAGGGAGAGGCCCGTTCGGACACATCTGGATCGGACACAATCATTATCGGACACAAAATAATAAACCTGCATTATCGGACACATTTTCTTTCGGACAATTTCAGATCGGACACATCCGGATCGCACTTTGATGACACCTGGTCATTTCGGTGACTGTCAACAAAGTGAAATTGAATAAATCGGTCATTTTGATGACAGGGGTTCCTTGGCGTAGTCCTCAAATGTCTGAAATGTCAAATTTTGCCGACATATTTTGGCTAAGTCGAGTTTACAACTGCATAATTTTGGCTAGAGGGATAGTTTTTCGTTACCCGGGTCGTGCGCGAAGCGCACGGGTCCGGCAACCCAGCATATCTAGTGAAAATATCTTGCCTGCCCGGGAAAAACTGGTTTAGATCTAATTCGCATCTCCGGAGATCTAATTTAGATCTAAGTAGATCTAAATTTTGGGAAATCGTAGATCTACCTAGATCTACCTAGATCTCCGAGGATTTTCGTAGATCTACGTAGCTTCGAATTGATCTACTGTCATGTTCGAATGCCCATGCTTGTTAGATCTATGTATATCCACCTAGATAACGTTAGATCTACTTCAGATCTAGGTAGATCTGACAAGAGATGAGTAGATGGAATAATCGCAGCAAAACGTTGTTGCTCATTCAAGCCAAGTAGATCTACTCGGATCTGAGTAGTTCTGGTACCGTATTTGGAAATATTTCAAGTCTCTCTGGACTGATTGGACAATAAGTAAACAAAATGAAAATCTCGGTCGCGAGAACCTGAACAGAATGATTTTAGAAAGAACGAATCAGCTGAGAGTTGAACTAGAATCCGATAGCAATAATAAAAAGACAGTTACCACCTTCACGAATTCGAACACAGTCGATAACCCGAGGTAACCGGACGACCAAAACGCGTACTTTTCGTCGTTCCCCGCGGTATGCAAAATATTTAGCAAATTAAACAACAAAACCTCCTCAGGCCTAGACGGCATCCCGAACATAGTCCTGAAGCATCTGCCAGGGAAAATTATATGGTATTACGCAATTCTATTCAATAACGCGCTGAATAACATGTACTTTCCGGAAGAATGGAAAAGGGCTAATCACGAACAAATATAAAGACGGCTCTTCGCCCTCGAACTTGCGACCCATAAGTCTCCTTCCAAATATAAGCAAAGTCTTCGAAGTAGTAATAAACGTCCCCCTAGTAGCATTCTGCACGAAAAATAACGTCATGCCAGAAAACCAATTCGGTTTTCGACACAAACACTCAACCTTACACGCGATAAACAAATTAACCTCAGACGTATGCTGGGCCCTCAACGACAACCAACGGGTTGGCGCTTGCCTAATAGATTTAGAGAAAGCCTTCGACACGGTATGGATAGAAGAGCTGATTTACAAAATGATTAAGAAAGGTTTTCCGAAGCCTATAATTGGAATAGTCTGGAATATGATCACAAACAAATCATTCATCACAGCCGAAGGATCAGAAACATCCACTAAAACGTTTGCGGTCGAAAACGGCCTGCAACAAGGAACTGTAAACTCGCCCGTTCTTTTTGACCCAGAGGAAGCAGAACCTCCCCCACAGGCTGGACAGCCTGCAGCAGACCCTGGAAACCAGGAAACATATGAGCCGGAGGCCATACCCTCGGCTGGACAGCCGAGACCCCAGTGTCAACCAGCGCACACCACGACACTGGGGAGAAAAAGAGGACATCGCTACAACCTTCGACCCCGGAGAATAGTGAACCCCTCCCCCTAGTGCAAAGTGCTAGAATAAGAGACAAGACTCTTGATAGGTTAATTAGTAATAAGAATAGGTTAAAAAAGACTGATTAATAGAATAAGTCAGACATAAGACCTTTATATACGAATAGTTCATAAGCAACAGATAGATAGGTGCACCTAGCTTGTAAGCATAGAATTAAGAAACAGTATTTAAGCCTTGTCTATAAAGAATTTAGATAATAAGTTGATGTAAACAGGTTGAACGTCGAGACTACACCTCTGGGCAGACGCAAATTCGTAACCAGGCACCTGCATGTAGACGCTTCAACAGGGGGGCGGTTGATACACGCCACCCGCCATACATCTAAAAGCGCCTACATGCAGGCAGCCAAACACACACAGACTCTCCGAACCGCCATCGGAAGTCAACGACAGCGCTCCGTACCACACCGCGACGCGCTGCCAATAGAGACCGTTCCCGCCCGGAACCCGTACTTGCCCGCCTAAAGCGCACGTACCGCGCTTGCGCAGGCTCTCCCCCACCAGCCGCCGGTGGGGTATAAAAGACCGCGCTCAGCCCAGAGCAAGTCACTTCTTTCAGCCCAGCGCTCCAGCAACGTCTATTCCCTACGGCATACTACAGTCGACAATAAACACCTCTATACTCTACTACTACGCCGAGCCTGATTTCTTGATTCTTCAACCCTTTTACCCCTTAGATACCTACTAGGAGAGCAGCCGCTCATAACGACGGGTCCTAAGGAAACAGACGTAACTCGCTGGGCTGGCTAGAACGGACGTAACTCGCCGTGCAGAATAGAACAGACGTAACTCACGAAATAACAAAAGAATTATAATAGAATTCTCTGAGTTACGTCTGTTCTATTCTGCACAGCGAGTTACGTCCGTTCTAGCCGGCCCAGCGAGTCACTTCCGTTCTAGACTGCCCGCTGAGTTACGTCTGTTTCCTTAGGACCCGTCGATAAGGACGCTGTCTCGCCTAACGTTAATACGAAAAGATAGCGTATCAAGATTAATATTAGTCCTAACTCATAAGATACCGATATGAAATGAAAATTTAACCCTCATCGCAGAAAATGAAAAAACTATGGAGCGCTGTTGTGAACAGTGCGTTAGTTATAATCTAAACAAATATGTAAAAGTAATCTCGTGTTTATTGGAGATATACCCTTGACTGTGCAATTGTGAAATTTTATGGCAACAATGAACGTTTTATAAAAAAAAAAAACGGTACAGGTTTGGTTATCCGAAGTTCGAGGGTTCGATTCCGATTTGTTCGATTTTCACAATTTTTTTTTCCTTACTCGTATTCACGATTTCTTATTTTATGACGCTAGTGAGTATTTTTTCATTATAGTTATGCAATTAATCAATGTTTTTTCAATTCATTTCCGGAATTGACATTGACATAAAATTTAGATCTACGTAGATGTAAAGCATTTAGATCTACATAGATCTACCCGATTTTTTCCCGGGTAGGGACCCAAATGTTAATATTCATGATGTGTCCGATCCGGATGCGTCCGAAAGAAAATGTGTCCGATAATGCAGGTTTATTATTTTGTGTCCGATAATGATTGTGTCCGATCCAGATGTGTCCGAACGAGGTCTAATCATCCCTATCTACAAAGTAGATGGGATTTTATCGTTTTTCGATACAGACTGCCGACTTCATGTAAGATAAATATGGGTCTTGATTCTGCCGACTTCATGTAAGAGCCCGTGATTCGAGTGTGTTCTAATTGCCATGGCTCGGTTACTTTTGTCGTGAAGAAAGTGAGATAAGATCGACATATCGGAGTGAATTATCCATAGAAAGTCAATGAGATTTATTCAGGTAAATTATAGTAGATATTATCAGGAAAAAGCATGAATCCAGAGCTTGCGAAATATATTTCCCTGCGAGAAGATGAGAATCAATTTTCGATCATCAAAAAAATAACAAGAGGGTCAATTAATCAAGGAAACAAGATCTTTTCTGACTTTAGTAGGGGAAAACAATGCACAGCTAACGCTGCTACAGCGATGGTAATGTCTACTATAATAAATTCGCTATATTGGTCAAGTCAAATTATTGATGATCTTCTTAACATGGGAGACAAACTGTATTAGTAGCAGACTCGCACGCGATAATGAAGTTCATCCGAATACAATAAATCCAGAATATTTGTCTGTATCTGATTTACAAGCTAGAAGCATCGTGATCAATTTAATGAGTCACCCGTTAGAATTCGGAGCACATACTTCTTGGCCATCGATTTGTCGATAATAATGAGATTGGTATGCCCAATTTGAGAAACGCGTTGGTCAATTTATTCGAAAATTCTATGGGTGGTATACTAACAATTAACGGAATATCCGTAGCAATTGGAAAACTTGATAATCAATTCTGGATGTCTGATTCATATTCGAGAGATAATTTCGTGAGACCGTGTTCTGACGGAAAAGCTTGCTTATAGTATCAGTTGATTCATTGCAATCATTATACTTATTATTGAATAATTGATTCCTGAAAGTCCTCAACGTTTCGGTGAGTAATATGATTACAATATAACGCC
The DNA here is from genome assembly GCA_018257835.1 of Euura lappo. Taxonomy (NCBI): domain Eukaryota; kingdom Metazoa; phylum Arthropoda; class Insecta; order Hymenoptera; family Tenthredinidae; genus Euura; species Euura lappo. The sequence continues at coordinate 103,163 of JAEUYN010000036.1, read as the reverse complement.
AATCGGTATTACTAAAAATACTGATGAAAATAATGGTACTCAATCAATTGAAAGTAGATCAAATAGCCTTAGATTGATCACGCAGCCAGACTTTAAGAAAATGCTTTCTTTTAATAATGATGTAACAATTCCAAATATAAATGATAAAAGTCAGCTAACGATACAGGAGAAATATCACTTGCTGAAACAAGAAAAAAAAGAGTAATTATTAATATTGCCACCTATGATTACACTACGAATCATCATTTGCAGCGTGAAATCTACATTACCGAAATGTCCCTCGTCCTATTGTTTTTGTTCTTTTATTATTTATTTATTCAACTTTTCATTACGCACTTCCGTTGCATCATTTCAAGATTTGATCCCACAGACCTCACTACTGACCCGAAAACGGAAGCATTTTCACTGCTAACATATATATATATTATGTATGGTTGAATATATTATTAAAATTAAATAATCAAGGAGCGCGCGAATGCCCTAGTTACATTAAATTGAGGGACGTAACTTTGTATTGTTTTATATAAACTCTGATCAAATTTTATCATAGGGTCATAAAAAGAAAATGCTTATGTTTTACCAGACTAGCTTATACTACACGCGCGCCCTATTCCGGAGTTCATGATCTGATCATTTTACATCATTGATCAACAATCCAAATTTTCATACATCATTCGTGTCCTTTTCTATTGAATTCTGAAATTTGGTCGTACATAGAAACAGACAGCTTTAATCGAACCACCTGTCGATCCGTTACACCGAACGGCATTTGAAGACTACCGTGTACAGATTTGGGAGGCGATCGGTACTTCGTGGTAACCTAAAAATCCATGTTTTTTCGAAACCGATATCACAAAATTGGACCTTTGCCGGAAATCCGATCTTCAAATAAATTTGAATGTTCATTATTCACCGTCAAATTTGTGGAAATATAAAAAGACATTTGACGCTGCGATACGTTCTTATCCGTTTTTCACCGATCATGTTTGTATGAGAATCTATGAGAATTCATTAGAGATCCCATGTGACGTGAACTGCGTCTGTCTCGTGCGAAAAAGGAAACAAATTCTGAGCTTTGCTCATCGTTCAATGTTTTTGAGGTGGGCGGTCTTGCCCCACCTTCTCAGAATTGATTTTTCTACCGGCACCTGTCTGCAATATCTGTACTAAAGAAACGTCAAGACATTGCAGAGCAATCGCGGTAGGCAACGAATAGCGGCTACCAATTGCTCATAGGATCTCATAGAACTGGAGCGCAGTTGCAGCAAGGAACTGATAGAAAGATATGCGAATAAAGTAAACAGAATCGTATAGACATTACACAGCAATCGCGGTGGGCAACGGATAGCAGCTACCAATTTTTTACATACGGGAGGAAGAACTTTGTCAACACTTATATCCGTATTCTCAATATAAATAGGTGGCGTAGTAGGTAGGGCGTGCGACTAGTAATGCGAACGAGCGATAGGTCCCGGATCGAATCCCGGTTAGGTCAAATTAATTAGAAGTTTTTCGGAATAAAAAACTGCGTTCTAGGGTTCAAATGTGGTCAAGTGTAGGTCCTTTAGCGTCTTAGATCGAATTTATTATTATTATTTTTTTTTTTCAAAATTTACCGCATCTGGAGTAGATTTTCCAAATGTTTTTTATGTGTAGGATCTAGGTAATAGAACTTAGGCGCAGTTGCAGTAAGGAACGGATAGAAACGTACGCCCATGTGTAGCCAATAGCATTTGCGGTTACAATCGGATAGAAAAATAAGTGCGAATTATTTATTCATTCTGATCAAAGATAGATCAAATGAGACGGTTCATTCCCATAGAAAACTAAACTACCTGAATGTGAAGTACAGTCGTCGGAACGCATAGCGTTGTTGCAAGGAATGACCACAGATAATTGATTGAATTTGTATCCGGCGATGAGGTATAAATATTAATACCGCCATAACGGTAGCTGCTACCGAAAATGCGGTCACAGAAAGCACCAAGGAACCGATAGATGTTTTTTTTAATACGTTTCTATAAGACATTTTTAGCAGGAAGGGTACATAAGATTTTTCGAACCCCCCGCCCCTGGGGACCCTTACGTAATTAATGAATGGCCCCTAGGACATAATCAGCATCTACATACGGGGCATTCCATGCCAAATCGACCTGGGTTTGACGCTTGACCTCTCGGAGTTGGTCCGCGATTTTTATATGATTGTTCTCACTTCGAAAGGGACTCGGTATTTTTTTTTTGTTCTCGCCACGAGACTTAATGTATAAAATTCTTGAAAATGGTCATATTGATCGAAATGATTTAAAAATATGAAAAAATTCTTAAGAAGCGGGACTTATTTCACTATAGTAGATAGTTGCTGAAACATTTCCCTATGTCACACTGGATTTAGAAAAAAAAATTTAGATTTTTCGCAAGATTTTTTTTTTCTAATAAAGGTTTTGTCAACCACTATCAATTGATAAGAAAATCCGGTGTGACATAGGAAAATGTTTCAGCAACCATCCGTAGTGAAATAACTCCCGCGTCTATTGACAAAAAAAACTTTATAAACTGACTAGCTTGGTCATTTCTTGCAAGCTGAAAAAGTTCCATGCTCATTTGATAAAGTCATCATTTATGAACAATTTGAGACCAAAATGACCCGGATCGGTCCAATAAAACGGTGCTGCTGATTCCCTGCACGAATTACCGACTCTTCTTGTATTCTTCTATAGTGGCGTTACTTCTATTAGCTGAAAGTAATACCTCGTGTCATATGTGGATAATTAGTGTTAAATCCTCCTCGAACATCATGATTTGTTTTCATGTATTCTTTTTCCAACTCTCCAATTGGAAGAAAAAAAAAGAAATCAGCGACAAATAAACCACTCCACACGTTGGAGTGAAAATGTTGACTCTTTGCGAAAAAACTGTGAGTTCCATCCGAATCACTTCCAAGCGTAGAGTGAAGATCTCACTAAAAAAATTTGAGAGAGGCATGAATAACTAACGTACAGACGGATTTGGGCGTCGAATAACGGGATGGTTTCGTGCAAAGGAGATTAAAACGATAATGAACGTGGCATAAAATGTTTTACTGACCGTTTTTAAACTATAAAAATAGTACGTTTTCAATGCTTCGGTGAATGTTCCTGACACGATACTTCGTGTACATTGCATTAAAATTTAAAACTCGTCAATATGCCTTTACTACAAGATAAAAGAGACGATAACGCCCACGTATCGGAGTTTCCGGAAGTGCATTTGAGTATATAAGCTCGGCAATAGTCGGGAAACTGCAGACATTACAACAAAATGGACATCAAATTAAGTATCCTTCTGTTTCTTACGACTCTGGCGGGAAGTTCGCTTGCCACGGAAGCTGGATCCTCTGCAGCAGGGAGTAAGAACGGGGAAACTTTGAGAAAACTTAAACTCGCCGAAGACACGCTACGCGAGGGCATAGCAAACGCTGCTACATTGATGAACGGTGAAGTCCGTGCCATCCTGAGTGACAAATGTAAAGGACTCACTATCAACTCTAAAAAGGCCGAGTTAAGAGCGGAGACCGCCGAAAAAGAGTCGTTGGCTGCGTGTTTGCGTGGAATTCCACTTACTGTGCAGGCGATTGCAATCCTACAGACCAAATTGGACGTTCGAGCTACTATAAATAATCTGAATGACGCAATACAGAAGCTTCATGGAGTTATTTGGACGGCAATAAAGACGGTTCGCAACGGTAAGAATTATACGCAAGCACGAAATGCAATCGTGAACTTGGACCCTGCGGACGCTCACGCAACTGAGGCTGTCATTAACGCGGTGTTCAATCCGATGCTCCACGGGGCCGCAGTTATTCCGAAAAAAGCCAAAGATGCTATTCCACCGGCCCAATTAGAAGCAGCTTATGAAATACATGCTTCGATGGTGGCCACTATCGCCCACATTGGTGCCCTGTTCCGGGCGATGTTCAAAGCTGAATCTCCAACTGACTTCGATAAGTATTCATCGCAGATCGCGACTTTTCAGAACAGCACACATCGAGCTCTAGACTCCGCAGTCATCCACACGTTCAGCTTACTGCGAAACCGCTTAGGTGTGTAAGAATGGAATCGTTTCTGGTTTATTCGCTCTTCAAGCCGTCTCTGGGAAGCAAGCACACATCCCTCTAACTTGTTCCCAACGTAGCGATTCAAGTTTTGGTGCAATGGTATTCTGATTGAATTTAAAATATGAAAGAAATTTCAAAGATTTATTGAACGTAACAACTGATTGACGAATTTATGTGTAACAAATTTTGTAGACTTATGTGAAAAATATTGTAAACCAGCTGATTTTAATAAAAATTTGAACCGTTACCTGTATTATTAATTATTTATGAATTGAATAAATGGAAAACCTGAAGGATTTTTCAATTTTAAAAGTCGTGAAATTTTAAGGAATAAGGGTTCACGAAATAGATAATCAATTCAATAAAAGAGATCTAAGATCAATGAATGTATATTTTTTCTCTTTTCTTTTCTTCCATTTGGTTCGTAATTGTTTCATGCATTTCATTGAAAAATGTATTATCCTAACTCATCGATTCTAAATTCATTCATTCACAGACATAGAAAAATAATTTTTTTTTCTACACTATTTATTAAAAGAAATTTCTCAAATGTTGTGTATAACTTGGATAAAACGTGTTTGTAAAATTGTTTTCTTTCCTTTCTTTCAAATTTCATTGGACTCGTATACTTCCGGAATTTTTTTTTCAATCATTTGATTGAACTCTGATCATCAGATTCGATGACATTCGATCAAATTCAATCGAATTCCACCATGATTTTGTCTTCATCAAATCACACAGTGATAATTTGAAAAAAAATGTCTAAGTCTTATCAAAATCGACCGGACTTTATAAGATAATATAAAATTATGTTTTTCAGACCTAATGAAATTTTATAGAACTAGAACTTATATACGATAGCTCGCGCTCCGCGCGGGCACAATCATTTTCAAATCTGATGTGAAATTCATAAGATACCTAAATAATGTCAAAGATGCGAAGGGTGTGAACTCGGTCAAAACTTAGAAATTTATTTTCTGTAACCAATTTTCCATTTATATCTTCGACTACATCGACATCATGTGCTGCTACACAACGTTCGACTGCAGGTAATTCTATCGCATCGTTTGAGGTACTTTAAATGCTGTCGCCTACATTTAATACGAATTCTGCAAATTCAATTTCTTTAGGAAGAACTCTCATGTTACGCGTGATGGAGATTTTTTGGAATGTGTCCAGAGGAGACTACTTTTCATGGACAAATTTATTATTTCACTCTGGGTGCCACGTGTTTTAAACAGCAGGAGTTGTATGAAGTCTCCACCAAGAATTACAAATTTGCCTTCAAGGATTGATTCACTATTCTTCAAATTACCCACTGTTTTATATCACTTTCAATGCATATTTCGGGGCCATTGGCACAGCGTCCCAGATTATTACGTCAATTTTTCGTAGGTCTTCACCGATCTTCACCTTCTTTTGATTGAATTTCGATGTTCGACGTTGAGTCGCAAATCGGAGAACCGGCAATCCTCAAGTTCTGTGTACCGTCCTGCCAACGACGCACAATCATTTTTGAATGTCATTCCAAATTTTGTGGGTACCCATCTCGAAAAACTTGAAGGGGTACGTTAACCTTAGGAACCCCAGACTAAGCATTTTTGGGACATTATTGCTGGAGCGATAAAAAAGATGATTAGTACACTTTTTTCACTCGAATTGGTAATTCATCGACCTTACTTCCCGTGAAGAAAATCCATTCAACTTAAAAAGAATCAAAAGTTACTAATAATAGCATTAGGCGATTTGTGCTTTACCATATAAAACGGTTAACTCAATATCTCCAAAACTGCTCACATTTTACATGGTGTGCTGCGAGCAGGATTTCGTAAAAACGTTTGGAAACAATCAAAAATGTTTCATCAAAGAGAACAAAGATTCATTTTGCGAATAAAAGTTGGTTTCATTCCATCTTTAAAGAAACGAAATTCTGCGATAATACACCATGTTAAATGTTATCTGTGTACCTTAGTTCAAATATCCAGCGAGATTGTTCACCCAGCTTTCGAGATTGGATGGTCACCGTTTCACGTAGTACCGCACAAATCGATCTACGGTATTAAGATGAATTTTTGTTAAGCTGAATGGAATGTTCTTGAATAGCATTGAAGTAATTCAATTCTGAAAGAAAATTTTTTCAAGTACTTGTAAAATTCGCGGCACATTGTTCCGCCCTATTCAACCTCTCGATGTCTAATTTTTTTCGAGGAAAGATCCGTCGTTTGAATTTTGACGGACTATGCGAATCGATCAATTAATTGATATATCTCCGACTGAGGAGAGTCACTCGATTCGAGTGTTTTGTACAAACCTCAGGGAGAAAGAAAAAATCGAAAGAAAGAATAATTTTTCGTTCGGGTGAAAGTTCCCCCGGCCCGGCGTCGATTCTTTTGAACCCGTCATTTCCTGAACTTGGGGATCTGATTTAAGAAACAATCATTTGAGAAGTTATGGTCAGCCATCTAAATTTCCAGAGAATTTTTCCTCTCATTTGCAAATAACTTGACCCCAATAATGTCGTAGATATCCTGATATTATTCGCACGATGAGAATTTGTTGACTGAAAGAAAAGTGAGACTTCGAGAGGTTGAAACAGACAAACAGCGTGCCTAAAACCGCACGAGAAGCGTTTTGAAGAATACTTTGATACACGCCACCCTCCATACACCTACGAGCGCCTACATGCAGGCAGCTAGATACACACTCAGCTCCGAGCCGCCCTCGGAAACCGACGGCAGCTCACCGCACTAAAACCGTAACGCACCGCCAATACCCGGCGTTCCCGCCCGGAACCTAAGGTTACCCGCCTAAACCACACGCACCGCGCTTGCGCGGACTCTCTCCACGAGCCGCCGGCGGGGGATATAAGGCCGAGCCCGGCGCAGAGCTCTTCACTTCTTTCAGCCCAGCGCTCCGAGCAAGACCTCCAGCCAACAGCTAATAAAGCAGCAGATACTCAACAGCCATTGTGGGAGAGTTTCTTAGGGACATGGGCGTAAGGCCGGATGGGACCTGTGGGAAAAAAAAAAAAAAAACAGCCATTGTGATCTAGCATGCCCTTAAACCCCTACAGCCGCAACTCCTTTCCCTTTTCTCCTCCCCGGAGGAGCCGCTGATCACTAGAGGGGCCACTCATTAGGAAGCCCCAAACCCTAGTGGATCAACTTCGAGGCTTGCTCGTGATAATAACAGAAATTGAGTAACTGGCGTTGGTTGTTGAGATCCTCCGTCTCAGTTCAGAAATGGCTGACAAAACTGTCCGGTTTTTTTTACCGCCAAATTTTTTCCGTGGCAATGAACGCATACTTTCCTTTCTGTTGTTCACACAACATGATTTTTGTCACTAACATTCCCAGTTACCGCACCAGAATGTAAGCGCATAAGTATTTTCAGCACTCGTAGCTCCGTTGCTGACGCTGGAAAAACAGATTTTTTTTTCATATATCAAACGTTCAAATCACAAATGAAATCCATGAAAGAAGTACCGATAATTTTCCATCACGGAAATGTGGCATGAATAATACCTGCCAGTTCGTGGATAGGATTTTGCGAACATGTTATTTTCACTTAATATATAGACGGGTTACCATTGATACGATTTTCCAAGACCATAATATCAATTGAAACGATAATCCACTGCTTCGTACCACTGGCACTGAAGTCCGACCTTTCTTTCACGTCCCAAATGTTCAAATTGAATTTTTGACATTCGAACTCAAACTGGTTTGGAGCCTGTACTTGATGCGCACAAAAGTAAAAACTGAAAACTAAGAATTTCGGTTTAGCTCATGTTTGAAAAGGTGTTTTATTCTGGTTCTGGTAATTACAGCTGTTATTCGTTACGTATGTTTGCTCAGATGAAGAAATCTCTGTAGGATTCCGGAACCTCAGCAATTCGTTGATTGAACGTACAAAATCCTCAAATTCTCTGGTTTGCAGCTCCAAAAAGGGCAGAGATCCTCCAAAGTGATATCCAGAATGAGAAGAAGCTAGGTCGTAGTTGATAATTTAGTCCACAATAGAAAAGCCAGGTCGCACCGGACGCAGCCCACAGCAGGAGAAGCCAGGCCGCACTGGACCCAGCACACAGCAGGAGAAGCCAGGCCGCACTGGACCCAGCACACAGCAGGAGAAGCCAGGTCGCACAGGACCCAGCCCACAGCAGGAGAAGCCAGGCCGCACAGGACCCAGCACACAGCAGGAGAAGCCAGGTCGCACAGGACCCAGCCCACAGTAGGAGAAGCTAGGTCGCATCGGACCCAGCACACAAAAGGAAAGTCTAGCCCAAGATAGGGCTTTAGGGGCTTCTGGAATGTCCGAGAGATAGGGGTTTTGTGGACGAGCGGAAACTCTACTCAGATGTCCAACAAAATAGACTTGTTCTCAATGATCTAACGGACGGAACAAAAACAACCAGAAGAAACGCTGAAAATGAAGGAATTAATAAACACCCACACCAATTTAAGATAGACCAAGTAATAGAACCCCACAACGTATAAAAGTAAAACACTAATACAAAAACTAAATACACGTGCACTACTGGTATTTCAAAACTAGGTATCAACACTCGGAAGGTTTGAATTTGGCGCTGCTGTCCCCTTTTTATACCGACAGTGGGTAATCTAGAACGTTCGAGTGAGTCTGCCGGTAAAGAGGATTCTCGATATTTCTCTAGAAATCGATTCTTGATCTCGAAGATTCCATCACTTGGCAGTTGTGGTTTTCACACGCAGAACGGGAAAATAACTCTTGGATTTGTGTAATATTGATATTTGTCAAACCTGACAACAACCCCGGATGATGTCTACTTTACCAGGAAAAGTCTAATAACGTTGGATTGATCTCTGTGCAGGATTCCAGAGTGTTCGAGTGCGAGGGAGACAATGACATAACCTAGAAACTTCCAGTAGGCTCTCATGCCTGCTTATTTCGTATTCTTCAAACAGCTCACGTGGACGGTTTTACTCACGAAAGTGAGAACTGAAAACTAAGATTGTAGAAGAATCATCACTCGCCACCTTTGGCAGGACTGATCTGACAGGTGACAGGTGACAGGTGACAGCTCTCAGCTCACTTCAGACTGTTTGAGAACCATGAACAGCGCCGCGCAACAGTCATTTGTTTCCCCGAAAGCCAATCAGAATGGGTCTTAAGCGACAACAATGGGTTACGTTAAACCATTGTGATCTTCGCTATGAAATAATGATCGCATTTTCATTAAAAATTAAATTTAAAATTGAATTTGTTGTGTATCGTCGATGATTGCTGTCGTTCTCAACTTTTAATCAGAACGGGGATCGAAATGAAAGTCAAGTATAAAGTATGTATGGTTTAACTCTCACTTGATTGAACATAGATTATGACACTCTTTAAATCTAATTACGTGATTACAGAACCACTTTTTATTATGTAATACATATGGGGTAGTCCAAATGAAAGTGAACAGAGTTTGACCCCGACCCTCACCGCATTGGTCGCTGATTTTTTCCGTATTCTACTCCACAAAAGTTACACTTGCCGATTTTTGAAAGATTTTTCAGACTCATCGTTCGGTCGCAGCGATTTTTTCAAGTTTTTTCATTAGTCTTATGTAACTCCGATTCTATCAATTCGTCATCATCGTCATCGTCATCCGAGTCGTTATCACTACCATCGTCATCATTAACAACCCTTAGAATCAATTCAAAATCGTCCAGATCATCGTCATCATCGTCATTATTTTCTGAAATAAATTTTGTACATACAGATCATCAGTTTATCATCAATTTGTCGAAATTATCATCATTGCCGTCGTCATCATTGACAATCCTTAGATTCAGTTCAACATCACACAGATCATCAATTCATCATCAATATAGCATCATTATCGTCATTATCATCGTCATCGTCGTCATCATCACCATTATCTTCTTAAATAAATTGTGTAGTACTCTCGCCTGTTTTCGTGCATGTATTGACCGTTGACACCTGAAACGAAGAAATTATATGAGTATTCTGTGTTTTTTTCAACGTTGTCAATTAAACAAGAATCAGTTAATATTTTCGTTATTCCAGAATCTTTTTGAGCTGAAAATTGTTGGACATTCATACATCTATTTGGGGCATTCCATGTCAACTCGACCAACGATTTTCCCTAATCATTTGTCATCCGCTCTACGTTTTTCTGTATGATTCATTGATTTCAAAAAAGCACTCCTGATTTTTTTCAGATTTTTCCCACCAACCGTTATTTTTTTTATCATTATTCTCCCCCATCTGGAATTGTTTTTTTTTTAATCTGAAAAAATTCTCAAAAATCACATTTTTCATTCCGATCATTTTGACACCCGTAGGATGATGGGCCGAATTTGTTTTATATCTTTTATCAGCGATTTAAAATTTTTGAAAAAATGAAACGCAATGCTGCAACGTTACGAAAATGCTCCAAAAATTACCACAAGACTTGTGGTCAATTCTGGAATTTGTGGTGATATTAAGAGAATTTTCATAACGTCGTAGCATGGCGTCTCGTTTGTTCAAAATGTTTAGAACGTTGAAAAAAAAAAATAGAAAAAAATTCGGCCCATCATTGGACGGGTGTCAAGATGATCGGAATGAAAAATGTGTTTTTTTTTTTAGAATTTTTTCAGATTTAGAAACAAATGCAATTTCAGATGGGGTAGAAAAATCATGAAAAAATAACGGTTGGTGGGGCAAATCTGAGAAAATTCAGGAGTGCTTTTTTGAGATCGAAGAATCATATAGAAAAGCGTAAAGCGATCCAAAAATGGTGAGGGAAAATCATTGGTCGAGTTGACATGGAATGCCCCATTTAAACTGTGCTGAAAGACCACTTCAATATTGAATGCCTGCACTCCAATATTGAGGGGCGTTACACGTGACATTTGACGTTACGCTGGAAGTGTCACGCGGAAGCACTATGCTCGGAAGGGGGGCTAACTTTATGTTACAAGAAAAGGTAATTAAACGTGACGTCATGATAGGGTAACGGTAACCTTAGGCGGTTTTTCAAATCAGCTTTTAGCACTGTTAGTAATAATAGAAAAAGAAGTGTGCTAAAAGCGTTTCAATTTTAATTTATTCACACGTATTTGGTGAAACGCATATCTAATTCACATGCATGAGAATTTCCATGTAGGTATTCTATTTGTCCATATGAAAACATAATAAAACTCTGAATATGACATCATATGCGAATGATGATGTCAAACAGTGTTTCGATTTAAAAGCCCTCTACTCTATCGTCTGGTTGCTTTAATTTACACGTCCATGGATATCCTAACCTTGGCTCACTTTTTTGAACGATTAACTTCCTGATGAATTTCTTTACTTCACACAAATCGGTGAACCTCGTACGAATCGGAGAACTCTCCGCACTTTCCACTGAAACATAATGAAACTACAAACATCTTACATGCTGCTTTATTTATCTACGAAAAAGCCCTCTACTCAAAAGCCCTCGATAACCTTGGCTCACTTTTTTGAACGAATAACATCCTGACGAATTTGAATCGTTGAACTTGAACGGCGCTGAAAGATCTCTTCGCAGACGCGGCTTTTGAAAATCAGATAACTTTTTATAAACCCGCACGAATCTGAGAACTCACTGAAAAAAAAATCTCTCTCCGATAGCAAGAATTCTGGTTCCCTCAGCCAGAACGTACATCGCACCGATAGCAGCGCCTTTGTCAAGCTGTGGCAACTGAACAACTCTGCCAAACGTATTCAAGTTGCTAGACGAATACGTATCGCTGCAGGAGCCATATTAAAGCTGCTAGAACCAGAGTGTTCAACCCGTCGAATTTTCCTGCACAAGACCCCACGACCACTGCACATAATGGTAAGCTTGTTACCTGGGTCGAGGAAAGGTCTGTCGATCCAATTATAAGGGACAATAGGCATGGGCCATTGGGCATAGGAATGGGACACGACTGTCATAGCTGGCGATACGATCTTTTGACAAAATAGTGGTGGCTCTAAAAAGAGCCGATTGTTTTTAGCGCTGACAAGGGCTGGTGTGGCAATCCAGAGGCATCAGTGCGATGCTTGTGCGTGGGCATCTTCTGTTAAGGCCTGAAAATTGGGCGCGTAAGAGCTGGTAGAAATCCTCAACAAGTGTTCCAGATTTTCGTCGGTTAGTCTTGATCGGAGCCTCGATTTTACGTGTTTCATCGAGGAAAACATCGATTCACATAAATAACTAGAGGCAAAACACGAGAGCAATCTCTTGTAGAGGCCTAAAAGGTTACTGTATCCGTGTGTTTTGTCTACAACCGTTGTCCAAAATTCATCTACGTCAGAGCATTTTGTAAAGCGAAAGCGATACGCTTCGTTGTGCCGGATCGAAATCATCTCTTCTCGTATGCCGTAGATATCAATCGTAGGAAATAATTCCTTTATGATTCCAGCAACATCGGTCGTATCTTGCTGTACCATAGGATCAAAAAAGTAGTTCCTAAGTTTTTTGATCGCATCAAATTCCTGGAATCGCTGAAGGAATCCTTCTGCAAGTTTTTCCAACCAACAAGCAAACCGCTCGCCACGGAATTCACTCTCGGTAGACGATTCTTGTACACTTTTTTTCAGGTTTTCAAACTTCGCAGATATTCCATTTTCACGAAAAATATCTGCCCAAGTGGTGAGATGTTCGCGGAAATTTTCTACGGCACTGATTGATGTCCAAATAGGAATGTTTTTTCCTTGTATGGTCAAATGCAAGGTGTTGATTTGCTTCATCAAATCCACACAGAATGCCAAGTCCATCAACCAGGATTGGTCATGGAGCTGTTCAACATCTTCATTTCTAGACTCCAAAAATGTTTTGATTTCCGGTAAAACTTGGTAAAATCTTTCTAAAACTTTACCCCGACTCAACCACCTAACCTCACAATGTAATGTTAAATCATTATGTTTATCTTCTGTTTCTCGCAACAGCGCTTGAAATAATCGATGTTGCAAAGGTCTTGCACGAATTGAATTGACGATTTTTACAACTGGCTGCATAACATGATCCATATTTACTGATTTGATACACAATGCCTGTTGATGGATAATACAGTGGAAATTCAACAGTGCTGCAGGAAAATCCGGATCTTGTTTACAAAGCGCGATCAGTCCCGCGTGTCGTCCGATCATAGCTGGAGCGCCATCGGTAGTTATCGCCACAAGTTTTCCGAGGGGAAAATTTCTCTGTGTCAGAATTTCTTTTAATGCTGAGAAGACGTGTTTTCCAGTTGTACGACCTTTCAGCGGTATCACAGAAAGCAATTCTTCAACAATCGTAGTGGCATCAACTGAAGTGGGTTTCTGAAGCTGCAATTTCAAGGCTTCAACTTCTGATGTTCGAGCAGTGGAGCCTTTTGGGAAATCCACATCAAGGGAAGCGTGATGTTGCTGAAAATGCCCTTGCACATTGCTTTTTCTATTGCTCGGAAACACATGTGCACACACCAGACACGTGCAAACATCACCAATCGGAGTAACGAAGTACTCTTGTTCCCAACTTGGCTGATAAAAATAATTACGGACTTTTGGCCTTTTCGCTTCACTTGCCATTGCTATTATGATTTATAATCGTACTATACACACAAGTTTTAAGTTAGAAGACTTAAAATTTTTGATGAGAAAAAATTATCAGGCGCCCCGGGACTCGAACCCGGGTCATTGGATGCCAATCCGGGGGCTTACACCACTAGACCACCTAGTCGCCCTGAGAACCTAGCCTTCTAATTTGATCTCATCATTTCCCGTCTCCGTTTGTTTTCGTGTGCTCCTTGAATTTACATTTTTTTTAAGTTCGCGGCTATAGCACATTTGTTTTGACTGTTGACGTTCTTAGTAGTGAGTGAGCGAACGTACTCACATACACTACCGGTACAGACTCGCGTCTTTGTACCTTTATCGGTTGTATTTTTAATTAAATACAACCATTCTACAGAATGTAGAGTCTTTTTGCCATGATATCATTAATTTTAAGTTAGAAGACTTAAAATTTTTGATGAGAAAAAATTATCAGGCGCCCCGGGACTCGAACCCGGGTCTGTTGGATGCCAATCCGGGGGCTTACACCACTAGACCACCTAGTCGCCCGGAGACGGGAAAATGATGAGATCAAATTAGAAGGCTAGGTTCTCAGGGCGACTAGGTGGTCTAGTGGTGTAAGCCCCCGGATTGGCATCCAACAGACCCGGGTTCGAGTCCCGGGGCGCCTGATAATTTTTTCTCATCAAAAATTTTAAGTCTTCTAACTTAAAGGTATTACTAACGTCTATTTGAGATTTTCCTTTGCCACATACTCAATATTTCCGTCTACGAACATTCAGTATCAAGTCAAGGTACGACAACAATCACTTTGCATCGAATATCATCATTAATAACATAACAAGGCACATGTTTACGGATGCAGTTATTTGTTTATTATCCACATAGTCATTGTTACTATTCGTATCTCTAAAAATGAAGGTGTACCTCGAACGTTGCTCACAATCAGCTACAGGGAAAGGTCAGGGTAGATTGCCAATAGAAATGTTTAATTGACGTTACATCTTGAATATTATTCAACTCAGCGCCTTATCGTTGTAGTGCTCGATGACATGAGGGACATAAATAGGGGTTTTCATGGCGCTTGTATTAGGATGGAGTAGTAGCAGCTGAGTTTCATTAGCGATTGTATACGGCCGAATCCGCGTGGATTCACCCAGATTTTCCGGCCATGTTTTTTGTGGAGGCTAAAACTTTTTTTAGGGGTTCTTTGGCGTATTTTGAGCGACCCGTGTCCGAGGGTTTTGCCCGAAATTTTTTTGAAGGACCGTATTTATTAATTTTAAATTTGGCGAGAAAACCAGTCTTTTTAAAACGAATTTAAAAAAAACTGCTGTAAAATTGAGCCAAATGGACTGATTTTGACGATTTTTTTTTCAAAATGTTCAGAATTTCCTCACCTTTCAGGTCGCACCTATAGTTTTTGATTTTATTGCGATGCGAGTCCACAATTTTGAAAAAACTGAAAAGATTCGAAAATTTTCAAGTCAAAATATCTCAAAACACCACATCTTTTTTTTCACTTGTTTTTTTATATGTTTTTGTACATAAACAGTACTAACTTCTTCCAAAGCGGCATCCCCAGTACTTTTTTCAAACGCAAGATATAGCCGATTTTCGAAAATAACAGTTTTTTTGTGCGTTTTTCGCCGTTTTCACGTGTTGTATCGAGTTTGAATATTGAATACGCTTCAAAAGTCATAGCTGTGATACCTACATTACATTTTAACATTTTATAAATATGAAACACGAATTTTAATCAACCACAACCCACCACCTACCTAAATGTTTCAAAATAAACATTTCAGATACGTTAATTTTTCAATAAAAACCACAATTATATTTCATGTTTCTTGAACTTTTTCTTCATAATCATATAGGTATACACTCTCGCGAATTTGTGATGTATTTGCCCCTGACTCATTTCACACCGAGAGAATAATCTAGCGAGATCAACCGAAGTCTGCTCGGAATTACCGAAGTGGTTTAAAAGGTCTCTCGTCGGTTCTATGCTTCAAGCGAGAGCAAGCGAAACAGAGATAACTGTTAGCGGTGCGCGCGTAGTGCAGTTGATATATTTATTTCACTCCGTGCGTAAAGCGTGACTTTTCGCACGCAAGCGTGCGTATAATCGGACTTTACCCGCGTTTGTGATATGAAATTTTGTTCGATACATGTGCGAAAGTTGTTTTTCTACTCGTGAGATTGTCACCCTCGCTTTGCTCGGGGGACAAACCTCCCACTCGTGCCAAAACAAACCTTTCGCACTTGTATCGAAATATACTATTCTCTCACACTCTTCCTCACATTAAACATTGAATCAAAAGGCTTTCCTCCGATAACTACAACGAATGACTTCGGTTGATCTCGCTAGATTATTCTCTCGGTGTGAAATGAGTCAGGGGCAAATACATCACAAATTCGTGAGAGTGTATACATATATGATTATGAAGAAAAAGTTCAAGAAACATGAAAAATAATTGTGGTTTTTATTGAAAAATTAACGTATCTGAAATGTTTATTTTAAAACGTTCTTCGTTCAACTAGGACTCTGGTAGTGGGTGGTGGTTAATTAAAATTCGCGTTTCATATTTATAAAATGTTAAAATGTAATGAGGTATCACAGCTATGAATTTTGAAGCCTATTCAATATTCAAACTCGATGCAACACGTGAAAACGGTGAAAAACGCAAAAAAAAAAACTGTTATTTTCGAAAATCGGCTATATCTTGCGTTCAAAACAAGCGGGTTTGGGCCGACTATGAGGCAGCCTTCGAACTTCCCGTTATTTATTTTGTTCTCAGCTATTTTGAAATTTGTAAATCTGACCTCAGATTCTTGATCAGCGCCCGACTGGAAATTTAATCAGGCTAGCCTGTCGTCTGACCAGGCCCCGATCAGGGTAAAAACAGGTTTGCCACATTACGGTATAGCTGACAAGCTCCTGATCAGGTGAGCATCAGGTTTACCTCAGTGAGGCAAGCCTGTTGGACCCCTGATCGGGGCAAGCTCTGGTATTTGTTACTAAGGGGTACCTGTTGGGCCCCTGGTCCGTTTAGCCTGATATGGACCTTATTGAGGCGTGCCTGATAGAACCCTGGTCAGGTTGGCCTGAGGCATCCGTTACTAAGGTGTGCCTGTTGAGCCCCCGGCCAGTGCAGCCTGATACGGGCCTCATTGAGGCGTGCCTGTTGGAACCCTGGTCAGGTCGGCCTCAGGCATACCTTACTAAGGTGTGCCTGTTGGGCCCGCAGTCAGTTCAGCCTGATACGAACATCATTTCTAGATGTCTTAGAACCGTGTCAAGTGAAACGTGTATTAGAACCGTTATCAAGTTGACCCCAAGCATCCCTCACCGAGGTGTGTTGAACCCCTGACCCGTTTAGTCTGATACGGCCCTTATTGAGGCGTGCCTGCTAGAACCCTGGTCAGGTTGCTAACAGGCAGTCTTTATTACGCGTTTTACGCCAAGTGTAACATTCATCCATAATATACACCCATTTGGTACGCTTTCAACCCGCTGGTACCACACAGGATAATCATTTATATTATCATGTTAGAAGCTCTTATTATTAATAGGTCAAAGTTTTCCTAATATCCAATAAGTAGTTTGGCGTAATAGGTAGGGCGTGCGATTAGTAATGCGAGCGAGCGATAGGTCCTGGATCGAAACCCGGTTAGGTCAAAATAATGCGAAGTTTTTCTGAAGTAAAATTGCGTTCTAACGTCGGTATGGGGTCGAGTATGAGTGGTTCAGCTTACTCAAAACACAAAATTTTTATTTTGTAATTATATTTTTATTGTTTAATAATGAACACACAGATTCACGAATATAATCAGGGCTTGACCAGAAAGCCGACGGCGGCCGGCGCAGGGTGCCTGATCAGGCTCTTGTGGAACGCTGCGTTACAAACGAGGTCAGGGCCTGATCACTCCACCTGATGTGGGCCTGATCACTTTACCTGATGTGAGCCTGATCGGGCAGTAGGGCAAACCTGGCCAGGACCTTATCACTGCCTTAACAAAATTTCCAGTCGGGCGGTTCAAAAAACCTTCGAGTACAAATTTCCGTAAGATTTCGAATGTTTTTAGTATTTTTCCCAGCAAATCGGACTCGCCATTTTGAATTTCGCTAATCTGACTTCAGATTCTTGATCAGTGACCCAAAAAACCTACGAGTACCAAGTTTCAACCAAATCCAAATGTTTTTAGTTTTTTTGCAGCATATCGAATACGCAAAATGAAAATTTTGCAAAACTGACTTCAGATTCGTGATCAGCGATCAAAAAAACAGTATGGTACCAAATTTCATTGAAATCCGTTGATTCGTTCTCAAAGATATCGTCATTTTGTTTGTTTTTTTAGAATTTTGTTATTTGAATAGTTAAAAAAGTACTGGGGATTCCGCTTTGGGAGAAGTTAGTACTGTTCATGTACAAAAACATATAAAAAAACGAGCCAATAAAAAGATGTGGTGTTTTGAGATATTTTGACTTGAAAATTTTCGAATCTTTTCAGTTTTTTCAAAATTGTGGACTCGCATCGCAATAAAATCAAAAACTATAGGTGCGACCTGAAAGGTGAGGAAATTCTGAACATTTTGAAAAAAAAATCGTCAAAATCAGTCCATTTGGCTCAATTTTACAGCAGTTTTTCTGAAATTCGTTTTAAAAAGACTGATTTTCTCGCCAAATTAAAAATTAATAAATACGGTCCTTCAAAAAATTTTCGGGCAAAACCCTCGGACACGGGTCGCTTAAAATACGCCAAAGAACCCCTAAAAAAAGTTTCAGCCTCCACAAAAAACATGGCCGGAAAATCTGGGTGAATCCACGCGGATTCGGCCAGATGTGATTGCACTAGTCAAATCCCAAGCAGCTTCCGCATTATTGACTGGAGGAGCGGGTCTTTTCATGGAACGCAATATCCCGTTGGAGGCAATTTTTAACGCTGAAACTCAAACTGACTTCGAGAAGTATTCATCGCAGATCACAGCCGCTAACGAAGAGGTACTTGAATCTTGAAAAACCCAAATTTCCTAGTTAACAATAGACTGGTGTTGGGTTATAAAACCTAGATAAGCTCGTATGTAGGTGGTGTAAAAAACACCAACCCAGTTAGTCGTAGTGTCTCCGTTATTTAACGAGCCGGTATCGTCTGGAACATATTTGATGATGGATTTCTTCCATGTTTCCGGATCGCTGATTCGAAACTTGCGAGTGGAAGTTCAGCTTCCAATTTAAATAACGGATCGTATGTGCCTTATATGTCGGAGTTATTCCAAGAACTGACGCATCGAACGACTCATTTTTAGCCCGCTCCGCTCTCAATTCGGCCTCTTCACAATTAATTAATACAGATTACTTGAAATTTTTCAACCAATACGGTCATCAATTCAGTGTTAATCAGCTGAGCCATCCTCGCTGATTTTCGACGCCATTTTTCTATTTGGGGGGGGTTATTTTTCAGGTTCAATCGATAGAGAGACGCTCAAATCTACGAAAACATTTTTGGATGCCTCATGTGGCCTGTCAAGTGATTTCAAGAAAAAAAAGTCAATTTTTCGTGGTGTAATGAACATTGGATAAGATATTAATGATACGTAAGTGCTGATTATCCTGCCACGAATTGAATATCATCATGAAAATGTGATGGCGCTATAAATTGACCATTTCAGAAACGCATTCGTCACGACGGAAATAATTTTTCCACGTTCCTGTTGCTTACCTTGTAATACAATTGAAAAAGCTTTCCGATAAATTCCGGAGTGACAATTTTTTCTGGAGCATTGCGTGAGCTGCTTTATTCGCGAAACCGTTGGAACTATGGATCGTTGAAAATACGGTGATTGAAATATTATTTTATTTCACTCCGTGCGTAAAGTGCGACTTTACGCACGTGAGCGTCGTCTAATCGGACTTTACACGCGTTTGTGATATAAAATTTGGTTCAATACATGTGCGAAAGTTGTTTTTCCACTCGTGAGATTGTAACCCTCGCTTCGCTCGGGCGACAAACCTCCCACTCGTGTCAAAACAATCCTTTCGCACTCGTATCGAAAAGTACTATGATGCCGTCCTGGTTGTCATTGAAATGACCTCCGCAGGAATTTCGATAACGTGAAACGATCGCGTGAAACGTGTCGAGGTATGTGGGTGCAGAAGATGGAAGGCTTTCATGATTAATCAAGTCTTTGAATGTGCAGAAAAAGCGAAAAAAGCTCACCTGCTACAGTCTCGGACAAACGTATCTGGGACCAAGGTCGACTGACATAACGAGCTCAGACCGCATCCGAGACTTTTTCAGTTTGACAGGATGCTGACATAGTGAAATTGGTCAACTTAATCTAGAAGAAATAGTTGAAAACAAACTTTGGGCTTCCAGTCGGGACAGAAAAGAATAAATAACGAGTCCATTTGAAAAAGCTCATAGGTGGTATTAAAATTTGACATTATAATCGCGTTTTTATCGACGTGGGGAAGACTTTTCGAATGGTACGGGGTTTTATACTAAACGGTTGGTGGTATGATGTAGAAGAATAAAAAATGAGCTCGTGCAAAGGAGATAACCAACATGTCATAAAATGTTCTACTGACCGTTTTTAAACCATTAAAATAGTCCGTTTTTAATGCTTCGGTTAATGTTTCTGACACGATACTTCATGTATGTACATTGCATTAACATTTAAAACTAATCAATGAGCCTTTCCCACACAGAACACTTACCAATTTTATACGTATATGGGACGTAATAATTTAGACGTTATATGTCTGATATACGAAAGTTGGAGGTTTACGTTCGGGATAGAAATAGGCTAAATGACCGGCTAAAATCCGTGTAAGGAACGAATACAAAACGTCCGCTAAGATGTATAGAATATGTATTTTAGAGGTACAAGGAACCACTGTAAGACGTATATCGAAACGTATATATTACGTAGTTTTCCCGGCGCTGTACGTCAATTTACGTCCAATATACTGATGCGATACGTATGTCTTTCGTACTGTTCATGATTGTGAATACGTGTATACTATACGTAAATCAAACGTATATGTATATATGCATAACAAATTACGCTTTTTGTGTATAGAGAACACATATGGGTAGAATATTTATACGTATAGAGAACGTGTGAGATACGTATAAGGAATTTGAAAAAAAGATTTTCACGTAATAAGTTATTTTTTAACCTATTATTGGATGTTTCCGGTGTTTCAGGTTATTTTCATTTATAGTAGAGCACGCTTGTCAATTAAAACGCATTCTGCGATCACTTGAATTTTTCGCTTTTCTAAGACCTAGCCGGGGTTTGAACCGAGTACGCTCGCCACTCTTCGTATCACTAGTCGCACGCCCTAACCACTACGCTAAGCTGCCGCTTGTCCAACCATGCAGCGTTTCTATACATGATTTTATCAGGGACAATGATACATTCTTCAGTAATGTAAGTTCACTAATCTCTGTAAAAATCTATTTATGACTACACTCGATCGCTCAATAGTGAAAGAATATCGTTGAAGCTGTCAAATGTGCTGGCAACGTCTGGTGTACGTATATCGTACGTATACCGGAAACACGGTGAAAATTTGCATTTGGCCCACTAAACTAATAAGTCTGGTTTACGTATACGAAACGTCGAAATCAGGCGAGTCTGCAAACCGTGTCCTGTTGTATGCTGTACGTATAACATACGTATGACGTATGACGGAAAAGAGGTAGCTTGGTGCGTTCAGCCTACTGAATTAATACGTCTGGTTTACGTATACGAAACGTAGAAATCAGGCGATTCTGCAAAGCGTGTGCTGTACGTATGTCTATCGTATCACTTTGGTTAGGTTAGGTTGTGCCAAACGTCAAGATACACACATCTGCCGTACGTATACCGTACGTAGAACGAAAACACGGTAAAAATTTGCATTCAGGCCTACTGAACTAATAGGTCTGGCTTACGTATACAAAACGTCGAAATCATTCGAGTCTGCAAACCGCGTGCTGTACGTAAGTCTTTCGTATTCCTTCGGTTGTGCCCGACGCCGAGATACACACATCTGCTGTACGTCTTCCGTATGTACAGTAAACATTTAAAAAGCGTTGTTTTGCGTGACGTGAAAGATACGTACATAATGAGTATAGGCTAGGTTTCTTAAAACATCTGAATAATCACCAATTATATACGTTGATGGTACATATAATAAAAGTTTTATGATTGTCATAATACTATACGCAATATGAATGTAATTTATACGTACATACGTACGTAAAAAAACGGCTTCGGCATTGACGCGAATGATACTCTCTAAATTTGAATCAGTGAAAATTTCACTAATTGAATCAGTGACTTGGTATTTCACTGCAGAAACAGTGACTTGAACCCTTTTTCACTGGAGTATCAGTGAAGTCCATTTCAGCAGTGATTTTACCACTGCTAAGCCAGTGCATAACTTCACTGTTTCGCCAGTGACTTTTGTGACGAACGCTAGGGGCGCCGCGTACGCCGAGTCTCTAACCGCCATGGAGCTGCCTACTAACCGCCAAATCGTTCGCGTTCATATGCTGCGTGCTGATTTGGGCGTCGGTTCAACCACGTGAACTGTTCAGTAAAAATCACAACGTAAGTACAAATGCGGATTTATAAAATTCTTCACAATTTGGCTTGTTAGTTGCAAATAATCAATGAATTGTGTGAATATTGCTGTTCACTGTCTTACATTGAATTCCTTATACTTTTGGTAGGTTAGGTTTTCTCACTGCGTCCAGTCTTGGCTCGCTCCGACGAGATGGGAGACGGAGAAGTTTCATCTGCGTTAGGAGTCTGTTTTTTCTTTACTTGCAATAAAGATTCGCGAAACAAAAATGTGTCGAATATACCATATTGTCTTTCCGTTTCGAGAATATCTTCAACCGGATCAAATATATATAAGAACCAATAATTTTCGCTGATTCAATAAGTGAAAATTTCACTATTTGAAACAGTGATTCAAATTCACTGGATAAATTAGTGACTTTTCACTGATTTCCAGTGGTATACTTATAACTGGAGGCATCAGTGACTATTCGCTGATGATGTTGACTATTCACCCAGTTCAGAAATTTAGAAGTACACAAGATATTATAATATATACTTCGTATAAATACATTTGATTGTATGTCGCTTGTACACATGTAGTATACGTATCATTTGCTTTCAGCATGTAAACGAACGTTAAAGCACGTATTTCATGCGTAAAATCAAACTAAGTGTTCGTGTGGGCATCTACTTTTAAAGATGAAATTTGTACAAAGATCAAGATTTTTAATTTTTTGCACCAAATCTAGCGATTAACACTCTTTGGGAATGAGAAAATATAGAATCTACTCAAAAGAATTGTTCAACATGAAACAAAAAATTTTATACTCAGAAAAAATGAGCAACTATTCACGTAAATCATCGACGTGACTGGGATATAAGAGAAAATCGCGATAGTATCTTAATGAGTGGAGTCTGTGTTGGAAATCCGTTCGACACTGATGTATCATGGTTTAATCAGAGCAATTACGAACCGTCGAGCAATACTATCTGTATCATCCGATCTATGGGAATCTCGAAATCTGCGCGCACTCCGATATCGCACTGCTGGTATTACTCTGGCAATGGGCAATGGTCACTCGATTTATCGATAGAAATGTGTGGATGCCCATCAAATCTCGAAACGCCGTAAAGCATCCGGTACACCTGCGAAATGGACCACAACAATAAAACTCTCATCAATCTGCACTTCCGACTCAGAGCTGCGATGCGAATGGAGATAGATATATCCGTGTAAAGTGAATGGAAAACTCCGATAATCCAACACTTTGATCCTGTTTGCGTCGGATTATCTTTGATTGTAAACGCGAATTTGCGCTTTTCAATCAGTTCCAACGTCACGGACTGTAACCCGTCTTTCATTGCAATTTTCATAAATGTTACACCCCTGCATCTCTCCGTTATTAAAAAGACTCGGAAGTCAGAATGCGTCCCTTTCAATATTGTCCTCTGGACCCTTTATCGCCGAGCAATCATCTCCACGAGTCCTACGGTTCCGAATGACATTCAGCAGGCCCAAGATGACGAGATGCATCGGAATAGCAAGTGCAGCCGTCTTCGGTGCATCGACAGCGTGACAGATACCCCAGGGTATTCCGCACGCTAAACCGCTTGCGAAGACGTGGCAAAACTGTCGAGCAACGGAGGGGCACCGGGAAGCCAAAACTTGAGGGAATATAAATAGGCGTCAACCTCGGGTTCACCTTTCCCAAGTGCAGCTTTCATTCCTGAGAGGTTCAAGATGAGGTTGAGGATGAATATAGGAGATGGAGGATCCAGATTCTTGATTCTCGGTGGAGGTACGGGAGGCGAACCTCCAGAGTGGTTATATCGACTTGTTGTGAAATCACGATCCGAGATTCCTGGAGGCAACACCCATCTCTAGCATTCTAGCTTTATCTTATATTCCTCGTATCGAGAGGAGAGCACCGTCTTATCCCAGCTTATAGCTCTTTCTCTGATGTCACGAGAGGACACCAACGGAATCTTGACTTTATCAAACTCTAATGCACTCAGATGCATCTCGAAAATCGTCACTGGAAGGCCAGTGATATGCTTTCTTGTATTGAATGAAACAAAAAATCACAAGACCTCATTTTGGTTCGATAAATATTGGTTCTCCGACCAAATTATTCCGTCCAATTTTTTGTATCATGATTTTTTCATGATCAATTCGTGCGAATTTGAAAAAGCTTTATTCCAGGA
This sequence comes from Euura lappo, assembly GCA_018257835.1. Lineage (NCBI taxonomy): Eukaryota > Metazoa > Arthropoda > Insecta > Hymenoptera > Tenthredinidae > Euura > Euura lappo. Next base: position 78,759 of record JAEUYN010000036.1, on the reverse strand, counting down.
TGATTCTTTATTTGAACAAGTTTGAACAAATTCTAAACCACATGTTAAGTTGGAAATGTTGGTATCACGAATGGTTGAAACCTGCAACCTTAACAAACGAGCTTGAATTTTGAGGTCAAAATAATTAGTAAATTCAACAAGTCAACCGATAAAATTTACCCTAGAAAGTTTACTTTGACTTGTGGAACAAAAATTGAAAAGGATCGAAGCATATTGCAAGCTCGGAAACGTAATCAGTCAGAAATGAATTATTTATAATACTTAGATACTTCAATAATTCCTGAAGATGTATTTCGATGGCAATGGGGATCTCTGATATTTAATTCTGGTATTATTATTCAAAATACTTGTAAACTTTTTTCGATAGTATATAACAGAAGAATTGTTTTTTGTGACACCGAATGTGTCAGACAGAAAGGTGATAAAGTTGCTAGACACGAATAAGCAGACATTTCGAGGGGTGTACTGAAAATATTCAATGGAGATGACGGCTGTGAACGATGTAAGAATTCTCGAAGGGGTCAGTCTATCGATTTTAATAAAAGGAAACATGGTGGGTGGGTATAATATACAGTCTTGAATATGCAGAGGATAAATTGGCTGTAACTCACCGTACGGTGAACCTGTATCGTACAGAGGTATGCATAGTAATGGAAAGTGAAATATTGGCGAAGGTTCTATCTAAGAAAAAGAGATACCCCACCACCAGCATTCAAAATTGAATGTCATAAAATTTTTATGCGACATTACGGTTCATATAAGCTCGGAATTAAAGAGAATATTCAACCCCCAAGTTTACAATGAGTACTTGAAGTGCATCGCAACAATTGGAACAAGCTGTCACATCGTGAAGTGCTTTTAATATAATTACTATCGCAGCGACGACGCCGTAGCTCCGCCACAAAAGTGGGATTCGATTTTCTCAACTAACGTAAGTCACTAATTGTTTACAGGCATTAGTCAAATGGTTAGACAATATTCCTGGAAATTGTAGGAAAATAAAACGCAGAGCAGAACTTTTGTCACAAACTTGGTACAATGTTTGAAAAAATCGTATTTCGAGCACAGAAACAAAACCTCAACGAATTTTCTAGTCTGGAATTTCATGGATTTCAAGTCACGCGGAGCCCCACGCTTCTATACCGAATTCTAAACGCGTTTTCCGAATGTTTCAACCGGTAAGGTAACCAGGAATTATTGCGTCCAACCCCTAAGCCTTCAGCGACTCTATCCGTGAGCTTAGGCTTGGAAAAGCACAGGAAATGCATTATATTTCTCATATTGAGATGGGCATGCAGTGATTTGAGATATTTTTAACCAGTATTAGTAATTAACTGATGGAAGCTGCTTTTGCGAAAAATAATACAAATATGGTTGCTGGTCGTTGATTAAATTTTTTTCAATGGTTTACATTTACGTGAATGAAAGAAAAAGCACGTATTTCAGAGTCTAAGTCACATCAAAATCTAGACTTCCGTCCCCGATACATTTGTCTGATTAACATGAATCACGTGAAATTCCAATCGACTGATTTTCGATGATCACATTTTCATAATTGATAAAATTTTTGGAGGCAAATTCTGGGTGTTCGGGTTGTTTCATTACTTCCGATTAAATTCTGCAGAGCGTGGAATATATTTTATCAGAATTAATAACTGCAGGCGATGTATACAGGTACAAAATGTGCTTTGCGAATTAACGATGCGTTATGAGTTCTGATAAAACAAACTATTATTCAACTGAACAACCGAACGTGCATGCATATACATACTCTGTCAGCAAGCTTTACAATCATTTTGTTTATGAGTTTCACTTCACATGATAATTTCACACCGCTTGCGAACAAATAACACGTCGGTCTAACGCCGACTAAAATCCTTAAAGCTCGGCAATCCCTGTACGATATTATTCCCACAATCGCCTGAACAGTGGAACCACAACAACCTCCTCTTTCGGATGCAGTTCGGGGCTGAACACACTTTCAAAATTACTACACCGCACTTTATCATGATTAGTGAAAATCCGAATCAGCAAATCGGAAGTAAAACTGAAACAAGTTGGAGCTTTTCAGATGCCACGGAAGTAGAGCTTGCGAATAGCCCCAATAAAAACGATGAAACTTTTGGTTTTTGAGACATTTGAATTTGCAGGTTGAATGATCAAACTTCATATCAAATCTAGTGATTTAGAGTTTTTTTTTTTTTTACAAAGAGCCATTGTAAAAAAACCATTCGGTAGAAGCTCAAAAATTGATGGTATAAAAATAGTGCATGAATTCGAAATTGATCACGTGCGTATCGTGGTCACCGTTTTAACTGTGGGCTTTTAGCACGCTGTTAAATTCTTGAGTATCATCTTGTGGCCACAATTTTCACAGCATGTAACTTGATTCTTCTCGATGGATGGGAATTTTTATTCAAATTTAATGGAAAATGAATTCTTTCTCTCTGCTGTTGCAGGCGGTGGGACGAAGTTAATCTCGATGGGCCGACAATACTATTCTATCAGAGAGTTTAGCTCGATCGATTTTCCGTTCTATTTCACCCGTTTGATTCTGGATTCAATTAATCCCGAACTATCTAAAATCTTCGGATCCATTATACCGACACGGTTTACTCGGGTCGTCGCTAACCGATGGGAAAACGTGAAAAACGGGAAATTAATCTCCGGGTTGACGATCTTTACTGGTCGCGCTGACCATAAAAAAAAAATAATAAGCGCTCTCTGTTCCTTGCAGAGGAATTTTGCTTCTAAAACTCTCGATAAAATTCTACTCAGTTTCATTTTTGCAGGGGCGACTCCGGAGATAAACAAGAGGCTAATCAGCGGATGGTGCAGGAGCGGGGAATCTGAATTCTCTAGGGCTTTTCTCATTCAAATAAGATTCGCATGCGGAATCGAAATGTGGGATTTCTGGGAGCACAGAAACACGATCGCCCATTTTCCGCACGCTGTTTTATCTGAATCCTAACAAACTATTCAATTTTCAGTTCTTCTAGATTCACCCCCGAGATAAATTCCGACGCCCTTTTGCAAGCTTCGCAAATTTCTTGAGACACTTTGCCGTCTAACAGACTGGAGAACGCGAGCACAAAGAGGTCTGTACTGTAGGTGGTTTATTTGCATGAGGGGGTTACTCGAGTGCAGTGGTGGGTAATTTCATCCTTCCACTTCCTGGCGTTTCGAGTGGCAAATAAATTATCAAATATTGACCTTCTCGTTCGACGACACTTCTTGTCGAAATTGGCTCATGGAGTCTCGTATCTCATTCCAGAAAATTATTAAACCCTCTGTGAACTGAATCGACAAATGTATCTCAATTATTGTTTCCGAAAACCATTTTTTCAACAAACTATGTGTTCAAACGTGCAGCAGTTGGATTTGAACTCAGTGCACAAGCTTTTTGTTCTAAGATTTTAATAGAATTGACAGATAAGAGATTGAGAAGCCCTTAGAAAAAATGAAGAAGAGGAAAATCGCTGATTAAGATGCACAACAATATTTGTGAAACACAAATACTTAATGAAAAGCTGAAACTGTACAGAGGTAAATGATTGTCTCACCAAGATCGGAGAGTGTGGTCTTTAGGGGTGAGATTCTCGTGACATTTCTTCGATAAAATTACCATTATCCATGTCGATATAGAAGACAGCACCTCTCGAAATTTTAAACTCGATCCTGTTCGTACAGAGTGTTTGTAACAGACAAAAATGAAAAAAATAAAAAAATCAACAATCACCAAAAATCATTTCTCGTTTTACCGGACTAGAGATATCGGGTGGCATCTCGTTGCATGTAAGATACGGATACGAATATAAACGCACGACAACGATAACTAAACGTATCACGGCTGCGGAACGCAGCGTAGCAAAACCCGGATGACACGCCTCTCTCAAGCGAGGATATGGTCCACGAAAGGGAGGCTGAGCGACTGAGTCTCAACGTCGGCGCCACTGCGCGCGCAATTTACCCGCTGCTAAGCAACCGATCCCGGAACAAACCGAAAACCTTTTTTTCAAATTACATGTACCTCGAGTTTCCCGACAGACGCCGCGAGAGTTGCGTGAATTTCGAATTCAGAACTTTTTAGCATTTTTATTTTCTATTTTTGTTCAATTTTTTTCATTTCTCAAAGCCACTTCTTGACGTCATCAGTACCCTGCATAGGGCTTCTTTACCTCAAGCTCGAAGTACAAAAGTTGATGTCGAGGGCTACGTTCTTGAGCACTGGAGCAAATCCTTCGCCAAACGGCTCCCGATGTTTCTACAAAATAATAATCTACTCTCTAAGTGAATAGTCACTGATGCCTCCAGTTATAAGTATACCATTGGAAATCAGTGAAAAGTCACTAATTTATCCAGTGAATTTGAATCACTGATTCAAATAGTGAAATTTTCACTGATTGAATCAGCGAAAATTATTGGTTCTTATATATATTTGATCCGGTTGAAGATATTCTCGAAACGGAAAGACAATATGGTATATTCGACACATTTTTGTTTCGCGAGTCTTTATTGCAAGTAAAGAAAAAACAGACTCCTAACGCAGATGAAACTTCTCCGTTTCCCATCTCGTCGGAGCGAGCCAAGACTGGACGCAGTGAGAAAACCTAACCTACCAAAAGTATCAGGAATTCAATGTAAGATAGTGAACAGCAATATTCACACAATTCACTGATTATTTGCAACTAACAAGCCAAATTTGGAAGAATTTTATAAATCCGCATGTGTACTTACGTTGTGATTTTTACCGAACAGTTCACGTGGTTGAACCGACGCCCAAATCAGCACGCAACATATGAACGCGAACGATTTTGCGGTTAGTAGGCAGCTCCATGGCGGTTAGAGACTCGGCGTACGAGGCGCCCCTAGCGTTCGTCACAAAAGTCACTGACGAAACAGTGAAGTTATGCACTGGTTTAGCAGTGGTAAAATCACTGCTGAAATGGACTTCACTGATACTCCAGTGAAAAAGGGTTCAAGTCACTGTTTCTGCAGTGAAATACCAAGTCACTGATTCAATTAGTGAAATTTTCACTGATTCAAATTTAGAGAGTATGTGGAGGATTCCAATTTAAATTGAACGGTCGATTTCCCTGACCCATTTTTATCTGTTCGCCCTTTTCAACTGTGATTCTTTTCAGAATTTTCTGACCAAGTATTTTCTTACTACCGCTGGTCAAATGATCAGCTCTTAGCGTTTTTTTTTTTCGATGTTTCTTTTTTTTAAATTTCTGAAGATAATTTTTTGCAATTTTTTGTGTTTCGCGAAACTGCAGTTTTGGTGAAAAATCTTCGAAAATCTTCAGTAACAAAAAAGTTCCCTAATCGAATTGGCTGAAATTTTTACACGGGATGTCTTTTTCAATGGCCAGAATTGTCTGACAGCTTCATAGTGGGCCGAGCAGTGGTTCAAAAGATAGATCAACGAATATTCGCACAGTGGCGAGAATTCGGCGATTATGAGGTCGCAAAAAAGTTTTTTCGGCCAAAGTTAAAAAATTCAAGGGAGATCGCGAGTTCGCAAACAAGAATGATAAATATTAATCTTGAATTTTCAAATCGAGGTCAAAAAAACTGTTTTGCGACCTCATAATCGCCGAATCCCCGCCACTGTGCGAATATTTGTTGATGTATCTTCTGAACCACTGCTCGGCCCACTTTGAAATTTCCAGACAACCTTTGGCATTGAAAAAGACACACTGTGTATAAATTTCAGCCAATTCGATTAGGGCACTTTTGAGTTATGAATGATTTACACTCATTTTGCATTGAGACCACACTTGAATGGGGTATTAAAAATGTGATGAAAATACTCTCGAAAAGTTCACAATAAACCCAAAAATTTTCGTATTGGAACTTTTTTCATACATCGTTCACGTTTTGAGCTATGTAGGCGCGAAAAATGAAGAAAAATTGAGAATCAATTTATTCGATGATTTTTCGTAATGGAATGATGAGTCGAAAAAAATCTGAAAAAAATCACAGTTCATCCTTTCAACATGCAGTTTGACTATGCAAAAGGACAGGCAGATCGAAAGGGGTCGAATCGGATGAAAGGAGGATTTTAGTGTTTAAGACCCCAATAAATCACGTTTCGTGGTGAATAAAAAGTCATCACTCGTATTCACCATCTGTGAGAAATTTTCTAGCTACTATTATGACGATTTTGAACCGTTGAGTGAAAAAAAAAAAAAATTATGCTAAAGTTCAGTTTACGAAAAAGTGCGGGTAAAACAGGGGGACCATCCCTAAAGGTATTCGAGTTACGTAATATTTGAACGGCGTTCAAGTACATGTTTACCGAATCAAAAAGACTACATAGCAAAAATATTGCTCAAGACTCATTAGTTTTTTTTTTCACGCAGATCCGATGTGCGGACATATTTCTAATACTTGACTGAGCCATTGAAATATGACGTGCCGTGTGGGTTCTTATTACCACAGTTAGTTTTTGACCTCCGGGTTCGTCTAGGTCATCCGCTTAGGAGTCTCTGGCTTCCAGGTTGACCTCTTCGAGATTTTGACATCCAGGTCCGTCACGTTGTAGTTCTTATGGTAACACTAATTAAAAATGAATGTGAAATCTAAAAAAATCGACTGCACTCGTGGACGATCGAGTGTAGAGAAAAATTGAAGAACTTCCCGAAGTTATCGAAGATTTTATTCCAATTTCAGCATATAAGGGAAATTTTCATCATTTACGTATGTACGTATGTATGGAGTTTATTATGCCGAGCCTGGTAAGGGCCTTGGGGCAAAAGGGCAGTACAATGGTAGTAGAGCTAATAATAATATATAATTTATTACACATAGATATACATAGATCTGCTATACATAGATATAATCATGATGTAGTTGTGTCTGATATTGTTGGGAATCTGATAAAATAGTTAGATAAACTAAAGTTTTCTACTTCTGATCCTGTTGAAAAACGAAAAATTAAAAATCGCACTTTATTATGGTTATTCGATGTCTATTTATTTTTATTTTTTCTTCAGGGACCGTGCATAAATGACGTCACCACGAATTCTGCCTTTTTTGACCCCCCCTCCCCCCATGTCACACCAAGTCAAAAAGCTTGGACCCCCCCCGCCCCAAGGTGACGTCACAAAACTTTCACATACCCCCCCTCGGGCGGGCTTTTCAAATTTGAGACAGGGTTTTTTGACTGAATATTGAAGAAAAATTTAAATTTCGAAATGTGACGTCACATTTGCGTACCCTCCCCATGTCACAAAACGTCACATTTTCGGTGACTCCCCCACCCCCCTTGAGTGGTGACGTCATTTATGCACGGCCCCTCAGGAGTGATGAGCCAGTATCCTATTCTCAAGCCTGCGAGTCAGTATACCTACAGTTACGTTTAACGGCGAAGAAAGTAAGAATTTGGACGGTATTTTTGTTAGCTGGATTCGTATGCGAGTTTTACAATTAGTGAGCGTTTTTTTCGATAGTTTTTCATTGGAAAGAATGTTAAATTTTTCGAGTGTATCCGCTTACATTGTATTTTCATACTCGATCATATTATTAGAAACACGTATTGTTTCGGTAATTGCACCCCTCGCAGCATGGTGCCGTCGACGTACACTGAAATCGTAAAAAATACAATTTAATGAAGAAAAAAAAATTCGGTCTGATCAGAAAACCACTACAGAGGGTATACATTTGCCACAATTGAATTCGCTTCGGAAAATATTCTAATTTTGAGGTTATTCGCCACCTCGTTGTGGTTTTTCACAAACTTATATTTTGTCAAAGGATATCTCTAGGAATGAAGCTGTGAAAAATAAAGCCCGTGAACAATCACGCCTCGTGAAATAATGACCTGTGTGAAATAATCCTGTGTAGAATATTGCTTCATCGTCAGGTGACTTGAAATGTGATGGGGCTAAAGAGAAAAGAGAGAGAATGGAATACACCGGACAAAAAGGGAACGATCATCGCTGGCGACTTCTGTGTGGAGTGTGTGGAGCAATTGATTAAAAATTAGAATTTGTCAATGGATTTTGAAAAGCCTGTGATCAAAACGAATAATCAAAGGTCCTTAATAAAACTTTGCCGAAAATATTGAGAAGAGCCTCCCCCCCCTCCTCCAGTCATCTGAGCAACTTCACACCCTGAAATTTCGTAAGTCGCCGGCCCTGGGAACGATGGACTCTAAAGTTATACACGGCATGATAGGATTACTCAAAATACACGACTTCGAGAAAAGTGGAAATAACGAAAGAAGAAATCGGTCCGATTTTATAAGGAAATGAATTGAATAAATTCTCAAAAACGCTGTGCATCATACCGTGAGTGAGTTGATTTCGTCGGAGACTTGGGGAAAAATTGTTGATCATGAATATGAACTCAATAAATTTTTTTTTTTAAATCCCATCCTGAGGTCCTCCCGTCGGAATCTCATGCACCGCACTTGTTTTCATTTAAGTGTCAGTAAGTATAAAAGTTCAAATTTTTACCTGGGATCCAGACTTGATGCATATAATACCGATGCCAGAAATCGAAGTAACAGCCAGAAACAATAGAAGAGCAGTACAGATTACTGCAAGAGTGAATTTTGCCATACTGCTGCGCCGTAGTCTATGGAAGGCAGGACCTGGATTGTGAATGAGAAGATCGTTATTTTATTGACGTTGCTACGCGGTTTTAGCATGAGACGATGCGTCGATATACTTACTTGAGGAATGAGGCTTGACGTTACGCTTTATGGAGCTGCAAAAGTAAGCGGTGGAAAACTCGAGCTAACTGATTTCCCCACTCATTTGTTCCGTCAATTTATAATACTGTGCGACCACACAAGTGGCACCTAAAAATGTCCCCACCACCAGGGCGATTCAAGACGATTGGTTAATTTCTGTGCACCTGAAACAATATTTGTCACCTCCGCAAGTCTAGTATTGATACTTCTGTAACGTTGATGAACAACCGTCCCCTTACTCTCTAAATTTGAATCAGTGAAAATTTCACTAATTGAATCAGTGACTTGGTATTTCACTGCAGAAACAGTGACTTGGACCCTTTTTCACTGGAGTATCAGTAAAGTCCATTTCAGCAGTAATTTTACCACTGCTAAACCAGTGCATAACTTCACTGTTTCGTCAGTGACTTTTGTGACGAACGCTAGGGGCGCCGCGTACGCCGAGTCTCTAACCGCCATGGAGCTGCCTACTAACCGCCAAATCGTTCGCGTTCATATGTTGCGTGCTGATTTGGGCGTCGGTTCAACCACGTGAACTGTTCCGTAAAAATCACAACGTAAGTACACATGCGGATTTATAAAATTCTTCACAATTTGGCTTGTTAGTTGCAAATAATCAATGAATTGTGTGAATATTGCTGTTCACTGTCTTACATTGAATTCCTTATACTTTTGGTAGGTTAGGTTTTTTCACTGCGTCCAGTCTTGGCTCGCTCCGTCGAGATGGGAGACGAAGAAGTTTCATCTGCGTTAGGAGTCTGTTTTTTCTTTACTTGCAATAAAGACTCGCGAAACAAAAATGTGTCGAATATACCATATTGTCTTTCCGTTTCGAGAATATCTTCAACCGGATCAAATATATATAAGAACCAATAATTTTCGCTGATTCAATCAGTGAAAGTTTCACTATTTGAATCAGTGATTCAAATTTACTGGATAAATTAGTGACTTTTCACTGATTTCCAGTGGTATACTTATAACTGGAGGCATCAGTGACTATTCGCTGATGATCAGTGACTATTCACTGATTCAAATTTAGAGAGTACACCATAGTTACGTAACATAACGAAAAAATTGTATGTTGTGATATTTTTCATCATCAACACAGAAGTTCTCATCGTGTTGCGTAGATTTTTTTTACTTGAAAAACGGTGACATTCAATTCAACGTTGTCACAATATTGAGGTTCAGAAATTTTCTGACTTCTCCAAATTTTTCAGAGTAATTTTGTACTTTTTCCATACGATTCTGGAAAGATTCACAGTGAAAGCTCATTTATACGATTCGCACCAGTACGTTTTTATCGTTTATACGTTTTTTGCACAAATACGATCGTAGGTCGAGTTGATAAAAATTTAAAGAGTATCGTAATCTGATTATAATAAATCTTTTTTCCGAACACCGCGTTGTTCATTAATTTGTAGAAATTTTTCTCGAATTCGTTGTTAGACTGTTTCCTCTTATCTGTATTCAGGTCAATATAGGATTTTAACCATGGAGATTGTGCGAACTTAAAAATTCTATGCACCTGGACTAACTTTATACCCAGAGCTCAGCACTGCTTCAAATTCCTGTAGTGCAAAACATATGTTTTTTTGGGTAAAAGCGTGGTGCAGAGCTTAGAAATTTTACTGCCAGGTGGAATAAAATGCTCGGGGCAGAGTGGTAAATCTTTATGCTGCTCATGCAGCTCTACCGGGTAGTCCAAATCGACCTCGAGGAAATAACCGATTGATGAATCGTCAGGGATCGTCATCACATCAATTGGTTTTTCCTCCCATTCGAATGAACCATACGGTAGATGCTCACTCATCGCCGCGCCATACAAATTATTAACATCAAAATACACGATGTATGATGTTTCCTTCTTTGGATCATACTTTTCACCCATAAATTTATTGTCCACTTCAGCGTAGCGATTTGAAACTTGTGCCACACCACCTCGAATACTCTTCTCAATGAATAACGCCATCTCGGGGTTGTCTAAAAGCTCTAAATTAACAGCTGTGTGTTTCAGCATCGCATCGAAAGCCAACCCTGGTGCTGTATAATAATGTAGAGGATCTAACTCATACGTTTCGAAACAACTTTCGCGAAAATTTTGAAATATGTCAGCCAGCAGAAGAACGTCTGTTTTCAAATATAAATCGGCATATTCACCCAATGTATTCAATTTAAATTTTCTCCAAACGTTCTTTGCATGTTCATAATCCACGTCACTGATGTGAGAGTCATTCAGTTTTGAATAAAAAAACTCTTTAGCGGGTAAGCTTGACTCATCAAGGTTCTCCCATCTTTGTATATATTCGTAGGGAAAAATACCTTTTTGTTTCATATACTCAAATTCTTCGCGACCGCTATGAAACGACTGAGTCATCTTCTTACCCGTATCATCGATGTAGGATGCCAGCTTGTCAAAACTGCTATGCCATAAATCGGAGCGAATCTATGAATCTCAGGTACATGAAGGTTCCGTCAACCCGCTTTGCGACCGAAATATAATTTTCCTTATTAATAGGTAATAAGGTGATTCTCCCGGGAAAAGTTGTCGCAAGAGATGTCAGAATAAAATGGGAATCGTACCGTGAAAAGTTGTGGAAAACTACAGGAATTGTGTGGGCTTCTTTGAAATTTAAGTTACACCTGTTATGCGCGGGGCCGCGATAAATACCCGTGAAATGACAATGATCATGACACTTTTCATCATCGGGTGAAAATGATTTCAAGCAAATATTTACAGTAAACAGTTTTTCGCACGCGCGTGTCAATCACGTTGCACCTGAGTTAACGGTATCATTGGAATTACATTTTTGATATGTGATTCTACCTGAATAGACAAGTCACGAAGCTGATTGACGAACCACTCGATGCAATCGGGCCCTCGTCTACTCGCATACCCCGACAATGCATCAATGGAATATGCTCCTGAGATTCGTTCGCACCCAATATGAATTCAAGATCTGCGTATACTACAAACGACACCCTACCCTTGTTTCGGAAGTTCTTGAATTCTAAGTGTTCGTTCTCCTCCGGGAAGATCATTCGCACCTTGTTCAATTGTACACAATCAAGTTTATGCTTTTCAAAGCTGGTCGGTACGGTAAAGTGACACAGGCATCTATCACACAATAAAGATGCACCATTATGGTTTGATAATTGACTGCTCACCAAACGCGAAAGATTCTTGATCCAAGTGAAGTGAAATCTTGGTTCAAAATTTCGCGAGTCATCTTCCTCTTCCTTATCATCGTCATCATCTTCATCATCATCATTAACATTGATTGAATCAGAATCGGTGGCGATCATAAGCAGGTGAATCAGCTGCTCAGTTGGATTTGTCAAATTTTTGCTCAAATAAAGAGTAATAATCCCACTTTTCTCCGACTTTGAATAATTCGAACAAATTTCAGATTCAATTCCATACACATTGATTCTTAGATTATTTAATTTTCCAAATTTTTCTACATCACGCAGAGTTGTTGGAAAATTAATACCTGTACAGTTAAGCTCCGTCATGTATGCTTTATAGTTCGAAGTCCTGTGGGGGTTACACTTGACGGGGTGACGGGCTGCCGTAATAGACCACAAAAAACAGCGATTGTCCTCATTGTTCTGCACGTTGATCACAGCTTTCTTCCGATCGATGTCTTTGGGCAGTGCAGTAAATGTGGAGTGTCCACCACTCAGAGGCCTGTGGTGATTGATGCTGACCACAATGTTGATGATTTCAATCATACTCCACCCAGAATCTCGTTGCTCGAAATCCTCCACATCAACCAGCAGATTATCCGCCATATTTTCGGTGAACCAATTGTTAAGATCGGTGGAGGGGAAAATTACCACATTGCTAGTATTGAAATACTTAACATCAGTGTCGGTTGCGTCATCTTTGGCATTTTGGAACTTGCATGATAGTATTACATTCACTTATTGATATTCCCCTCTTTACGTAGTACAATCTTCAGATGCTTGATCATGAGCACTTCGACATCTCGCAAAAATGGAGCTAAATCTTTATGCTGAAGATTCGTCATGACACCGGTATTAATTCGAGTATTGAAATCACTATCCAAATCATTCCATTGAACACGTTCGTTGATATTGTTGTCGATGCTATTGATATTACCACCCACGACTGTGTTTGATTGTTGCTGTTGCAGTTGTTGCTGCCACCGCCGCCGGTGTTGTTGGAATTTCACCCACCATGATTTTAGTTGTGAAATTAAATTTTGGATTCGTTGTTTTTCACTCACATTTAAGTGTGCATTTTTTAAAGCCTCACTCAATGATTTAGTCTCTTTACTTGCAATATTACACCATAAAGCAATAATATCATGATCTTGCTGACTTGCGCGGCTGTGAATGTAGTGTATTGTAAGCACTCTCCATCAGTTTGAAAAGATTAGCGTATTTTTCACGATTCATGATTACCAAGAGCACGGTAGAAATTAAGTTTTACACGTTAAACTTTAACGGTTAAAGTAATATGTCAATGCTCACGTTACTCATTGAGTTAACCTTATATATACATACCACCATTCAATTGGGTATCATAAATAACTTTCTCATTATATTTCACGGGACTTCAGGGACTTCACGGGACTTCACGGGACTTCAGGGACTTCAAGGGACTTTACGGGACTTCATGGGACTTCACGGGACTTCAAGGGACTTTACGGGACTTCATGGGACTTCACGGGACTACGGGACTTGATGGGACTTCAGGGACTTCAGGGACTTCATGGGACTTCAAGGACTTCACGGGACTTCGGGACTTCACACACTGTTGTACACCGGACTTCAAGAGTGGTTCACCCCTCGGTTGTTTCAGAATATGATAAATAATGAGACACAACTGATATAACAAAGTCATTACGTAACCGATGCTGAAACATACGCATGATCAACATGCTTCGTCAAACGTAGAAACTGAAAACAACTATTTTTGCTGAATAGTTGATTAGTCAACTTGTCAAAGGTGACGATGAAATGACCCGGATCTTGTTATTCAAACAGTCCGTGCTCACCCTGGACCAGCGGTGCTGCCATCGATCGCACGTCGCTTTTACACTGCATACTAGACGAAGATACCAGAATACGATATTGTTGGGTTATCACGGAGTATATATAGTGAACCAAAAGTGCAATTAGATATGACCTGAGCCAATTTATAGCCAGGTTGTTCGGAAATAGCCGGATCGAGTTTCTCTGTGAAGGTAACATGAATCGTGGTGGCAACAGATGTGCTGACTTCTGTTAGATGTTTGAGTTCACAGAAGCTCTGATGTCTAGATTCTAGAATACTACACATATTTACAATGATGACTATTGTAGTGTCTGCGAGTTAGGCGTCTAATATCACACTACCTAGTTGCTAGAGAGTTCGCATCAAGGAGTTGAATGGGGTTTGGGGTGATCAGACGTCGAGATTACAGCCCTTTGATCAGCGAAGTTACATCATTAACCAGTGAGCCGATATGACTGACGCGATTGGCACTACAGGATATGATGAGACCCCTAGGAGAATTAGGCAGCAAATTCCATCAAATTGGCTAAATTTTGAGCTTGGAGAAAGATTGGAACGAGGGGGAAACCACTCAAGATTTGGATTACACATCAATTCTGAGGGTTCGAATAATTCAGTATAATTCATTGGATTTAACGTAATCCTTCTTCATTCAACTTTATTCAACCATAATCAACGTAATTCAACTAGATTCAACCAAATTTAATTAAATTCAACCTAATTCAACCTCAATTCAACTTAATTCGACTTCAATTCGACGTAAACTTCAACTTTATCCAGCCTAATTCGACTTCACTTCAATTCAATTTCAACCTCATTCAAACTGAGTCGACTTCAATTCAATTTCAACATAATTGAACTTCAGTTCAATTCACTTCAATTTCAACTCCATTCAACCTAATTCGACTTCAATTCAATTTCAACTTCATTCAACCTAATTCATTTCAATTCAATTTCAACTTCATTCAAACTAATTCGACTTCAATTCAATTTCAACTTCATTCAACCTAATTCGACTTCAATTCAATTTCAACTTCATTCGACTTCATTTGACCCAATTCAACTTCAATTCAACCTCATTCAACTCAATTCGTTTGATTCAATTAATATAATGGTTTTGCTATCAATTGTCGATAATAAAAATTAAGTGAGGGGTTGGCATATTTAGTTATTTTATTTTTGAACGAGTGTGAAGACACTGCAATATTCATGATTATTTCGGACTTCCTCATTGACGGATGTAAATTCTTTTTTACGAGAATTGAAGCCGAATCAAAAGGATTCAAGCGTTGTTCAGAGAGTCCTGGAGGCGTGATGAGTTCCCGAAAATTCAACATCCTCACGATTATAGTGTTTATATTCAGGGCCTATTCAGATTTGTACCTCCTCCAAAATCGGTACAATTTAATATAATCCTGTTAATCTGGGTCGATTTAAGCTAATTATTTCATCCAGGTTCACCTCGAGAGTTAATCTAGCTCGATTTCTGGTTACTCAATATCTCTATATCCAATCTCCGAAACGATACTCGACTAATTATACGATAGATTGAGCCGAGAGCGGATGAAGGCAGGCTTACAATCTCGTTGAGTGCAGGCGAAAAAGCCATTGAGCTTTCCGCCTCCGACAATCTCGCTTCCAGGACGTTGAAGCGGTTGAGGTACCGTCAGGTGTCGCTGTCTCCAAGTGGCCTCAAACTTTTTGAAACTTTTTCCACCGATGAAAGGAGGAAAAAATGAACCGACAATTTTTCATCTGAATATTTTATTTTCGGTTCACCAGAAATTACAGCCAGGTTACCGTGAAATTTTATTGCTATGTTTCCTCCCGCGTGTTTCGCCTTTCTTTGTCAGGGTCGTTGGCGCGTCTTTCGGCATGGTCAGCTTCAGCGACATGTCTTTGGTCTGTTTAAGCACTGGAGTTTTCCGCTGCCCGTGTTTGTCTGGTCGAGCTTTGGTATTATTCTGCTCGGGATATTCCCTGCTGGCATTTGCAGCTAGGAGATAGTCGATCCCTACGTCCCTGTTTATCTCCAGGGAGTCCGGTTCAACGGGGGTCTCGTACTTGGACAACTTTTGATCAAGGGTCGCCTCCAAGCAATCCCAACTTGGCAAGCGGACACGTTCTCCAAAATCAACGGAAGCGTTACCCCACCGCTGACGATCTAGGGTATTCCATTTTGGGGAATCTTCGCGGCTTATCATTTCCTCCGATCTAGATTTTCCGAAGCTTCCATCCGTGCTTACGCTATCCCAAAGCGGAGACGGACCTGCAGGCGAAAGTGATTCTGTATAAGTGTTTGAAAAAAAATATATATATATTAGGGATCAGTTAAATGATTACCTCTGACGCCATCCCAAGTGGGAATACGATGTATTCTGAGCTTGTTCCTCCCCAAGGAACCCATTGAGGACGTCCAGGAAGCGAGAGACGTGGAATCCCATGCAGGTAGGTGGCCTCTGGGTCGTAGACCGCGAGTCATGGTGTCATGCATTTCGAGCATTTCCCGATGAAGTTGTCTCTGATGTTCGGCGATTATGCTGTGCTGTCGTGACATCGGAGACACAGGTCGACTGGGCGGCAAATCCAGGTAAGATTCTGACCTGTGTCGAAATTTAAGTAAAAAAGTCAATTTTCTATCATCATTTAGAATTCATCAATTAATTAATAAATCAATCATGCATAGAACCGCAACAATATACAGGGCGGCCAATTTCATGTGTCGAGAATGGGAGTGGCAAAACTTTGAAACGCTCAGATTTAGATTCGATGTCAAAAACTTGGATCGTCAGCTTTGAAATGTTTTTCTGTTATCAAATTACATCCGAGTTCTGGCAGTTTCAAAGTTATGCCACTTTAAGCCCCCTCCCATTTACGACACATGAAATGGGCCACCCTGTATGTCTTAATCACATTTTACTGTTCATAAGTTTTGTTTATACATTATGCTACTCCTGCTGCTGTACGAGATCCAGAAAACCTCGATAGGTCAACTGGTGGCAGAATTCAGCATTATGCCATCGAGGTACCTCCGCATACTTCTCAATGGCCCAACACAGGAAAAATTTAATTTGAAATTCTAACGTGACTTATTGTTAAACTGTAATAGCACATGGATACATTGTATGGATCCCAAATTATTTTCAATCCAGTGATAATAATAATATGAATCCCATGCACATAATTCCAAAGTCATTCAATTTGATGAAATCAAGTTCTTCGAAATTGCATGGTTTTGAAAATTTGACTAAACCTGCTTTATTTTGGTTTCAGTGAATTCAGTTCAAGAAATCAGTTCACAATAGTACATTGTGTATCAAGGGCGCAAAACACACCATTTTTCGAGTGTGAAATTTGCAGTACGAGCCGAAGGCAAGTGTACTGCAATCACACTCGCCAAAATAGCCTTGCGCCCGTGTTGCACACGATTTTTTTCTCAACACCTGGTCTGCAAAAATGCCTCTTTTCAGACCGAGTGAGCGGGCGCAAACGTAACTTTGCGCCCGAGGGCAGGAAAAGAGTCGTTTGCGCCCGCTCTAGGCGGGCGCAAAGCACATTTCCGCCCGAGGGCCGAAAAGATCTGTTTTGCGCCGGCTCAAGAGGTATGAAAAGTGGCATTTTGCGACCGGGTGTGAGAAAAAATATAGAAGATGTCTTAACGAAGATAACCTAACAAAGATTCAGGCTGTTACTCTGGCTGACACAAATTTATTAATCTGTGGATCCCACAAGCCAAAAATGTACGTAATTCTGTACTGCTTGACGAGTGCTCAATTCCGTTTTCTCATTCCGTCTGTCCTGTCCGGTGTGAATCGACGAAACAAATAACAATGAGAGAGAAACTTGGAAGACAGTCGCCCGAGCGTAGATCGTAAGTCTGCAGTCTCTGTCAGGCTTACCACAGGGCGAGACGAAGTTTGTTGGACAAATCTGACTAAATCCTCAACGAAACTATCGAACCATAGTAATTGGATCGAGACAAACCAATTTGGCTGTCATCCCGTACGTGAGTTCGATACAGGTATCGATTAGCCCCTTGTAGGATTCGGCTTCCCGGACATGGACGGGCGATGGCTTTTCACCCGGATCGACAGAGGCTGTGGTGGGCAGGGCGACGGAACGGAAAAACCTGATGAAGAAATCCCGATTTTGCGATAATCCCCTCGCTCCAAAAATTACACCTTAATTACAGTAAGTAACGGGAAGCCAATTTGACGGAGTGATGTGATGAGTTGGACCTTTTTGGGAATTTGGGAATTATTCACACCTCGAGTGATCGATGATGCGAAATGGAGTGGAAGAATTAGGTGAGTGGATAAAAAGTGAGCCTCAACGAGGTTGTGTAAATATTTCGATCAAGACTTTCTCTTTGGGGATGCCGACAAGTAATCGAATTTACTCTACGGTTTGGATCAGCTACGGGTGAAAATTTCACCCCGTTGGAAAAAAAATGGTTCGTATATGATACGATTCCCAGTCGGTAGACAAAACCAGTTTCATTTTATAGATTTTGGAAAGCTTCCAGACCCCCGGGCGAATGTCTTGAGATAGTTACGTTTCGAGTGAACTCGTGCGTCAAAGAGAAACCGTCAGAGTTTTCCACTCATAGAGTTCAGCCATAACTTTCATCCCTTGCTTGTGAACCTGGGTATCGAAGGGCGGAAGGTGTACGACATAGGGAAGAATACCGGAAGCCGGAGTCATCTAAAATGCTCCTAAGAGCCACCCCAAAACCCTCAAGTTTTTTAATTTTACAAATTCTTAAAATCATGAAGATATCCGAAATCTTACTTGAATCGTTTGTCATCTTTCGAAAATCAAAAGTCTTATAATAACCACTTGAGGATGCGAAAAAAAAATTGAAACGGATATATGTGATGCAAATATGTGTCCAAAGGTGGTAGCAAAAGATCGTGTATCTGTTCCTGCGGGAGCTAGGCTTATCCCTTGGGGTCACGGGCCTGGTGCTGGTCCGACACCCTTTTATCCCCTCCCGACTACTGGTTCAATTATTAACGAACAAGGGGTCACGAAACATAAACTCGAATTTTAACCCCTCGGTGATTATCGGCATGAGCCCATCGTAAGATCGCGGAGTTGAAATAATCCACTTCGCACCATAAGCCCGGACGCGGTACATCCACTACACGGGGTAAACTTCCGGGCAGCGGTTGCGACCTCGGGGCACGTAGCTATCGCGTACTTTAATAACCGACGCGAACAAAACGCGGAAACTTTTCCACCCTGGAAAATTGATGGGCTTTGCCGGCTCTCAGCAGCCCACGCAATCACGCTGAGTACGTCCGGGTCGAGCATCAACTAATTCCGCGACGGGTGCCGAATCCTCATCAAACTTGATGCCAAGCACCGCACCACTGCCGCAATGGCGAGGCGCAGAATTATTTTAATTGCACGCTTTTCCGCAACCTTTTCCTGTATTGTATCATTATATTCTCACCGTAACAGCTCTCGACGCGAGGCTTCAGCCTCTGCCTGAATCGCAATAAAGGTTGAAAATTCCCAACCACACATCTCACCTTGGCGTGTAAGTTTGCTTCGGTGATCCAGAAACGGCTGAATCCGGGCAGCTGGCTCGTCTGGAACGCCGGGAGGCCTCGCGAGCGACGCGTTGAACCGCGTCCAGCATCAAAATTCTCTCATCGTGGGGTAAAACCACTGCGACTTCTTGTAGAATCTGAAAATTAAACTATTCAATTCCAAACTTGTACAGAGTCGTGCTGCGATTTTTTTCTGAGACAAACGTTAGCATGGGCTTCATCCGCGACTTCGGTGGTTCGGAACCAACCTTGAAAGGTTCATTGTGAAAAATTTGAACTAAGGAGTGGAGAAAGTGCAACTTGATTACAGGGAAAAACGAATCATTGCTAAAAAAAAAAGAAGGTTAGATTCATTAGCCATATAAAGGGCTGTAAAAATACCTGGGATTGTCCCGAGCTTTCCTTGAATTCTGACCTTATCGGTAGAAACTTGGAAACCCTCGAGGCTAGGCTCCGAGAAATGTGAAAAAATTTAAGAACTATATCATGTGTATGAAGAGGCCGATAAATCCTCGAAGACGATTAATTGGACCGAGTTCATCCTCGAGAGCTCGAACTTTTCGTTGGAATATAAACGCCGAGATACCATCGGGGGTGAAGAGCCTGTCGAGAGAAGAAAATTGCCGAATATTTTTCATCGGCGCAGAATTCTGTGAAGATAACATGAGCGGAAGTAAAATTGCAAATATCGAAGTTTCGTGGACTGAGAACAGATTTGTATTCCCTGGCTGTCTTCCACCCAACGAGCAATTATGGGTCCACGAGACCGTAAAAAGAAAGTGACGTACACGCGGGGCGAAATCGGGTCCAGCGATGTTATGAATTCCTTGGGAGAAATATTCTTCGATAATTAAACAGGGGAGATAGAGATGCCCTGTTATACTTTTCAATCAAGCGTCCGATACGAACGAAAATTAGTTTTGAAACTTTTCGAGCGTTCACTCTACGTCAAATTTCATTCAAGCTTTCTATGGAATTTTCTGGACCTTCTTACGGTCTCTTTGCCCTTAGACTGTACTAGGCAATGTCAACGTTCGAGTTTGCTCAGCTTTCAGGATAAATAATTGAGGCAAGGTCCCGAAGGAGACAGAGATCTGGTCGGATCTCTCTGGACTCTTACTCTCACCAGCAGAATACCAAAACCGGAAATTGAGCAAATGGGAGTGGTGCAAGAGTCGCCTGGGAACGGGATTCAGGACTTCAACTGAATAAGGTGAGAACACTGGCTTTGTCTACAAAATCAGACTTGATTATACCTTCGAGACGGGTCTAACTGCTGGATTCACGACGCTATCTGACCAGCGACAATCCCTGCGTCGAAGAGCTAGCGAACATCGACCGCAACCGAGAGAATTGTCATTTCGCAAGATAAAACTATTCAGGAGGAAAGACGCCGCGAAAAGAGTCTTGAATATTTTCCACTTTGCCTTTTTCAAAAATACTGCCTGAAGTATACTTCCAGCCATATTGAAAAAAAACGTGACAAAACAAATTTAAGCCAATTTCAACAAAGTACGTCATTTGTAGGACACAAAAAGTTTGGGAGTATCTTCGAGAACTGATGTACGCACTTTGTGGAAGCAACAATTTTTTATAGTAACAGTTTCAGACGAATTGATGAACCGACAGTGATTTGAAAAAATACCTTCTACGAAAACTTGGTCAAAAGTCGATTGTCTTGGATCCGAAAAGCAGTCCCTAATTTTTACGAGGGATCTGAAGATCTAAACCTGGTTAAACCGGTTAAACGAAAATAAAGTCACGAGGATACATTTTCAAAAGCCAGGCGAAGCGGTTTGACTGAAAGTCATTTTTATGATGGACAACTTTTTTTTCAAGTCTTTCAGCCAAATGAACATTGAAATTGCATATGAATGAAGAAATTAGATCCAATGCTACTCTCTAAATTTGAATCAGTGAGAATTTCACTAATTGAATCAGTGACTTGGTATTTCACTGCAGAAACAGTGACTTGAACCCTTTTTCACTGGAGTATCAGTGAAGTCCATTTCAGCAGTGATTTTACCACTGCTAAACCAGTGCATAACTTCACTGTTTCGTCAGTGACTTTTGTGACGAACGCTAGGGGCGCCTCGTACGCCGAGTCTCTAACCGCCATGGAGCTGCCTACTAACCGCCAAATCGTTCGCGTTCATATGTTGCGTGCTGATTTGGGCGTCGGTTCAACCACGTGAACTGTTCAGTAAAAATCATAACGTAAGTAGACTTGCGGATTTATAAAATTCTTCACAATTTGGCTTGTTAGTTGCAAATTATAATCAATGAATTGTGTGAATATTGCTGTTCACTGTCTTACATTGAATTCCTTATACTTTTGGTAGGTTAGGTTTTCTCACTGCGTCCAGTCTTGGCTCGCTCCGACGAGATGGGAGACGAAGAAGTTTCATCTGCGTTAGGAGTCTGTTTTTTCTTTACTTGCAATAAAGACTCGCGAAACAAAAATGTGTCGAATACACCATATTGTCTTTCCGTTTCGAGAATATCTTCAACCGGATCAAATATATATAAGAACCAATAATTTTCGCTGATTCAATCGGTGAAAACTTCACTATTTGAATCAGTGATTGAAATTCACTGGATAAATTAGTGACTTTTCACTGATTTCCAGTGGTATACTTATAACTGGAGGCATCAGTGACTATTCGCTGATGATCAGTGACTATTCACTGATTCAAATTTAGAGAGTACCCTTGAGTAACCGATACAAGAATCTCTGTTTTCTTCTTCCTTACTACGAGGGTAATTGCAAATTGCATTGATATGAACTGACTTTAAAATGTTTTTTACAACCGTTCAGAGCGAAGATTGTCGTGGTCCAGTGCCTGAGCTTCAGGAGCTTAGCTAGTTGTTAATGGCTGTGAATACGGCTCGTAGATGCAGTTACTTTGCTCGATTTACTCTGAACAATTACCCGGCGACTGGCCACCGCCGATTAAGAGAACTTCTAACGAGCGTTACTGTGAAATGAAACAAAGAAGTCAGAGTCTACGTGCCTTCCGTGTATTTTCCCGACGCGCGTAACGTTTCCAGGGTCTCATTCTTATCAAGCCCCCCGTGATCCGCTCGATCCGAATTTTCCATCGCAAAAAGGAATTAGGAGGTATTATTGGCACACAAACTATTGACGCACAGTAGTCATGGCGCACCGAAGTTTGACACACGGTGCAATGACACACTGAAAAAAGGCGTACGAAAAATGGGCACACCAATCCAAGTGGCGCACGCTACTTCGGCGCACGAGACATATGACACACAAAACTTGGAGTCAAATTTCAGAGGTAATTTTCCCGATGGGTGACATTTTGGCACACGAGAAAAGTGACACACGACACTTCGGCGCACGAGAAAAGTGACACACGACACATCGGCGCACGAGAAAAGTGACACACGACACTTCGGCGCACGAGAAAAGTGTCGCACGACATTTCGGCACACGAGAAAAGTGACGCACGACATTTCGGCACACGAGAAAAGTGACATACGACATTTCGGCACACGGTACAAACATCCTACAAAATACTCGCACATAGAAGGTGTCTGAGACAATGAAAATTTGGCTGGTCTAACTTTTTCTAACCCTTCTTAGAACACCGTCTGTGTTGTATCATGTGTGTGTGTGTTGTATGATTTGCTGGCCTAACTTTTTCTAACCTTCAGTGGCTAGCCTAACCTACTCTAACCCTTCTTAGAACACCGTCTGCGTTGTATCATGTGTGTGTGTGTTGTATGATTGGCTGGCCTAACTTTTTCTAACCTTCAGTGGCTAGCCTAACCTTCTCTAACCCTTCTTAGAACACCGTCTGCGTTGTATCATGTGTGTGTGTGTGTGTTATATGATTGCTGGCCAAACTTTTGTCTGTGTATATAGGCACTTCGTTTGAAAAAAAACAAAAATTCCATAAAAATCAATGTTCTTCGAAAATTTGCTAAAAATTTTGGAGGAAAGGGCACTGTGGCGGACTTCTACAGACAATACCAAATATTTACTCGCGTTTGCATCGTGCGCCGTTTGTACCGTGTGCCGAAATGTCGTATGTCACTTTTCTCGTGTGCCGAAATGTCGTGCGTCACTTTTCTCGTGTGCCGAAATGTCGTGCGTCACATTTCTCGTGCGCCGAAATGTCGTATGTCACTTTTCTCGTGTGCCGAAATGTCGTGCGTCACTTTTCTCGTGTGCCGAAATGTCGTATGTCACTTTTCTCGTGTGCCGAAATGTCGTGTGTCACTTTTCTCGTGCGCCGAAGTGTCGTGTGTCACTTTTCTCGTGTGCCAAAATGTCACCCATCGGGAAAATTACCTCTGAAATTTGACTCCAAGTTTTGTGTGTCATATGTCTCGTGCGCCGAAGTAGCGTGCGCCACTTGGATTGGTGTGCCCATTTTTCGTACGTCTTTTTTCAGTGTGCCATTGCACCGTGTGTCAAATTTCGGTGCGTCATGACTACTGTGCGTCATTAGTTTGTGCGCCAGTGGGCCATTCCCAAGGAATTAGGAGTTGGAAATTAGTACCGCGCTGAGAATCGGCGTTAATTGGGATAGTACTACGGGGATTTAACTTTAGCCTGATAAAATATTCCGCTGCCTGAATTTTCCAGCGTAACACAACACGCCCCAAGACCCTCGCACATTGT
Source organism: Euura lappo (assembly GCA_018257835.1). NCBI lineage: Eukaryota > Metazoa > Arthropoda > Insecta > Hymenoptera > Tenthredinidae > Euura > Euura lappo. The sequence continues at coordinate 54,820 of JAEUYN010000036.1, read as the reverse complement.
AAGCGGATGAATTTCTGCCTCAGCTAACCCTTTATCACTTCGATGGGCGTCTGTCTTGGGGCGCGCAAGTCGATAGGGACTTTCCACTTCAATTTCGGGAGTATAAGTGACTCCCAACTCGAAAGCCTTCCAATTAGGAATTCTAGAGAATTCCGAGACTTTTCAGCTGAGTATCATGAGGAATTTTCTTCACTATTAACTGACTTCCAAATGATACTTTCAGAGATTTTAATGACTTCTAAGACTTCCAACGAGTTCCAAAACCATTGTATGCACGTTGGAATTTCCTACTGAATAGCCCCTTTGGCTCGAGTACTCCGCAACCTACCAAACAAATTTGCAATTCTATTTACGTAGATTATATATTCAAACGATCAAATAGCGATAACGTACTTGGCCCAACTTTTATTGAAGCTACCTACGCAAAACTGTACTTGGAGATGTTTGAATTTTGACTAAGAAAATTGAAAACGCTCTCCTCCTGTGTCTCGTTGATTACATTACAGATATTAAACTTGTTCAACAATTTAGTGTTATCGTTACACAGAAAACTTGAAGCAAGTCCTCATCTTTTTTGCACTCACAGGAACGTTCACCCTTCCTTCTTTGTGGTACATAATAATTCGTAATTCATCTTGTTGTTAGCTTATCGTTTTTTTGCATTGGGCTCGATCCTTGGCTTATTTCTATCGTTCAGACATTCTTTCTCCTTTTCAATATAATCACTGTTCTTGGATAATTCGTAATAAATTGTTATTATTACTATTGGCACCAAACTTCGAATAAATATTTCTTACCAATGACCTTTTTTATATAAGTGGTTAGACTATATTTCCGTAACTGTGCTGTCGCCGCGAAATTAAAATTGTAACATTCATTACAGTATTTTGTGCTTTAACGCGGAAATTACGGAGTTAGAGAGCACCGTTTCGAAACCGGAAGTGGGATCAGGCTTAAAAGCTTATTCGCACATCTTCTAGGCAAAGACAGCATCCTGTGCAAATTTCCTACTGATCGGTTTAGTGGCTCAATCGAATTCCTGCGTACAAGAATCTCGCTCAGTCGTGTGTACAGGGAAAATTGCAAAAAATTCTGGGATTTTGTATTCGTATCGGTTTGTCAAATCACCTGGAATTCTGCATACAAAAAACTGCGTTCGCATATACCCGTTTATGAAGATATTTGCAAACTTGCTTCCGATTTTTATGATAATTATCGCACCGATTTTTCCCAAGCAATTAATGGCGATCTTTGGGAGAACCTAATGAATTCGCAACGCAACGAAGAGTATGTTCCAGATTTCCATATGGGTCGGTTGGTGAGAGGCATGATCCGGTTGATATTTGCGTTATTACTTTACCGCCGAGTATCCCCCGCACTAGGATAGATCGGTGCAATTAAGCAGAATCATTTGGGGAAACCCTAAACTTCCACAAACCCGAGGATCGTTGGACTAACGTGTCGTCATCTCCGTGAGAGACGGATAAACCGAATAATGATCAATTACCCGGTTGGATAACTCAATATCTTCAAATATTCCCAGACCCGCTGACTTGATCTGGTGAACCAGTCTACATCTATGGATTTTGGCGGGGTTTCAAAACCCTCAAATTTATACAAGACCGAATTGAGTACCTCTCACCAAAAACCAATCATGCAACCAGCCCAATCTTGATTGGGTCTGCTCTCTCAATTCTTTCGATAAATGTAACAAAATATTGACTCGAGTTTCACCCTTGTGACGCTGGTGGCAGAGGTGGGATATTATTGAATACCCAACAGTCACTATAATTTCCCAATATTGGTGTTCGGCGAAGTTGTATTGGGTTCGTTAATCTGTTCCACGTTACAACTTTCCAGACAGTGAAGAATTATGTGGTCAAAGGAAAATTGATAGTCAAAATTCTAGGACAAAAGTTTTCACCTTGTTTCCAGCTTGTCTGCTATTCCGGAAACCGCAGCTTAGGGTAATGCGAGACGCTGGCAGATCACGCGATTACCACCAACCGCAAATTACCGTTATCCACCTGCAACCTACATCCGATCTACATTTCTAGTTGAAACCGAATGGCTACCGAGTATTTAATTATGCAGACCACTCCAAAGGAATCGCAAGTGGAAAAACGATTAGTTGTGACAACCGGCCTGATTCGAAATCGGGGACTCAAAGAATCTATTGGAAAAAATGTGAATCTTCAACGGAGAAATCCGAAGGTTCGGCATGACAATTTCAAGATGAAAAAGTCGTATAATATTATTGAGATTCATTCATCAAACCTGAAAATACGTTCAAAGCCGTCGAAATGGAAAATTCGTCAATTGAAACTCAGAATGTTGTCAGTCTTATTGTTAGCATATATGCCAGGGTGTCCTATATTTTTTTCCTCATCCATTTTGGTTCACCAGCCACTACTTCAAATATTAGTCTTTTCTGTGGAATGGATTCTCAGCAAATATGAGTAGGGGAGACCGGGGCTAGTTGTCACACGGGTTAGTTGTCACAGTGTCCATATCTCCACTGCTAGATAACAGATCGAACGGTGCTATAGATCAAAGTTGTAGTTCGATGTATGAAACAAACTAATGTCGTTAAATTGAATATCGCATCATATTCGGCCTCGCAGTGATCGATAAACTGAAATCGGACCTGAAAAGTAATTATTTTCTATCTTCTAATATATTTTTTCTCTATGAGAAATTTCGCTACACGATATTCGGAAAGGTTATTCTTAACGCTTTCATTTGATGTACATATTGTTGATATTTGAATGGCGGGTCAGCGAGATGTGCAAATTTTTAAACAAAATAGCGGGTTGGGGCAGGTTGTTACAAAATTATTGGGGCAAGTTGTCACGTGTGAAAACTCACCCCATTTGGACTTGACCATGGTTTTTTGAGTTGAGGTCAACTTTCTCAAGATTCTCGGAGTCTGGGTGGGATTTTGCATGGTTTTTGGGGTGTTCGGAGTCTAGGTTGACTGTTTCGTGGTTTCCAGGAGACAATACAATGAAACCCGTTTTCGCCATTTAAAATACTCAGGACAACTTACCCCACCTCGGGGCAAGTTGTCACACTCCGCGAATTTTTTTGAAAATTCGAATAAACCTACTCAGACTTGCTTTAGAATAACCAAAAATTTTCTATAGGTGCGCAAAGGATGCATCTACAATACTCCATCTCAAGATTTGCGAAAAAAAAATTTGGAAAAATTCTAAAAATCAGAGAGTAAAAAGTGTGACAACTAGCCCCGGTCTCCCCTACTCTGGTTGAATTATAATAAGTGTCTCAATCGACTCTATAATTTTTAAACGTTATAATCACAATAATTATGTGCTCGATGAAAGGGCTCCGTAATGCATGAAATGTTAAGCCTATGCTCCACGTGGACAGACAACTATTTGACTCGCTGGCGAACTTTGAGCCCATCCAAGGAACAAAAGTGCTGCAAAATTTTGAGCGATCATCATTTTTGAACTTTTCTCGTGCTAATTATCGTCATTTCAAGTGTTTATTTTCATTCTCCGACTATAGATAGCTATCACGTCAATAAAATTCTCAGTGGAATGAGACATGGAACTATACATACAAACATTTTTTCAAATTGTTTCAGTCGATAACTCTGGGTGAAAAAAATTCACAAAATCTTATCTGCGTCGTTTGCGTGGTCCGATGGAGTTGTCCATCTTTTCATGATCTTCGGAGTATTCCCAAAGGCTAACGAACAGATAACATCCGTACCTTTCTAGGTACCCGTCAAACCACTCTGATCGACATTCGCAAGTGCTGGATGTAAGATTTAAATAATATGTACAGTGAACCCCTCATCGATTAGGATGAAACTGGATGATGTCTTTTATTTGGAGGAAATACTGTGGGACTTGGTATGAACGAACTTCATCCATGTATGAAGACCACCAAAGCCTTCTTGATAAGCAGAGCGACATGTATAGTGCTGCAACCGATGAGCAAATACGAGAAGTTCGGGAAAAATTCGGACAACACAAACATCACAAACTGAGATTCGTGTGTTCCATGTTCACTCATGAGTAGTGAGAAGTGCATTTGGCTGGCAGGAGGTTTCCATTGCTTCTCAACAATTTTAAAAACGCTGTGAATTTTGACGGATATTGTTTTACTTGTACATCAGTTGTATACCCATACCAATCAATACTATACCCCAAGGGACATAATTACTTGTGTTCGGGATTCAATAACTACACAAAATTGGAGTGCAATCGTTTACATTTTATTTACAAAATCGATCACATTTTTATAGGAGAAGTAAACGTATCATCTACGCTTGTTAAACCACCCCGGGAACACTGAAATAGTAACGGTTGATTAATCAGTGACGTAATTTCATACAATTTGTCCCAATCCAACTAAAAACCACTGGAGAGGATATACATCAACCCCATTGAATTCGAGTCAGAAAATATTCTACGTTACCATGTCACAAAATTATTCTACACGTCATAATGGTGCACGCGGCATCATTTCACGCAAGTATTTCATTCACACGGCGTTACTGTACACGAGATTATTGTCGTACGGTTTCAGAAGAAAATGAATTGAATTGATTTCCAAATGCATCGTGCATAATACCGTAAATAAGTTAACTTTATCGGAGATTGATCGTTTTTTTTTTTTTTTTTTTTGTTCAACATGAATTCAAATAAAAAGGTTATGGTTATGTAGAGAATAATTTGTGACCTGACTTGACCGCTACCTTCCTGCTCTCCATATGATCTCGAGTGATCACCTCAACAATTTTAATTAGAAAAAAGGCCTTTCCACCCTGGATTCTTCTCATCGGAATCTCATGCGCCTCGTGTACTTGTATTCATTTCAGTGTCAGTAGGTATTGAAGTTAGAATATTTTACCGGGATTTGATCTTTATTGTTGCAAAATACAAAGCCGGAAATCGAACTAACAGCCAGAAGCAGTAGAAGAGCGGTGTAGATTACTGAAAGAGTGAATTTTGCCATTGCTGCAGCTTCGTCGTCTATAGAAACAGAATTGCGAATAAGAAGAACGTTATTTCATTGGCGGTTCAACATAGTTTTACTATGAGACGATGCGGCAATATACTCACTTTGGAAGTAACGCTTGAAGTTGAAACTGAACAGTGGACGACTCAGGCTGACTGACTCCCACACTCGTTTCCCCAGCAATTTATAATACCGTCCCAATAAACACAGGTGGTGCAAAAATGGTGTAAATGTGCGGTAAAATCACGTTTAAACCTCGTATACACGTGCATTACACGTGATTCCACCAGACATCCACACCATTTTTACACCACTGTGTTTATTGGCGTGCAATTGCACAAGTGTTGCCTCAAAAATTCCCCTCAAGGCGGGCGATTCAGGAAGATCGGTGACGCACAAGAATGTCGTAGGAAGAATAATATGTTTGGAGTATAAACGATGAACGACGTGCCATTCAAATATTATGCTACGTTTTTTGCAGCTATTTTTGGCACCTCAGTAACGCTCCGCCACATTGATAAACACACACACCCCCACCCACATCGTTACACAACACAATGAAATAAATAGTATTTTGTGAGATTCTTCAAACGAGAAGTTTCGTTTCACCTCCTGAACGAAGTCGGAAGATCAGAACCGCGGACTTTCTGAGTGCAGTGAGAAATGGTTTGACCTGATCCTAAGGTATTGACATTCAGCCACACAAATGTGAAAAATCCAGACTCCCTAGATTTCCGGACTTTTCCCGATTGTCCAGGTGTCTAACAACCCTCATTTATATTTATTCCAATCTTATGAAGGATTATACACTCAGAAAAAATTATTGTCATAGTTACAATATAACCATACACGTATGGGTAAATATGGCATCAACTATTTTTTATAGTAGACCTAACCCAAATATAGTATTTCCAACGATAATTTGAGTTCGACTAACTATTATTATAGTTCTGTTAACTATAAAGCGCAATAACAATACGAACTTTTCTCAGTGTACGTAATATGATTATCACCTGAAACGTTATGCACTGTTTGGTCGCACCTGAGTACACAACCTACCCGATCAATATGCAGACGCAATTCCGACATAATATTTGTGACACTTCACTGATCGTGAAACATTGAACTGGAGAATATTATCATCTTTTAGTAATGTGAGTACACCTCCTTAAATGACTCAAAGTCACACAAACCCCGATAACTAGGCTAGGATAGTCTTACATCCGGTCAGTACGGAGAAGTCAAGAGTTTTGCTGACGCTAACATTGTATAATAGTCAGTCAGAGCTGACTCTCTTTCTGAAACCTGAATTTTTATAAGAATGAATGTAGTTACTTGTCATCAGTATGATATCGTTGAATTATTACAATTACACGGAATGATTGAAGGATGAGTGTCCATATTCATTAAGCTGGATTGAAAATATTAGAATTCATAAGTTGGCGTGACCAGACTATAGCTAGTTGCAGGCGTAGTTTTTCATTTAAACATTTTAAATTGATTTCCATTCGAATTCGAATTGCGTTCAAAATCAAAATATTAAAAAGCGCGTGTGAGGATCGAATCGTTTTATCGAAGTTCGAGATGGTTTGCCAACTTCGGACGTAAGGGCTTTTCCGACGTGCCGATTGGCTTGCGACCCGATGCTCGGTTGTGCGCCCTGAAAACAGTCGGAAACTGTCAAACTGTAAAAAGCTGTCTCTTTCGTTGCCGATAGAAGGTCTGCGGAGAAAGAAAAGCCCGTCAGAGCTTAACGATTCGTGCAAGTTTATAAAAAATTGTCCGATTTCTCCGATTCATGCACATCATTCAAAAAAAGTGACTCAAGGTTAGTATATCGTGGCAGCATATAACATATTTATAGTTTTATTATGTTTCAGTGGAAAGTGCGGAGAGTTCTCCGATTCGTGTGAAGTGCACCGATTCATGCGACGTGAAGAAATTTGTTAGGAGGTTAATTATTCAAAGAAGTGAGAAAAAAAGTTAGCCGACTAAGGTTAGGATGAAATCATAATGTTTGTTTATAAAATTGAGGCACCAAAACAAATAAATTGAGGAACAATAGTTTGACATCATCATGCGCATATCATATCATACTAAGAGGATTTTATTACAGAAGAATTTCGGTCGATGCTTAGGTGTGCAGCGTAGAAATTGTCAAAAGCCGTCTGTGGAAAGATCTTCCGATGTCGTTGCAAGCTATTGATTTTAGAGCAACAGGGGAAAAAGGAAAGGAGAGAGAGAAGAAGAGAAAAATTAAAGGTAAAGAATGTGGTATTGAGAGATGTGAGTAGAAAAGAAAACGGAGACAACGGAAGGGTGGAAGAGTGGATAGGAAAGGAGCAAGGAAGGAAGGTAGAGGAGGGAGATGGGGTGAATATGGACGGGACCTGGTAGTGCTGGCTGAGTGCCTAGATGAAGAGAAAGCATGGGCAAGAGAAGACGAAGAAGCCAGAAAAAAGGAGGAGAAGAAAACAGCAAAAGTAGAGTGGAGCAAAAGGGACGTGGGATTGCGGAGCGAAGCGGAGAAAGGCGGAACTGAGCATGGAGGAGGAAGGACTGGAAGCAGAAGAGCGGAGAGTGTTAGCAAGGAAGGAAGCAGAGAGAATCAGGAACGGAACGGCGTAAGAAGAGGCAAAGAGAGATATGGAAGGTAAACGAGAAAAGAGAAAGCTGAACGGCGAGCAGGAGCAGAAAAGAGACTGGAATGTCAGGGAAAGAGATAGAAAAAGCAAGGTTTGGGCTGGAAGGAAAGAGAGAGACGGCTAATCGTGCACCAGAGAACCAATACACAAAAGAGATAGGATGTACGGAGAAGAACAGAGGAGGAATGAAGAGATGAGGAAGAAGAGCTGGGAAAAGTGAAGAGGATAATACTGGGGAAATAGGTGAGAACTGAGTCGGTAAAAGAGCTCCGTACGTAGAAAAGTTGATGGTCAAAGAAGTGAAATAATTAGTCTCGACTCATTATAGAAATTCAAAATTCGAAGCGAAGCGCGCGTCGGGCTTCTCTAGTCCCTATCTAAAAAGTAGATGGGATTTTATCGTTTTTCGATACAGACTGCCGACTTCATGTAAGAAAAGAGCCCGTGATTCGAGTGTGTTCTAATTGCCATGGCTCAGTTACTTTTGTCGTGAAGAAAGTGAGATAAGATCGACATATCGGAGTGAATTATCCATAGAAAGTCAATGAGAATTATTCAGGTAAATTATAGTAGATATTATCAGGAAAAAGCATGAATCCAGAGCTTGCGAAATATATTTCCCTGCGAGAAGATGAGAATCGATTTTCGATCATCAAAAAAATAACAAGAGGGTCAATTAATCAAGGAAACAAGGTCTTTTCTGACTTCAGTAGGGGGAAACAATGCACAGCTAACGCTGCTACAGCGATGGTAATGTCTACTATAATAAATCCGCTATATTGGTCAAGTCAAATTATTGAGGATCTTCTTAACATGGGAGACAAACTGTATTAGTAGCAGACTCGCACGCGATAATGAAGTTCATCCGAATACAATAAATCCAGAATATTTGTCTGTATCTGATTTACAACCTAGAAGCATCGTGATCAATTCAATGAGTCACACTCTCTAAATTTGAATCAGTGAATAGTCACTGATCATCAGCGAATAGTCACTGATGCCTCCAGTTATAAGTATACCACTGGAAATTAGTGAAAAGTCACTAATTTATCCAGTGAATTTGAATCACTGATTCAAATAGTGAAATTTTCACTGATTGAATCAGCGAAAATTATTGGTTCTTATATTATTTGATCCGGTTGAAGACATTCTCGAAACGGAAAGACAATATGGTATATTCGACACATTTTTGTTTCGCGAGTCTTTATTGCAAGTAAAGAAAAAACAGACTCCTAACGCAGATGAAACTTCTCCGTCTCCCATCTCGTCGGAGCGAGCCAAGACTGGACGCAGTGAGAAAACCTAACCTACCAAAAGTATAAGGAATTCAATGTAAGACAGTGAACAGCAATATTTACACAATTCATTGATTATTTGCAACTAACAAGCCAAATTGTGAAGAATTTTCTAAATCCACATGTGTACTTACGTTATGATTTTTACTGAACAGTTCACGTGGTTGAACCGACGCCCAAATCAGCACGCAACATATGAACGCGAACGATTTGGCGGTTAGTAGGCAGCTCCATGGCGGTTAGAGACTCGGCGTACGCGGCGCCCCTAGCGTTCGTCACAAAAGTCACTGACGAAAAAGTGAAGTTATGCACTGGTTTAGCAGTGGTAAAATCACTGCTGAAATGGACTTCACTGATACTCCAGTGAAAAAGGGTTCAAGTCACTGTTTCTGCAGTGAAATACCAAGTTACTGATTAAATTAGTGAAATTTTCACTGATTAAAATTTAGAGAGCACGTTAAAATTCGGAGACATACTATTTGGCCATCGATTTGACGATAATAATGAGATTGGTATGCCCAATTTGAAAAACGCGTTGGTCAATGTATTTGAAAATTTTATGGGTGGTACATACATATACTAACAATTGACGGAATATCCGTAGCAATTGAGAAACTTGATAATCAATTCTGGATGTCTGATTCACATTCGAGAGATAATTTCGTGAGACCGTGTTCTCACGGAAAAGCTTGCTTAGTATTAGTTGATTCAATGCAATCATTATACTTATTATTCAATAATTGTATTCCCGAAAGTCATCAACGTTTCGGTGAGCAATATGATTACAATATAACGCCAATCAGTGTTACTAAAAATACTGATGAAAATAATGGTACTCAATTGATTGAAAGTAGATCAAATAGCCTTAGATTGATCACGCAGCCAGACTTTAAGAAAATGGTTTCTTTTAATAATGATGTAACAATTCCAAATATGAATGATAAAAGTCAGCGAACAATACAGGAGAAATATCACTTGCTGAAAAAAGAAAAAAATAGAGTAAGTCGACAGCAATCCAATCTAAAATATTACCAAAAAGTGAAAACGGGATTTGTTAGAGAAAAGAATGGAGTTACAAGTATATCACAAAGCAGGGTTAACATTGCGATTGATAATTTCAAAGATACGACAAATGATTTCACAGATTCGACGCCAACTGTTCAAAGTACCGAGAAAAACACAAGTAACATTACTTTTTCATCCAAAGGAGACAAGTTAGATAGCATTGAGCCAGTTTTCGATTGAAATTGTGATAGATTAGGTATATTACGTGATAAATCTCTAATAAATTGAAATTATACTTATAAAATCATAAAGAAAACCAAGACGAATTATGATCATAATGATCAACATTATGCAGGACCAATGAATGTTTTGTGCATTAAATGTGGTGCTAAGCCTTTCAAACGAGAAAAAGTGTCTTACAAACTATCATTCGGAGACTATATCTAGACAATTTACCAAACCCTCCTCGTGAATTGAAAGAATTGTTTGATAGTACACGTCCTAAATCCAATGATTTCTTCAAACGTATTAGGTACTATAATAACTCCTTATCTTTTGCATCTTACAGAATGACTATAAAATCAAGATCCGAGTTGGCTCAACGCGAGAGAAAAAAACATTCCAGAGGGGGGAACACGTCTCAGTTATTGGAACACTGAAAATAGAAAACGAACTACCCTACGTTCTGATTTCTGATTTCAAAAAGATGGAAAAAATTAGCGGAAGGATCCTCAGTGACGAAGAATTGATGCAGGCAGCTAGAATTCCAAAGGGAAAATCATCAAATCAAGTCTGGATGAATCCTCGAAAGTGTGACATTTGAATAGCCCGCCTACAAGACAATATTGAATAACGTGGTGTGGGCGACCACTAAAATCAAAATATAGACAAGGAGAGAAGGTTTCCGCCTTCTTCACCGAACTCGTACACTCGTCCATTGCCTATTGAACTGATCAGTCCTTTGTCTGGTTACTTGAATCTTTTCTTGAATATAAAATCATAAGACCGTACAATAAGTCAAGTACATAAGCAGTAAAACAAAGTCAAAATAGTTGATCGATCAATATTATCACAAAAATATAAAATACAAGGCCTATCTACGAATTACTGGTACTTTGACAATACAAACAGCGAGACGTCGCAATAATTTGGAAATTCGACGGCTGATTGAAATTCTACAAATAAGAAAAGCTAAGTAATAGAATAATAAAGAGACTAGAGAACCACGACTTTAAAGAAAGGAAATAATAATAATAAAAATTGAGATTTAATGTGACGAGGCATCCCTTTTAAATGTATTTGTCTTAAATATTGCTATTTATATTTTTATCTATATTTATACATTGTCTTGCGCTTATCATTTATTTTTAATTATACACAAAATTAACCATTTTTACAATATTCTTCTTCTCTACATCGCATTATTAACGAATAGTTTAATAAACAATCTGGTAATTGCTAACAATTTCACGTTTAACGTCTTTTATTTAACCTTCATATACATGATTATTATGTAAAGGACAATTAGTTCGTTACATAAAATGGCGCCCGAACAATAGGTCATGATAGGAAACGTTATGTATTCTATTTCAAGGAACCTTCGTATGAATATGTGAATGTTGATTTTTTTTTTGTATGTGTAAATTTTTTATTATATGTCGCTAAATCAAAACACACCAATTACCAGGTCCAAATCAGGCGCTAAACCTAAGAGGCTAGAGATATCAGACACAGGCAGTTCGACGAAGAAAAACAAGAAAGGAAAAAAGGGGTCAGCAACCATGGAGAAGGAATTACAGGATTTGAAGGCACAAATTCAAAACATGGCAATCCTACAACAACAAGTAGAGGAGCTTCGAAATAAACAGACCAGAGAAGATGAGTTGAGTACTGAACTTAGACGTTTAAGGTCAATAAGCGAACAACAATCGAGAGAATTAGAACAATTGAGAAATATGCCTAGAATGGATAATAACAATACTAATTTGCTTGTGCAGGGATTGGTTAATAGTTTACAACAAGTTAAAATTGATATAAAATTAGAGTCATTTTCTAACGAGGAAAAATCAAATCCCGTTGAATTTCTGGAAAAAACCGAAAGTTATTTTGAATTGAAAAATGTTGCGGAAGCACACAAATTAATTGTTGTCAAGAGTGCATTGGATTCGAGAGCAAAAACATGGATGGAGGCAAATTCACACATTATAACAAACTATACAGATTTTAAAACTGCATTTTTAGCAGAATTCTATTCAATACCAATACAGGTTAAAATTAAAAGTAAATGGAGTTTGCGTCGTTACAAAGGTTCAGATGGAAATTTACAAACGTATTTTATGGAACAGTCGAAACAAGCGAGGTTTTTTATTCCGAAATTAGAGCAATTTGAAATTAATTACACTATTGTACAACAAATGCCTTGGCGTGTAAAAGATGCATTAGCTTCAGTAGATTTTTCAGACACTAAAAAATTAATTCAGGCGTTGAGTCATTTGGATTTAGTGCATGAAGAGCGTGAAAAAGAAAAACGTAAAACTTTCAATCAAAATGGTCAAACAAGTAACTTCGGAGGTAGTAGTCAGCAAGGTCAAAATACAAATTTTAATGGATCAGTATACAGTAATCAACGACCTACTTTTACTAAGAGCATGCTCCAGTCAGCCGTTTCCGTATTTAAAAAATGATGAAGCCTGATATGAACGGGGGGGTGTTTAATGGGTTCCCTAGACGATTTGTATTAAATTGGTAGCTGGCATGAACGTGTATCTCACCAAAATCGAGTAAAATAAGGGTTTTTTGTGTCGCGAAGCGTGGGACCGTCACTTGTTTTCACTGATATCACGGACTACGCATCACAAGGGTGGAAACGAACTATCAAGCGCCCTCAGGAATATAATTCCACTCACATATATAGCAAAACTTGCTCATTTCACTCAACGATGAAGCCTCAGAATTGTTTCCAGAAAAAGACTGAAATTCTCGGTATAAAGCATCCATGTTGGATCGTTTCGCGTTGCATGTCGGGCCCGTCAGCGCTCCTTTTTCGACGCGCGGGCGCACCGGGAACCAAGCTTACAGTTGTTGCCAACCTTCGTCTCGCGGTCCTGCGTTTCACGAACCGCCGTTCCTTGTTCAGCGCTATGACAGCTGAGCGGGAATTCAAACGGAAATAATTCGGAATAATAATAGTTATAACAAATGTAAGATATGTATAAGTTGTAAAAATTTGTAAATTAGTCTAATTGTAAGTAGTAATGTATTCGATGAAGTTATGGAGACGGAAACCATGTAACCCCGAGGGGAACATTGAATAAACATACATAAACATACATAAACATACATAAACATACATAATAATTATAATAATGCATTGTTATTGTTATTATTATCATTATTATTATTATTATTATTATTATATTATTATTATTATTATTATTATTATTATTATTACTATTATTATCATTATAATTACAATTTCCGAAATAATAATCATAACAATTATAATAATAATAATTATTATTATTATCATTGAAAAAAATTTACTCGAAAGTGGTGTGAATGGAAATGAAAACGTATGCGCCATTTTTTTTTTTTTTTTTACTAACACTGAAATCCTGTGAAACGCACAGAATAATCAAAATTCCGATTCTTTTGAGAGATTTTCAAGTTTCAGCATAAAAAAAACTAGATAAGGCAGAGGTGTAAAGTCGTATACGCCCTTTATTTTAGATTTTTTTTTATCTTGAAAATGTTGTAAAAATCGGAATTTCAATTCGTCTATGCGTTGCACAGGACAAGAGTATTTGTGAAAAAAATGGCGTACTACGACTATACGACTTTATACCGTTGCCCTGTCAATGTTTTTTTTTTTTTTTTTGAATTTTGAATTTTGAAAATTTCACATAAAGAACTCTGAAATCAGACTTTTTTATGCGTTTCACAGGATTTTAGAGTTTTTTTAGAAAAAGAAAAAAAAATGGCGCATAGTTTTCATTTCCATTTACAAATTATCGTCGTCATCATCATCATCATCATCATCATCATTATTATTACGGAAAAAATTGAAATTCCGATTTTCACAACATTTTCAAGATAAAAAAAAAATCGAATAATAAATGGCGTTTACGACTCTATACCTCTGCCTTGTCCAGTTTTTTTATGCTGAAACTTGAAAATCTCTCAAAAGAATCAGAATTTTGATTATTCTGTGCGTTTCATAGGATTTCAGTGTTGGTAGAAAAAAAAATGGCACCTACGTTTTCATTTTCATTCACAAATTTCACCAATTTCGCGTAAATTTTTTGCAATGATAATAATAATAATTATATCATATTGTTATTATCATAATAATAATTATTATTATCATAATATTATGATAATAATTGTTATTATTATTATAATAATTGTATAACACTGAAATCCTGTGAAACGCACAGAATAATCAAAATTCCGATTCTTTTGAGAGATTTTCAAGTTTCAGCATAAAAAAACTAGATAAGGCAGAGGTGTAAAGTCGTATACGCCCTTTATTTTTATTTTTTTTTATCTTGAAAATGTTGTGAAAATCGGAATTTCAATTCTTCTATGCGTTGCACAGGACAAGAGTATTTGTGAAAAAAATGGCGTACTACGACTATACGACTTTATACCGTTGCCCTGTCAATGTTTTTTTTTTTTTTTTTGAATTTTGAATTTTGAAAATTTCACATAAAGAACTCTGAAATCAGACTTTTTTATGCGTTTCACAGGATTTTAGAGTTTTTGTAGAAAAAAAAAAAAAAAATGGCGCATAGTTTTCATTTCCATTTACAAATTTCACCACTTTCGATTAAATTTTTTGCAATGATAATAATAATAATTATCATATTGTTATTATCATAATAATAATAATTATTATCATAATATTATGATAATAATTGTTATTATTATTATTATTATTATTATCGTCATCATCATCATTATCGTCGTCATCATCATCATCATCATCATCATCATCATCATCATTATTATTACGGAAAAAATTGAAATTCCGATTTTCACAACATTTTCAAGATAAAAAAAAATCGAATAATAAATGGCGTATACGACTTTACACCTCTGCCTTATCTAGTTTTTTTATGCTGAAACTTGAAAATCTCTCAAAAGAATCGGAATTTTGATTATTCTGTGCGTTTCACAGGATTTCAGTGTTAGTAAAAAAAAAAAAAAAAATGGCGCATACATTTTCATTTCCATTCACACCACTTTCGAGTAAATTTTTTTCAATGATAATAATAATAATTATTATTATTATAATTGTTATGATTATTATTTCGGAAATTGTAATTATAATGATAATAATAGTAATAATAATAATAATAATAATAATAATAATAATAATAATAATAATAATAATAATAATAATAATAATAATAATAATAATAATGATAATAATAACAATAACAATGCATTATTATAATTATTATGTATGTTTATGTATGTTTATGTATGTTTATGTATGTTTATTTAATGTTCCCCTCGGGGTTACATGGTTTCCGTCTCCATAACTTCATCGAATACATTACTACTTACAATTAGACTAATTTACAAATTTTTACAACTTATACATATCTTACATTTGTTATAACTATTATTATTCCGAATTATTTCCGTTTGAATTCCCGCTCAGCTGTCATAGCGCTGAACAAGGAACGGCGGTTCGTGAAACGCAGGACCGCGAGACGAAGGTTGGCAACAACTGTAAGCTTGGTTCCCGGTGCGCCCGCGCGTCGAAAAAGGAGCGCTGACGGGCCCGACATGCAACGCGAAACGATCCAACATGGATGCTTTATACCGAGAATTTCAGTCTTTTTCTGGAAACAATTCTGAGGCTTCATCGTTGAGTGAAATGAGCAAGTTTTGCGATATATGTGAGTGGAATTATATTCCTGAGGGCGCTTGATAGTTCGTTTCCACCCTTGTGATGCGTAGTCCGTGATATCAGTGAAAACAAGTGACGGTCCCACGCTTCGCGACACAAAAAACCCTTATTTTACTCGATTTTGGTGAGATACACGTTCATGCCAGCTACCAATTTAATACAAATCGTCTAGGGAACCCATTAAACACCCCCCCGTTCATATCAGGCTTCATCATTTTTTAAATACGGAAACGGCTGACTGGAGCATGCTCTTCCAGATTTCAGACACCCACCTCCAAATTTCAGAAGTTTCAGTAATTCATCTAGTAATTCTAGTAACAATAGTGCAAATTTAAACTTGTAAGCAACGCGATGCAACAAGGTCCGTCATCGGGTTGCAATTTTTATGATTTCATTGAGGACCTATCATGGGATGTATTAAAGGGACCTGACGATGAAAGAGTAAATCCAAGAAAACCTAGTCATTATAGTCCACACATAGTAGTATCTATTTTGAATAAAAAAATATCGGTTTTAATTGACACAGGTAGTCAAATTACTGGAATATCTGAAAAATTATATACACAACTTGCTAATTCATATAGGTTAAACGAGTTACCAGTAAATAACGTAAAAATTTTATGTGCGATTGGAAAAAGAACTACACCCGTTAAGAGGCAAATTTTAATTGATGTGGTTATTGGGGATCAAAAAATTCGTACAGCATTTTTGGTTATCCCAAATTTGATTAACGATGTGATTTTCGGTAACGATTGGCTCACCTACAACAAAGTAATGATAGATTACAACAATAAATCTATTATAATAAATCAAGTTCTAGTCGATTCATCTGATGTTTCGTACGATTGTGAATCGCTGGAAGGATTGCGATCTGTTACTATCAATGATGATACATATATAAAAATAATACAAGTTAATAATATTGAAATTGAAACTGATAAAATTGAAATTGAATATGAAAAAATTAATGAAATATGTGAAAGAGAAGATGAAATTGATAATTCTGAATTGATAATTAATGAAAATGTGAATGATAATGTTGAAATTGATAATGTTGAAATTGATAATGTTGAAATTGATAATGTTGAAATTGATGATAATTTGGAAATTAACACACAAATTGAAATTGCAATTAATAAATTGGAACAAAGTAACGATTGCGGCTTTTTCAGCGAGGCACAAGCGATCGTGGCTAGCCTTACGAGATTAAAGAATGAAGAGAAACAGCAACTTTTGAATCTATTATTGAAACATCAAAATTTGTTTTCTGACACAGCTAGTTGTACTACCGTGTATGAGCATAAAATTAAGTTGATAAAAAACAATGCATATGTGCGAAGATCTTATCCAATACCATTGAAGTTGAGAGATGCTGCAGACCTAGAAATCAAAAAAATGCTTGAGGCAGGTATAATTGAAAGATCAGTGAGTCCTTTTTGCAATCCGATAAGAATAGTACAAAAACAAAATAAACAAATAAGAATATGCTTAGATGCCCGATATGTGAACAAAATTATAGAATCTGATAATGAAATGCCACCTCCAATCGAAGAATTATTGCGTAAATTTGATGGTATAAATTACATGACCACTACTGATTTAACCCAAGGATACTGGCAAATACCGTTAGAAAAATCTTCGAGACCCTATACTGCCTTTTTGCACAATAATAGCCTTTACCAATTTTGTAGAGTACCATTTGGATTAAAAACATCTGGAAGCGGTTTTATCAGAGCTCTAAATATGGCCATGGGCGACGATTTCAATGAATTCTTAACCTGTTACGTGGATGATTTATTGATAGCTTCGTCTACCTTTGAACAACATATTCAACACCTAGATTCAGTATTTGAGCGTTTAAACAAATATAATTTCAAACTCAGATTGAGTAAATCACTTTTTTGCAAAGACTCAGTACCTTTTCTTGGTTTTATTCTTTCACCAGAAGGAGTTAAACCAAATCCAGAAAAAATAGAAGCAATACTTAAATTTCCACAACCTACAGACCGAACAATTTTGCAGCGATTTTTAGGAATTTGTAATTTTTACCGACAATTCAGTATTAAACATTCAAACTTCATTCAACCGTTCAGAGAATTACTGGAACAAGATGGTATTTGGAGATGGGAAGAAAAACATCAGATAGCTTTTGAAAAATTAAAGAAAAACTTTGTAAATTGTGTAACATTAAAATATTATAAGAAAAACGAAATTTTTAGAGTACAGACCGACGCAAGTAACTCAGGTATCAGTGGAATACTGTATCAAATAGATGCAAAAGGTCATCATTACATTATATCTTTAGTTAGTCGTTGTTTATCCAAATCTGAAATGAATTATTGTACTACAGAAAAAGAGTTATTAGCTATAGTGTATGCGGTTACTAAATTCCGAATTTATTTGTACGGTAATCATTTTGAAATTATAACTGATCATAAGGCACTCATATTTTTACAAAGTACACCCTTTCTTAATTCGCGTTTAATGAGATGGAGTTTGTTATTGCAGCAATACACTTTTGACATAAAACATTGTAGAGGTAAAGACAACGTAGTAGCAGATTTTTTTAGTAGAAATAACGAAAATCAACAAGATAATGAAAGAAAAAATGAATTGTTAGTGTCATATTTGAGCAAAGAAATCGATATTGAGGAAAAAAAATTGACCAGTGAATACATCATCACAGCTATAGCATTAGATCGGACGTATCAAACACAGATAAAACAACTACGACAACTTCAATATCAAGATGACAGATTAAAACCTATAATAGAATCACTTAGAGCTACAGGAGATAATGATCAGTTTAAACTATTTCACGATATATTATTTTCTTTCAATCGAACAACTAACCAATGGCTCATTGAAGTTCCAGCAAAATTAGAATTATTGATAACTAAGACGATTCATGAAAAAATTGGACATGCAGGAACGTACAAAACAACACAATATATTCGTACTTATTTCAATTGGCCAAAAATGAGAATGGTTATAAAGAAGTATATCAAAGAATGCGATCTATGTCAACGTGTAAAGCCGATTTCTTACAGTATGGAAGGAGAATATAAATTAGTCTATGCAGAAAAGCCAAATGATTTAACGACTATAGATTTTTATGGACCTTTACCGAGATCCACAGGAGGCGTACAATATTTATTAGTTGCCATGGATGCTTTTTCAAAATATGTCACCCTGTATCAATTAAAACGTGCCACGACGCAAGCCAGTTTGAACAAAATATTAAATCACTATTTTACCAATATTGGAAAACCAAAAGCAATTTTGTCAGATCATGGAACACAATTTACAGCTAATAAATGGAGAACTTGTTTAGAAAAAGAGGGTGTTCAAGTTAAATTTTCTTCTATTCGTCATCCACAATCAAATCCAACAGAACGCGTTATGAGAGAAATTGGACGATTATTTCGAACCTTTTGTTCTAACAAACATACAGCATGGGCAAAATACGTCAAGACAATTGAACGATTATTAAACGTCACTACACATCACTCAACAACTTTTACTCCGTATGAATTGCATTTCAATAAGAAACCTCATGATGAAATTCAGGATCTGATAAGATTTCCTACAACAACTGACATTCCAATTGAAACAAAAATAATTATAGCTAAAGACCAAATCCAAAAGAACTTTGAGCGACGGAAACGAAATCAAAAAAGTATTTCAACTGTGAACTTAAAATTAGGAGATCTTGTTTTATTAAAAGTGCCCTATCCATCTTCTGCAATCGATAAGGTGACACACAAATTTTTTAACATCTATCAAGGACCGTATCAAATTGATCGAGTCATTAATGACAACGCTTATAAATTAATAGATCCAAGTCAAAATAACCAGGTAGTAGGAACATACAATCGATGTAGTTTAAGAAAATATTACCAATCCTCCCACGAGTGAATTATTATTGCATCTAAAAAGAATTATTGACCATAAACAGCCGAAGAATTGTGTAATTCCTTCTGCCAAAAGCGAAACAAAAGAAAATTTCAGATGAATGTATGATGTTTAGCAAATTTTATTAGGAAAGAAAAATGAAATAGTTAAATTAGATTTTAATATGAATAATCAAAAGCAATACCTAGAATTATAATTTATGTTATTTTACAAACAAATTAAAAAATTAGGAAAGAAAAAGAATATGTAGACTGATTAGTAGGTTAGATTAATATAAAAAAAAAAAAAAAAAAAAATGACTTTCAAAATGAATAAATTAGTAATAAAAAAAATGACGAAATGCATGAATGAATGACAACAACAAATTTTGTTATGATCGATGTTTCGACGGTGGTATCAAGTGCCCGAATTGATGTAAAAATAATAAGGAAAATAGCTTTAAGAAAAGAGAAAAATTTGTGTGTAAAGAATGAGTGATTATAATGTAACACTGAATGAATGAAGTTAATGTAAGAAAATTTAGGTAGAGATGATGATTAGCTATAAAATTTTTTTTTTATTTTTGAGATTTTGATAACTGAGATAATCATAGAATAATTAGCCCGTATCAAAATCAGGGGGGGCAATGTGACATTTGAATAGCCCGCCTACAAGACAATATTGAATAACGTGGTGTGGGCGACCACTAAAATCAAAATATAGACAAGGAGAGAAGGTTTCCGCCTTCTTCACCGAACTCGTACACTCGTCCATTGCCTATTGAACTGATCAGTCCTTTGTCTGGTTACTTGAATCTTTTCTTGAATATAAAATCATAAGACCGTACAATAAGTCAAGTACATAAGCAGTAAAACAAAGTCAAAATAGTTGATCGATCAATATTATCACAAAAATATAAAATACAAGGCCTATCTACGAATTACTGGTACTTTGACAATACAAACAGCGAGACGTCGCAATAATTTGGAAATTCGACGGCTGATTGAAATTCTACAAATAAGAAAAGCTAAGTAATAGAATAATAAAGAGACTAGAGAACCACGACTTTAAAGAAAGGAAATAATAATAATAAAAATTGAGATTTAATGTGACGAGGCATCCCTTTTAAATGTATTTGTCTTAAATATTGCTATTTATATTTTTATCTATATTTATACATTGTCTTGCGCTTATCATTTATTTTTAATTATACACAAAATTAACCATTTTTACAATATTCTTCTTCTCTACATCGCATTATTAACGAATAGTTTAATAAACAATCTGGTAATTGCTAACAATTTCACGTTTAACGTCTTTTATTTAACCTTCATATACATGATTATTATGTAAAGGACAATTAGTTCGTTACAAAAGTAAATTCATTTAGTTCACAAAAATTGAATCAAATGTTTGAAATAATAATAATACCTTACAAATATTTTATTTACAGAAATTGAAGAGCGGATAACGGGAGCGTGCTTACGATTAACCAAAGTTATCCCTTGAAACTAATGAAAATAATAAAAATGATTTGATGATTAATAAAACATTCTGTAGAACATAAGATTTTATTCATTTATTCAGACCTTGACCGTTTGGAATTGAAAAAAAAAAATTTAATTGTAAAAATAATTTGTTATTTTTAAGATTCGTTATATGCGTATCATTTTGAACCTCTAAAATTATAATTAAGTAAAAGACAGTTACACCTCATTTTCTAGATTTAATATTTCTGTGTTTAAAATTTAACAGAGGTCAGTTTCGATCTCATCAATAGCAGAGTTCATTTAACGTTGTACATCACCTGAACACTATTTCGTATCAATCGCTTTCAGAATACACTCTAGCTTTTTTCAGATTAAATTATCATTTGGTCATTTGGTCATTTCTGAATTACCTTACCTTCAGTTTTACTCATTTCATTTCAGCCCTCCATTATTTGTCCAACTTTTTGAAGGCCTGTATAGGACGTAACCGTAACGTACCCCATCGGGTGAATCACTATTAATTTCTGACTGGATTCATACTTGAAAATTATTCATCTCAAGCAAAGGTTACCCTGAGTTATATAATAATTCATTTGTTGTACAACCGGGTCACGCTCGAACTAGCCTAACGTAAAAATTTCGAATAAAAATTCTATTTCGCGATAAGACACGACAGTAGACCTGCGGTGAAGCACGAAACCGTGTGGGAGATTCAGGGAACATAAAACCGTAAAACATGAAGAATAACATAAAGTTTTATTTAATCGCGTACCCCGCATGCGTCTCTCCGCCAGCCGCCAACTCTTCTACGCACTACTCCTCCGCGCTGTATTCTCTATGCCAGGCTTGACTCGGGAACCTTATGCCGGTAACAAAAAGAACTCTACAAACATTGACGAAAGCATGATATATTTTTATTTCAAATAATATACTAGTCGACATTCAAATATTACATAACGCTGTTTTTTGGTGATTCTAAACCCCCCTCCCCTTCCCCACACCTCGAGGAACGCTCCGTGAGATTGATAAATAACCCCTCCATCGTTACGTAACGTAACGAAACAATGATATTTTCTGAAATTTTCCATTAACAAACAAGTTATCATTTATAGTGTGTAGACTTTTTTTACTCCGAAAACGGTGACACTTAATTCAGTGTTGTTGTGAGATTAAGGTTAAAAATTTAGCCGCAGTATGGAGTAACAAGTTTCGATCACGCAGCAAATTCGCTATAGATAGCTGCAACTCGCGACGAAGGATGCCGACTGTGATTTGTTGATCCCCACGTGACTAGAAAAAGTGGACAACAATAGTATATTGTGCATCAAGTGCGGGAAGTTGGCGATTCCGGACGAGTGTGAAGTATGCCGGACGAGCCGAAGGCGAGTGTCGGCATTCAGACGAGTTAGGAATCGCCAACCCGCACGAGATCCACATCCTGTTTTTTGTATAAAACCTGATATGGAAAGTCTGACTTCGCGGACTGTGGAGAATGTGCGAGATAGCTGATCCTCTTACCGACCGAGGACAGTGTCGGAATGTGGACATTCCGGCACTGCTCTCGGCCGGTAAGGGAATCAGCCATTTCGCGCACCCTCTACAGTGCGCGGAGTCGAACTTCACATGCAGGTGTTACGAAAAATTGTTTCCAACACTCTTCCAAGTTTGGTAGCCCTGCGATGAAAGCGGGTTGATATTTTTTTGATAGATTGCCGCGAGTGAGGAATTTTTCCTTTGATTTTTTCTTCGGCTTTTAGAGACGAATGATAGTTCTCAAGAAGGATCGTTGAAAACCGAGTGCCTTATACATTCCATTGCAAAAAACGTCGGATCGAGTCAAAATTCTAAAACCATGTAGGGAGCACTTTTTGGCACCTGGGTACCCGCCGCGCTTTCCAGCATTTTCAAGAGCGGTGTAGTGACCCCCATTTCTTGTCAACAAGCTTTCAGCCAAACCGCCGAACCGATTTTGATGAAATTTGCAGGGCACAGTGTTTTCATCCTGGAGATGAGCGAGTGACTTTGTACACCTGATCCGACTACCGGTCTAGAAAAGGCAATTGCTAACTTTGTCAATTTTGAACTCTCTAAATCTTTTGGAGTGATAACAGCGCAACTCCAATGAATGGAGTGACGTTTCCACTCCATTAGAGTGAAATTTTTCACTCCAAGCGATTTGAATGAACAGATCACTCCAAAGAAGAGTGACATTTTACTCGATTAGAGTGAATAACCACTCTATTGGAGTGAATATTGAGACTTGGATTTGAATCAGACAGGTAGTTTTTTTGTTTGAATTAAAATGAATACAACATTTTTTACGAGGCGTACTTCGTAGCTTTGGTTGGCAGCTGTCATTTCTTGACATTCAGTCCCTGTGACGGATTCTATGACAGATCCATAACTGACGATGGGGGGGGGGAGGGGGGCTACTACCAAGAATTTCGAATCACATACAATCCACACCTGTCCACACCTGTCAGCCGGTTTTCAAACCAGCTTTTAGCCATGCAGCGAAGCTGCATTACTAGAAGCGTTTCAACTTCAATTGTCTCCTGGAGAACAAGTTTTTTTTTTTTTTTTTTTATCGGAAAAGGCCTGTGGACCCTCCTCTCAAAGAAATGGAGAAAGAAAGGCGTCAGGCTACCTCATAAGACCCTGATTAGGAATGTTACGTAGCATTCGAGCACCGCTTGATCAGGTAGTAGTGAGGCGTCACAATCAGGCCCTGGTGAGGCCGGCCTCTGAGGCTCTGATTAGATTCGTTTATTAGGCCCTGGTCAAGCCCTGATTACATTTTTCTAGCTACGTTTCAATTTTTTTGTGCTAAGTGTCGTAATTTTTCATTTTTATTCTCCAATCATAGAAAGATATCACGATAGAAAAATTCACGGTTGAAGAAGACATGAAACAGTACGTACAAACATTTTTTCCGAATCATTTTAGTCGATGATTCAGGGTGACAAAAAGTCGCAAAGTTTTATCTGCGTCGTTTGTGCAGTGCCCCAGTGGAGTTGTACTTCTTCTTATGATCTTCCGAGTGTTACCAAACATTAACGAACCGAACGAAAATCCGAATTCCTGCATTTTTTGGTGCACACCTCAATTCTTGAATGGAGATTACTTCGAATCGAGGGAAACTGTTGGAACTCTGAACACTTTTTGGATGTTTGGTTATGAATGGAAAAATCTTCAAGGTTTTTCAGAAAACTTGAATCTATTCACAAAGCAGTCTTTCACCAGCAATAAACATCGAAAGTCATTTCTTCCAACAACGTAAATTTGTGCTAAACGTATTGTGAAATTTTCAAAAAATGTGCTACATGATTATTGGTGTTCGGGATTCAATAATTACACAACATTGAAGTGCGTCTGTTAACATTTTATTTTTATATCCGATCACATTTTCATACGAGAAGTCAACATGTCATTAGTGGTGGATCAAGATCTCACACGAACGCAGGGAGCAAACTCCCGAGCAGCATATTGCGCCGGTGTCACACTGAAAACCTAATACAGAAAATCGTAAAACTACTGTTGATTGATCGGTAACGTAGTCATAGCTGTACGGTTTCACCTGAGTTTCATACAATTTGTCCCGATCCACCCAAAAACCTTTTTAGATTCACCTCAATTGAATTTGCATCAGAAAATATTCTACTTCACCACACAAGATTATAATACACGGCATAATGGTGCACGTGGCATCATTCAACGCCAGTTTCTTATTCACACAGCGTTACTGTCGTACACGATCGATGGCATTCTCTCCTGCTGCTTGCAATATGTTTACTTTTTAGTTGTTACAAAACCAGAATGTCACTAAATGACCCGAATCAAAAATGTATATCATCTGTGTTGTTATTAACGATATAGGTAAGAGGCACGCACGTTGTACGATTGGCTGTCCTTTATCATTCTAACCTTCAATAATCATAATCACAATCGAGGTTATCTACCACCTAGGTGTGGTTTCGCACAAAATCATATTTTTTTAGAAAAATATCTCTCGGTAGAACGCTGTGCACAACGATTTGGGGGGATTCGTGACCATGGCAGAGATGAGGAATATTACGCCATTATACGACTTTTTGGTGTTCGTAACGACAAAAGGTCATTTTTTTTTTTTTTGTATTTGGGATCAAAACCCGAAGATTCGTTTCTAAACGTTGAAATTTAATATTGGGTCAATTAAGACGTATTAGATCGTATGCTCATTTTGTTAACAAAATTCATTATTGATCAATAAATTGAGTCGTAATTTCAGATAGTCTTGGCCTATCTCCACCTCAATATTCAAGGGATTTTTCGATAGTTTGAGGATGATCTACCGCACAATGCATGTGAAATATCATTTTTCAACGCTATACCAGACGTACGGTTCGAGTGGCTGATGTAATTTTGTATTTTTCACAGTCGTTTCACACCTTCGGTATCAAATACTGATTTCTGTCCAAATCCGAGTTGAAATATGCATTTGTGCCTGCCGGCACCATTTCTAGTCAACTCGGACGGCAGCCATTTCAGGCAAATTTTTTTGTATGTATTTGGAACCTATTTGGGGGTTGAGAGCGTCAAAATTCAAAAATGACCTTTTTAAGGACCACCCTAATATACATAAGTTCGATTTACTTATAGTACGCGTATTCAAAATCATGAAGAGTACGAAGGACATACGTATCACATCAGTATATTGTACGTAAATTGACGTACAGCGCTTGGGCCCCGGGAAAAAATGGAATTCGCATCTCCGGAGATCTAATTTAAATCTAAGTAGATCTAAATTTTGGAAAATCGTAGATCTACCTAGATTTACCTAAATCTCCGAGAATTTTCGTAGATCTACGTAGCTTTGAATTGATCTACTGTCTTGTTCGATTGCTCAGGCTTGTTAGATCTATATGTATATCCACCCAGATATTGTTAGATCTACTTTAGATCTAGGTAGATCTGCGATGAGTAGATGGAATAATCGCAGCAAAACGTTGTTGCTTATTGAAGCCAAGTAGATCTACTCGGATCTGAGTAGTTCTGATACCGTATTTGAAAATATTTCAAGTCTCTCTGGACTGAGGTGACCATAAGCATGCCAGAAACGCACATATTTTCAGAAAGCGCCTTAGCTCATCTAGTATGGTACACGTTTGATAATCCGAAGTTCGAGGGTTCAATTCCGATTTGTTCGATTTTCAGAATTTGTTTTTTTATTTTTTTTTTCCTCACTAGAATTCACGATTTCTTATTCTATGACGATAGTGAATATTTTTTCATTATAGTTATGCAATTAATCAATGTTTTTTCAATTAATTTCCGGAATTGACATTGACATATAAAAATTATATCTACGTAGATCTCTTAAGATCTCATAAGATCTACGTAGATCTCATTAGATCTATTCCAAAATTTAGATCTACATAGCTCTAACCGATTTTTTCCCGATGTCCTTCTGCTTTTACCTTGGTTTTTTTTTCTATGAATTTTCGAAACGTTGTCGATTTTCCGATTTATCTTTGCTTGGCGTTTCACGAGATTTTGTAACTACTTGGAAAAATCAAGAAAAAAATGGCGCTTACGACCTTCTGTTTTTAACTACCAATATTTTTTACCGAATTTTTTTTTTTAATGGTCGTTCTTTCAATTTATCTTTGCGTTTTACGAGTTTTTTACAGCCATTTGAACAAATCATGAAAAATAAAAAAAATTAAAAAATGGCGCTTACGACCTTCTGCTTTTTCACTACCAATATTTTTTATCGAATTTTTTTTTTTAATGGTCGTTCTTTCAATTTATCTTAGCGGTTTACGAGTTTTTACAGCTATTTGAGAAAATCATTAAAAATCATGAAAAAAAATAATACGACGTTTTGCCTTCACGTTGTTTTTTAATTTTCCTCGAAAATTGTAATGCAAGAACGACGTATCCGCCAAACTTACGACCTTCTGCATTTACATTTTTCGATCTCGTAATTTCAATTGATCTATACGTTTTGACCGTTTTCAGAGCGAATGGCGTGAACAAAAAATTATACGACCTTTTGCCACCAAAATCGTGTTCTTGGCACTTACGACCTTATGCCATTAGACACGCGATATGGGAACACAAAGGTAAAGATGCGAGGGAAATCCAAACAGAGCTAAGAGATTATAATACATCAAGATATGAGTGACTGAGGTTTTGGATGTCCGTCCGTTTGTTTACATCATTGTCATTTCTTGCAATGTGAATCATGTCCTTGAGTAACCTTTTATTAAGGTTTTTTTCCGTTGTCAAAATCTGGGTCTTGTTATAATCAAAAGAGTGACCCTCCCTTAACGCAGGATCACACACCAGCCGCCACAGTGGTCCCAAATCCCAAATCGCTTGACAAAAATCGAGAAATGAAGTTTCTATTTAAGGAATTCTAAGTATTGGGTCAGGTAGAGGGGTATTTCGGGGAACCCTTTCAAGGGTCGGTAGGTTGCAGGTGTTGCATTTAGCCGTTGGGATCTCATTCGTAACCGAGCGCGCGAGCAGGTAGCGTCGGTCGTGCGCTACGCTCTAAAACTTCGGCTGTGTTAAAAGTGAAATAACTTCGAGTAGAATTCAGCTATTGCAATTCTACAAAATGGAATCTTCTCCTGGAAGTAAGTACATTTTCTATATTAGTACAGTTTTTCATGTCAAACCCACACCGAGCAACAAAAAATGTAAACATCTACTGTGTATTCGCGTGCCTGCGGCGAAAAAAAAAATGTTCACATCGACTAAAAGTTAATAATTCAATAGAATTCAGTAACCAGCCAAGTTTTACATTATTCTTTAGAGTCTTGAGTATGATGTTACCAAATATTAGCTGCCTACGACTGCCTTTGTCGTTTTGGTGAATTTTTTTTTATAAATAGACGCTGGAATTGATCTCAGGCTCGGCGGGGCGGCACGGCGCGTGGCGCGCCGCACGAAGTCAAGTCAATCAATTATTTCTTCCAAATTTGTTGCCGAAAAATGTTGATCTCAATTTTATTATTGTATTGTTTACAGTGTTCTAGTATTATTATTAATTCTTTGAAATTATATATTGTTATTTCAATACTGAATTATTTTTTTCTAGGCTCTCAGACACACAGTGAAGTGCGGTACACCAGAGAAGAAATATTTCGCTTGGTTAGTGAGCATTTGAACGACAATGCAAACGAAGTTCATGAAGTCATCGAGAATCATTTATCTGCAAAACTATTCTCCTCGTACACGTTATCGAAGACTGAGAAGCAAACGATTCGTAAATTATTACACGAAATGCGACATAGGTGGCAAAAAGCTAGCAGGACCGAGGCTGTGTTTCTGAAGAAAAATAGGGATTGGTTGAGCACATTCGTCGTCTTCGGGAACAATGAGGTCGGGAACTCTATAGAAAAAGAAGAATCACCTGCAGTTCGCGGTCGTGGACGCCCTACGAAAAGCTTTGAGAACTCGGGCGAACGGACTAAACGAAGAAAAATCGAAAATATACGTAATCAGTCCAGTACCGAAGAGCTTGCCCTTGCCACTGAGTTGAATCTTCGAGCTGAAGAAAAATTAGATGCCGCAAAAGTAATTCAAGATGTCATCGTGGGTAGTCCTACTAGAGCTTCGAAATACAGGCAATCTTTACGTACTGTTTCAGCAGATTGTTATTCCGATGATGCTGCTCTGTCTCTAATGATTGAGTATCATATGTCCAAACATACGTATCAGGGAATACGTTCCGGGGCGCCAGAACTTAACTCTAAAATATATCCATCTTACAAATGTGTGCTGCAGGCAAAAAAAAAAATGTTATCCGTCTAAAGATGATATAAACATAACTGAAAGTAGGGCTGAAGTGAAGCTTCAAGCACTGTTAGATCACACAGCGAGTCGCATATTGTCAGTGCAAGAAGACGTTTTGACTTGCCTCTCATCCGATAAAATTTCTGAATTGAATTTGATTTGCAAATGGGGATGCGATGGAACATCCGGGCAAAGCACTTTTAAACAAAAATTTAGCAATGACGATAGAGATAAATCGGATGCGACAATTTTTTTTACTTCGCTTGTGCCACTGCAGCTCATGTTTATTGATGAGGTAAACAACAAAGATATTATTATTTGGCAAAATCCGCGACCCTCATCCCTCTGATTTTGTAGACAGATAAAAATTGAGTTCTTGAAAGAGACTGCGGAAGGAACGCGAGCTGAAGTGAACGGTATCCAAGAACAAATAAACCAGCTCCAATCTTTTCATACAATTGTTAATGGAAGAGAAATGAATGTGACCTACAAATTAGCGCTAACAATGGTCGATGGAAAAGTTTGTAACTCAATCACATCTACTACATCTTCTCAACGATGCTATCTTTGCGGCAGTACATCAAAAGAGTTTAACAACATCGACAAGATGTTGAAGCAAAAGATAAACGAAGAGCATTTACAGTACGGAATATCTTCCCTGCACGCCTGGATTCGGTTTTTTGAGTGCCTTTTACATATTTCGTACAAATTAGAAATTGAAAAGTGGTCCTCGAATAAGAAAAGCATCGAGGATCGTAAAAAAACTATACAAAAGGGTTTCCGGGAGAAATTGGGCCTTTTAATTGATCAGCCAAAACAAGGTTTTGGTAGCACGAACGACGGGAATACCGCTCGTCGTTTTTTTCAAAATTCAAGCGTTTCTGCATCTATTACGGGACTAGATGAGGACCTAATAAAAAGATTCCACGTAATCTTACAAGTGATATCGTGCGGTTTTGAGATAAATGTACAGAAGTTTGAAGAATACGCTGTTGCTACAGCCCGTAGATTCGTGCTATTATATGGTTGGTATTATATGCCCACTACTGTACACAAACTGTTAATTCACGGGGCAAAAATACTACAATTGTCGATGCTGCCAATAGGGCAGATGTCAGAAGAAGCCCAGGAAGCTTGTAATAACCCACACAGAACACTTACCAATTTTATACGTATATGGGACGTAATAATTTAGACGTTATATGTCTGATATACGTAAGTTGGAGGTTTACGTTTGGGATAGAAATAGGCTAAATGACCGGCTAAAATCCGTGTAAGGAACGAATACGAAACGTCCGCTAAGATGTATAGAATATGTATTTTAGAGGTACAAGGAACCACTGTAAGACGTATATCGAAACGTATATATTACGTAGTTTTCCCTGCACTGTACGTCGATTTACGTCTAATATACTGATGCGATACGTATGTCTTTCGTACTCTTCATGATTTCCAATACGTGTACTATACGTAAATCAAACGTATATATATGCATAACATATTACGCTTTTTTGTATAGAGAACACATATGGGTAGAATATTTATACGTATAGAGAACGTGTGAGATACGTATAAGGAATTGAAAAAAAAAATATATTATGTAATAAGTTATATTTAACTTATTATTGGATATTTTTGATATTTTAGGTTATTTTTATTTATAGTTAAGCACACTTGTCAATTAAAACGCATTCTGCGATCGCTCGAATTTTTCGCTTTTCTAAGACCTAGCCGGGATTCGAACCGAGTACGCTCGCCACTCTTCGTATTACTGGTCGCACGCCCTAACCACTACGCTAAGCTGCCGCTTGTCCAACCATGCAGCGTTTCTATACATGATTTTATCAGGGACAATGATACATTCTTCAGTAATGTAAGTTCACTAATCTCTGTAAGAATCTATTTCTGACTACACTCGATCGCTCAATATTGAAAGAATATCGTTGAAGCTGTCAAATGTGCTGAGAACGTCTGGTGTACGTATATTGTACGTATACCGGAAGCCTGGCAAAAAATTTCCTTTGGCCCACTAAACTAATAGGTCTGGTTTACGTATATGAAACGTCGAAATCAGGCGAGTCTGCAAACCCTATCCTGTTGTATGCTGTACGTATAACATACGTATGACGGAAAAGAGGTAGCTCGGTGCGTTCAGCCTAGTGGATTAATACGTCTGATTTACGTATACGAAACGTAGACATCAGGCGATTCTGCAAAACGTGTGCTGTACGTATGTCTATCGTATCACTTTGGTTGTGCCAAACGTCAAGATACACACATCTGCCGTACGTATATCGTACGTAGAACGAAAATACGGTAAGAATTTGCATTCAGGCCTACTGAACTAATAGGTCTGGTTTGCGTATACGAAACGTCGAAATCAGGCGAGTCTGCAAACCGTGTCCTGTTGTATGCTGTACGAATAACATACGTGTGACGGAAAAGAGGTAGCTTGGTGCGTTCAGCCTACTGTATTAATACGTCTGATTTACGTATACGAAACGTAGACATCAGGCGATTCTGCAAAACGTGTGCTGTACGTATGTCTATCGTATCACTTTGGTTGTGCCAAACGTCAAGATACACACATCTGCCGTACGTATATCGTACGTAGAACGAAAATACGGTAAGAATTTGCATTCAGGCCTACTGAACTAATAGGTCTGGTTTGCGTATACGAAACGTCGAAATCAGGCGAGTCTGCAAACCGTGTCCTGTTGTATGCTGTACGTATAACATACGTGTGACGGAAAGAGGTAGCTTGGTGCGTTCAGCCTACTGTATTAATACGTCTGATTTACGTATACGAAACGTAGACATCAGGCGATTCTGCAAAACGTGTGCTGTACGTATGTCTATCGTATCACTTTGGTTGTGGCAAACGTCAAGATACACACATCTGCCGTACGTATATCGTACGTAGAACGAAAATACGGTAAGAATTTGCATTCAGGCCTACTGAACCAATAGGTCTGGTTTACGTATACGAAACGTCGAAATCAGGCGAGTCTGCAAACCGTGTCCTGTTGTATGCTGTACGTATAACATACGTGTGACGGAAAAGAGGTAGCTTGGTGCGTTCAGCCTACTGTATTAATACGTCTGATTTACGTCTACGAAACGTAGAAATCAGGCGATTCTGCAAAGCGTGTGCTGTACGTATGTCTATCGTATCACTTTGGTTGTGGCAAACGTCAAGATACACACATCTGCCGTACGTATATCGTACGTAGAACGAAAATACGGTAAGAATTTGCATTCAGGCCTACTGAACTAATAGGTCTGGTTTGCGTATACGAAACGTCGAAATCAGGCGAGTCTGCAAACCGTGTCCTGTTGTATGCTGTACGTATAACATACGTGTGACGGAAAAGAGGTAGCTTGGTGCGTTCAGCCTACTGTATTAATACGTCTGATTTACGTATACGAAACGTAGAAATCAGGCGATTCTGCAAAGCGTGTGCTGTACGTATGTCTATCGTATCACTTTGGTTGTGCCAAACGTCAAGATACACACATCTGCTGTACGTATAGTGTACGTATGGCAGAAAAGCGGTAGCTAGGTGCATTTCGGCTAACTGTAAAAATATGTCGCATCCACGTATATTAAATGTTAGGATCAAGAAAATTTATACGTCGTTAATGTCACAATGCGATACGTATGCGAAACATACCTTTCGTGTCGCCTACGTTGTTATCAATACGAAGATCTCACTTTTACTCGACATATATCGTACGTAAATCGAAGGTGTCTTGAAGATCTTATTCGGCAACTTAAGTTATACATCTTCCGTATGTACAGTAAACATTTAAAAAGCGTTGTTTTGCGTGGCGTGAAAGATACGTACATAATGCGTATAGGCTGGGTTTTTCAAAACATCCAAATAATCACCAATTATATACGTTGATGGTACATATAATAAAAGTTTTATGATTGTCATAATACTGTACGCAATATGAATGTAATTTATACGTACATGCAGTACGTAAAAAACGGCTTCGGCATTGACGCGAATAATACAAGTGTTATACGTATATACTTCGTATAGAAAATACGTCTTGATTGTATACATCGCGTACACATATAGTATACGTATCATTTTAGCTGTATACGTAGACAGACGTTAAAACGTATTTTATACGTTAAATCAACTAAGTGTTCCGTGTGGGAAATACATAAAATCATTCCGACAAGATTTTGCAAGAAAATGTAGTAGGAAGGAAAATATGGAAGATGTTTTCTCGCGGCTTTTGGTTTCGTCCGACCCTGTCATTTCCAGTTTACGTTAGCTGCCAGCAAAGGCAACCAAATCCTTATCGCGCGAAGCAGTTGCGTTGTTGAAGTCAGCGAGTGTTCACAATAATGAAGAAGTTTCATCTAGTGACTATAGCGATAGTGATGACGAAAGCTATGCTGCGACTACAGATAGCGATTAATTTTACCAACTTAAAAAAGATGTTTTTTATTAACTGTTTGTATTTAATGTAATTTTTCATTACATGAGTGAATATACTCGGAATTGTTATTGTTTATTTCAATACTTTACCTATCTACTATATCCCACATATCCAGCATATTCTGTTCTTTAAAAAGAGATTCGTGTTCAGCGATCTGGAAAACCCCCGAATACCGAATTCCGTGAAGATTGATTGAATTTTTAAGAAAATTTTCCGCCGTTTTTGGGCCGCCATCTTGTTTTTTGAAAATTTGACTTCGGATTCGTGTTCAGTGACCTCGAAAACTCCCGAATACCGAATTCCGTGAAGATTGATTGAATTTTTAAGAAAATTTTCCGCCGTTTTTGGGCCGCCATCTTGTTTTTTGAAAATTTGACTTCGGATTCGTGTTCAGTGACCTCGAAAACCCCCGAATACCGAATTCCGTGAAGATTGATTGAATTTTTAAGAAAATTTTCCGCCGTTTTTGGGCCGCCATCTTGTTTTTTGAAAATTTGACTTCGGATTCGTGTTCAGTGACCTCGAAAACCCCCGAATACCGAATTCCGTGAAGATTGATTGAATTTTTAAGAAAATTTTCCGCCGTTTTTGGGCCGCCATCTTGTTTTTTGAAAATTTGACTTCAGATTCGTGTTCAGTGACCTCGAAAACCCCCGAATACTGAATTTTGTAGCGATTACACGATACCTTCTATTTTTGACCGAAGATTTGGGATTTGGGACCACTGTGAAGCGCCGAAAAGAGGTCGTTGCAGGGCATGCGATTCTACCGGGCGAGCCGAAGGCGAGCCCGGTAAAATGCATGTCTTTGCACGACCTCTTTACAACGCGAGCCGCGTATTCTATTTTTCGTTCCATTTGCCGCGAATTCGGCAAAACAAAATCATCTTTAAAAAAATGGGGGAATATTTGGGGCATTCCATGCCAAATCGACCTGGGCTTGGCCCTTGACCTCTCGGATTTGGGCTGCGATTGTATATGATTGTTCTCACTTTGAAAAGGACTCATTTTTTTTCGCCACGAGACGTATTGTCTACGATTTTTGAAAATGGTCATATTGATCGACATAATTTTAGAATCTGAAAAAATTGCATAAAATATCAACATTTTTGAGCCTAGAGCCGAAGTGGGGACATTTTTCCTTCTCACCGTTTTCAATCTTTTTTTGTTCAATAGAAGCGGGAGTTATTTCACTATAGATGGTTGCTGAAACATTTTCCTATGTCGCACTGTATTTTTTTTATCAATTGATAGTGGTTGACAAAACCATTATTAGCAAAAAACCAAAAAAAAAAAAATCTTGCGAAAAATCCGATTTCTTTTTTTTTTTTAATCCGGTGTGACACAGGAAAATGTTTCAGCAACCATCAGTGAAATAACTCCCTCTTCTATTAAAAAAAAGATTGAAAACGGTGAGAAGGAAAAATGTCCCCACTTCGGCTCTAGGCTCAAAAATGTTGATATTTTTTGCAATTTTTTCAGATTCTAAAATTATGTCGATCAATATGACCATTTTCAAAAATCGTAGACAATACGTCTCGTGGCGAAAAAAAACAAGAAAAAAACCGAGGCCTTTTCAAAGTGAGAACAATCATATAAAAAATCGCGGACCAAATCCGAAAGGTCAAGGGTCAAGCCCAGGTCGGTTTGGCATGGAATGCCCCATTTACACTTGGATTGAGACAATAATTAATCAATAAGTTCTTATTTATTATATTTCTAATAAAATCAAGCATTCTTAGTAAAATTAAACATTCTTAATAAAATCAAAAATTTTTAAGATAATGCAACATTTGAAAATAAACCAGTCGAAATAACATTTATTATACTCAAAGCGTTTTTTTATGATAGTTATACGCGGTTAAATCTTTTTTGAAAATATTGTAATTTATAGTGAAATGGTGGATAGTGCATTTCCATTTAAACAGCGTATTACTGTCATAAAAAACGCTTCAAGTATAAACATTTTTGGAACTGGATTATTTTCAAATGTTTAATTTTATTAAAAATATAATGGATAAAAACTTATTGATTGATTATTGACTCAATCCGAATGCGAATATTTCCCCATTTATCTCAAGATAACATTTTACCCTAAGAAGATTGAACATTAAATCAAATTGTGTGAGGATGTTTACATGCGACTGATGTAACCGCCAACGAAAACTGTCATGCCGTACAGCAGCGCTACAAATTCTTTTGCAAGGCATGCGTTTTTACCGGCTAAGCTGGCTTTTAAAAACCTACCTTATCCGGTCTCAAAACGGACGCGTAATGCCGAATTTACGGGCAAGTGGAACGAAAAATCCTGTTTTCCGCCCGCTCACTCGGTCTGAAAAGAGGCATTTCTGCAGACCAGGTGATGAAAAAAACATCGTGTGCATCACGGGCGCAAGGCTATTTTGGCGAGTGTGCTCGCAGCAACTCGCCTTCGGCTCGTGCCGACAAAGGCACACTCGGAAAAATAGTACTTTCCGCCCTTGATACACAAATAACTAATTCTATATTATATATTCAGACTATATTTTATTTCAATTTCTTTTTCATTATTGTAAACCTGCCGTTCAGTGGGTAACCCTGTACATCACCTGAACCTTATTTCGTATCAATCGCTTTCACAATACACTCTAGCTTTTTCCAGTTTGAAATATCATTTGGTCATTTCTGGATTACCTTACCTTGAGTTTTACTCATTTCATCTCACCCTACATCATTTGTTCAACTATTTGAGGGCCTGTATAGGACGTAACCGTAACGTACCCCATTGTCTGAATCACTATCAATTCCTGACCGGATTCATACCTAAAAATTATTCGTCTTAAGCGGAGGTTACCCTGAGTTAGATAATAATTCATTTGTTGTTCAACCTGGTCACGCTCACGAGCCTCACGTAAAAATTTCAGATAAAAATCCGATTTCGCGATGAGACACGACAGTAGACCGTGGCTGCGGT
This sequence comes from Euura lappo, assembly GCA_018257835.1. Classification (NCBI taxonomy): domain Eukaryota; kingdom Metazoa; phylum Arthropoda; class Insecta; order Hymenoptera; family Tenthredinidae; genus Euura; species Euura lappo. The sequence goes on along the minus strand of JAEUYN010000036.1, from coordinate 18,384 downwards.
GAAGCACGAACACGTGCAGGAGATTCAGGGAACATGAAAACGTAAAACATAAAGAATAACATAAAGTTTTTTTCAACGCGTACCCCGCAAGCGTCTCTCCGCCAGCCGCCAACTTTTCTACGCACTACTCCAGCCTGGCATAGTGCATAAGGGACGGAAGACAGTATAGTCTAAATAAGACTACAATAAAGAGACTACTGTCTTCCGTCCCTTACACACGACCTTGCTCACCAATGGACATGCGTCTCGGATTTATTAAACTTTTGTTTAATTTTTCTGAGGAGGGCCCTCTCCAAGAATTGAAACGTCAACAACGCGACTTACAAAATTTCAGGGTGTGGGTTGCTCAGATGACGGGGGGCGTCCGAAAAACATCAGAACCTGCCCAACAGTTACCTTGTATACGCGTGAGCCCGATACTAGATATTTAAGTGGCATGCGCGTAAAGTGACTGTTTGTAGGGCAAGGTGATGGTTTTGGTACGAGTCGCTGGTGTGCCCGGGGATACGGACGCAAAGCCAGCGGCTCGTGCGAAAAACGTAATCCTTGCCGAACAGTTACTTAACGCGGGCGCCCCTACAATATTTTTTCATACCTGTTTTCGATGCGTAAAGTGGCACTCTGAACACCTAAGAATGACCCTGAAAGATTCGTCACGAATTCTCAACGACCCTGTATTAATGACATCTTTGAAACGCAGTACTGTTGAAACGTCTCTTTCCGTTCCGTCAAATGCCGTTTTAATGCCTGTGCCGTAAAAAATATTTATTAAGGAAATGGCATTGAAAGTCACTTCGACGCCACGTGAGATGCACATGAACGTGCAGATAGGAACTGCTGTGCAAAGTAGTAAACTGCGGCTTAATCACTTTCGGTGTTTTGCGCGGAATTCTTTGGGATACATAACTGATAACAAACAGGATATGGAACAAAGTTGTAGAATAATGTATTTTCGTGGCTATTGGTTGGCACGTCCACTTGTACATTTTCTTTTTATGGAAAGCGCTGTTTCGTTTCGGAACCATTTTGCAGGATATAGGAAATCAAAATGAAACATTGAAAAATATTTGTATGTACAACTATAATATTTGAATGTCGATTTGTATATTATTTGTCATACAAATATATCATTTTTTCGTCAACGTTTTCGGGCTTTACCGCAGACACGGTCTAGAGAAGACCGGGGACAATAGGCGCCCTTTTCAGATTTTTATTTTTAATTATTTTTTGCTTTCATGGAATTATTTCGTCTTGGTTTTATTTTGAAGAGTGAACCTTCTGCTACTCACATCCAGAGTTTCATTCCTTAATCTTATATAGAACAGGAGTAGCTGATTTTAATGTCAACCAACTTTTTAGTGCCATCTTGCCTCCGGGGCACATTGGCGCACTATCTGGGGTAAGTAGGCTTAGAGGTAAAGGTATGAGGAAAAGCACCTTCTGGCTATTAATTTGACCAAGTCAATTTTAATAGGTTACTTCTATGGATGAATCCTTCCAAAACTTTGAACAACGAGATAACCGACTTATTAATCAACGAAGAACTCAAAATAATATTATATTGTGTTACAAGTGCAGATATGCTGATATGCCATCCGCACGTGTCACACGCGCCATTTTTTGTGAATCCTGCGATGGAAAATATCATTTTTAACGCCTCTCTGAGTTGCGAAAAGTGCCTCCTTTTCACTTTCCACACTAGTGCTTTATTTTCCGCACTGCTCGCAAATAATGCACTTCACGCACGCGACTCTCTAAATTTTTTGCAGTGACAACTCACTCCATTGGAGTGAAAACTCACTCCATTGGAGTGAAAACTCACTCCATTGGAGTGAAAATTCACTCCTGCAATACTGAAAACAGCGCAAATCCAATAGAGTGAATATTCACTCCGATAGAGTGATTATTCACTCTAATCGAGTGAAATGTCAATCTTCTTTCGAGCGATTTGTTCACTCAAATCGCTTGGGCCTTGGAGTAAAAAAGTCACTCCATTCATTGGAGTTGCGCTGTTTTCACTCCAAAAGATTGAGAGAGTACAGAGACTTTGGAAATCATACTTTCCATGCAGGTATTAAAAAAAATATGTTTTCAATTATGATAAGTGTGATGTTTTCTCAACATTAATAACAGTCTCTAGAAATCCGACATAATAAATAACCAACAACTCAAACTACAACTACAGTTGGTATCAAAAAGGTATAATGAAATATTTTCTCAACTATTATAATTATATGGAGTCAAAAAACATTTCAGGCAAATGGCACAGGGGCCAACTTGCTCCAAAAAATTTGCGCCAACGTGCCCCGAACGCGTTGTTAAGCATAAACCAGTAAACAATCGAACAAAACGCTCAAGGTAATATAAAGTTAAATCATGATCTATCAAATAACATCCTAAGGTATGTGTTCACACGTCTTCGCCCTTACGGAAAAAACCCCTCAAAATATCACCCTCAACTGACCCCTCAACTTTCAGGGTGATTTCGTACCCCTAACTTGACGGTCGACCCTTAATTGAGGGATACCTTCAACTTGAGGACCAGCTCTCAAATGAGGGTCCCCTCAACTTCAGGGTTAACTCTGAAATGGGGCATTGAATGAGGGAGACCCTCGACTTGAGGGTTGACTTCGACTTGATGCTTTTCCTCGACTGGGGAACTAATTCTCTCCGTCACTTTTCCAGCTTCGGGGTTGACTCTTCAACCATTGAGGGTCGACCCCTGAATTCCGGAGTCAACCTTTTGACTCTTGGAAGTAGAGGAGTTCGACTATAGCGAGACTAAACAAACCCCCCTGTCCCCCCTCCCCCTGCCCTTGGTACTATAGCGAGACTAAACAAACCCCCCTCCCCCTCCCCTTGGCGCTATAGTCAGCGCGTGTCCGGGGCCCCTCCCCCTCCCCCGTCCCCCGGCTCTGACGTAGCTAGGGTGTGGGCCCTCCCCCTCCCCCTCCCGGTCCCCTGGACACCCTCCATGGATACGGGCATACGTGACCTTCCCCTGCCCCGCACCCCTTGGTCTAGTGACGTCAGGGGGTGACCTACCCCTTGTCCCGTGTCTAGACTGTGCTCGGGCCGTCCGACTCGGGTCTCTCCGGCGGGCTTCGGCTCTGGGTCCCCGGGTCCGTGTCGGCTGGTTCAAGGGTGTGGTCGCGCGTCTCGGGTCCCCTGGTTATGCAGCGGAGACCTACCCTTTGCTCTATGTGTGTATGTATGTATGTATTTATGGCTGTGTACGGTTTTACGGCATGCTTAGAGGTATATTACATGCTGGGGAAGCGGTGAGGGTGCGGTCAGAGACTTGTTGACACATACATTGTATATACAAAAAGATTTTTAGGTTTATTCGAATATTCTACGGTTATACATAATGAGATGGTTTTAACATCTAAATTACACACTATCTTGTTTGTACGATTATACTCAGGAATAAGAAATTGAAAATGAAATGGGATTAAAACTAAATTACGCGCTATCTTATTTCTATGATTATACTCGGGATTAGAATGAAAAATGAAATCAAATAATCTTAAACGCTTACGGGATTCAATATCACATCTTTCTGCGCGTGCAACACTGTAGGCATTCCAAAGGGTAAACGTGACTAAATTCAGAGGTCTTACACTTACGGAAACAACTGGATTTTAAGCGATCATAAAACGAGGCGGCAATGCGGTCGTTTTTCTCATAGTTATCAGAAAATATATTGACAAACTCCCGCAGAGTAAAGCCAGCAGCCATAAAATGAACAAACATAATACAGAATTGTCCGCATACGTTAGAAGAGAAACTCTGGAGCTGCCTATTGTTCCAACTGTATCGACGGCAGTTTCTTCGTAAAGTCCGTTTATGGTGGTTGACGATTGGTGGTGCTCCGAAACTGTCAAAGAAGACACCATCGCCGGTGCTGCTGAGATAGACGCCCACCCAGTGTGTGCCAGGTCGCGTGTGATCATCGGTGTTTGCAACAAAGGCTGTCGGGCGTGTCCAGGTGAGGGGGATCTGGTCCGCTGCAAAAACCCCGCATCGACCGTTCTTTAACGGGGGTAACACAGCCTGAATCTGTAGACTGTTCATCTTCCGTAGCCTTCTCGTCCTCCTTAGCCGCCTCGTCGCTTTCGGATACTAAGCTCGCACCGTCCGCGAACGTGCGGTGTGTCGTATTTGACGAATCTGATAAGCACACCTCTGTCGAGTCAGTTGCGGAAAGGTACTCGCCTGAATTGTCGAAGATCGGCGTCGAAGATCCTAGCGGTGGTCCGAAAACACGGTCTGCTATGTCAGTCGCATCCGCCGGTGGAAGATTTTTCCGTGTGGCGGATAGCGATATTACTTTGGGCTGGTTCGATGATTTCTTATGTACAGGGCGCGCTGACCACCTACTGCTCCGGCTGTTCGCTGAGGTACTGTGAGCAATCGGTATAGACTGGGAACTATACCTGGGACTGTCGAGAAGTTGGCACCCGTTCAGCCATTTCTTTAATTTCATCGCGTTGTTCACCGCACAGATGTAAGACTCTTCCTTGGTCACACCGTGATAGAAGCAGTATTCCTCCTCCGCCTCCATGTTTCCGAAGGTCGGGCAGCTTTCCCGTTCCAGATTGATAACCTGACGCGATGTAACGGACTCCAGATAGCTCGCCTTGTCCGCTCCTCTTGTTATAATACGGTGAGCATTGCGAGCGACAGCCCGCAGATGAGACTCCAGGCGTAAGAGGGTAACATCACCCTCGAACCATTCTATTCCGTGGTGAAAGCAGGTGACGTAATTATTAGCCGTACGGTCCTTCGGGGTGAGGTCCGAAAACGCGTACGGTGGTTCGACGATCCAATGCGCTGAATATTTGTGACCCAGTGTGACGACGGCTACTTCTTTCGGTAAAAATGTTCCGCACAACCCGTGGAAGCCCTGGATATCAATCACGTAGTCCATTTTTCTTTGGAAATCTAGAACGAACGATATAGGTTACAAACGAAACGGAGTTTAATTCCCGAGCGACTGATTTCAACTGTGAGGGTTTAGATTTGATCGTGGAATATATAGCTTACCGCGTGTTTACTCGATCCCCACTTAGCGTTAGGGTGCGGCTCGTTGTTTAGTCTACAGCTCTGGTGGTCGGTGTCTCTGCAGCTGGCGGATCGGTGGTTGTTTAGAGAAGCTTGTTTCCGGCGACGATGCAGGTGGTATAACGAGGACGAACGATTAGCCACCGAAATCTGTAATGACCTGTCGTGCAGCATCCACCTCGATGAGATTATCAAATTCCGCGTAGACGATGCAGTTTACGGTTTCCGTCAGGGCATTATCGAAGCGTACTTCGATCCTGAGCGTGCCATGCTTGACGAGTGACCAATGCGAGGAACAATTCGCCGAAAGATCAGGCGTTAGATCAAAGGCCATTAGACAGTTTCCTTTTGCATACTGTAGACGATTTATAGCGTTACCCTCGTTGAGAAAATGTATGCCTGTGCCGGAGAATAGCGTGTGGTATGCGTCAACGTGAAGATTGTCTTTATTAAAGTTGAGTTGTAGCGGTTTCGTGGGGAGCTGTGTACCGTCCACATACAGCGATAGAAAGTTCAGCATGAAGCTCTGGAAATTAAAGGGGTTACGTTGTCTGTCTCCGTTGAACGCCTTGTTGCTGACGAATCCGAGTATCACACGTTTCGGGAGCTGTCCGAGTATCACGTTGTCCAAAGTCTCCGCTTGGACGCCCGCGTGTATGGTGAAGGCTTTCACCTCGACCCGTGTCACGGGATACTTGGCCGTACCCTTGGCGAGTGTCCGTGCATGGGCCAGCAGGATACCGGGACTGATTTTCACTCTACGCACCAATAGCGAAGTTTCTACTATGTGCAGACTGTGGTAGGGGGTTGCTTCCATCAGGCAAAAGCTATCTCTTGATCTAACGAGACGTAGTCGTAGTTCGACCCCGTTGAGAAGAAACTTTTCTTGATTGAAGACGTCGCAGTGGAGATGTCCGATCAGATCGACGACGCGGTTCTTCTTCATAATCTGACTTCGTACGGTGAATCCACCGTCTGCTTCCGAAGAATTGGGATCGTAGACGTCCGATATTGTTTCTTCGCTATCGTACCACAACCCGCACGAGAGATGCGAGCGCTTCGCCGGTGTAGCGTAATTGAGCAGTGTCTCTATGTAGGCTCGGTAGGCGTAAGAATTGTTGGTGGGTGATACGAGTTTCTGGTTGAAAAATATGTCGACTTGATTGAACATCGAATGGAGAAGATTGTTGACAGGTGTAACGAAGTGTTCGACCGTAGCTCCACCATCAGAGGCGGGAGTAGCCGGTGGTTTCACACTGGTCAGGAGAGGCTGTGTGCGTACGCGTACACTGAGCATCGTGTGTGCCAAATCTATGTACTCGTCACCGTGTCCAGGTACGATGAATTCGATGGGCGAATCATCGGTCAGCGACGAAACAGGTTTGTAGTGTATCCATTGACCACCCTCGATGGATGTCTGCGTCGGCGGCAGCGTAAACAAATCCAGCTCCGACTTCATGCACTCACCCGAGTGCGCGTGTAGAAAGGCCATATTGTTTAGTCTAGCTGGGTCCAAATATGTCGGTTATAGCTCGTTTCTTCCTCTTGCCTGCCGTTTTTCGACTCGTCCTCGCAGTCTTCTTCGTCTTCTTCTTGTTCTTCTTTTTTGTCTTTCTCTTAGCCGTTGTCTTCCGTTTGCGTATTCCACCCTGCTTACGCGCGGCACGCGTCGAGGTAAGTCTGTTCACGCGGGCGAGCATTAACTGACGTCCCGGCTCACCCGACACCCCTTTATAACCGGACCCTTCCATGAGTTTAGCGATTTTTTCTTCGGCCTTCTGCTGCAAATTACGGCCTGACTCCTTGGCTCTTGTCTTTAGCGCCTGCTTGAACGGCATGTTATTCTGCATGTCACCCATGACGTTTATCCCCGTGCGCAAGGCCTCTTTTTCAACCGCGCGAGCACCGCTGGTCAGCAGGGGTAGAATTCTGCGAAACAATCCACCGAGAAAGCTGCCGATTCCGTGTCCCCGTTGGTGTTGCGCCCCGCGGTAAAATGTATCCATTCCACCGCCGAGTTGAGCCTCGTAGTGATCCACGTATTGCGCCATACCTGATCACTTGCGGAATTATGAGACGCGCTTGAAGTGTAACGTAACCGTCAGCGTCCCGGACGTGAATGGTACGACGTTACCGGTATGATCCCTTATATTGATTTCGATTGTGCGGAAGCTTGTGATCATCAGCGGTAGGTAGTGAGGTGGCGAAAGAATCTTGATTTCCGACTCGCTCTGAAGGGCTTGCTTCTTCGGGCAGGCTTGAATGACGCGTAACAGCGGTGCGTAAACGTCTCCGACGATACGTGGTTCCACCAGGTCGCAGTAAACGAACATCTGACAGGTTGGGATTCGTGGTTGAGCATCGTGCAAGCTGGGCAGCGGACCAAATGTGAGCGGATAGTGAATCTCCGCAAGTCCTACCTCCCAATGGCCGGCTAGCTCGATCGTGCGTGGTAATTGAGTCATGTAGCAGCAGGTACGGTTATCCGGAAAAAATTGCATCGAGCTATTGCTCGGCAGTGTGATGTAGAACTGGTCTCTCGTCGCGGTCGTCATGGTGTCTCAGCGTTAATGGGTGATGAACGCACAGTGCGGGTGTCCGCGAACGTACTGAAGCCGCTTTCACGAGGTGTGATGATTTTATCAATCCGAGACGTCACCGGCGAAGTCCTTTCCCTCGACACGTTGAAGCTCAGCATCGTAGAAGGCCCCGTCAATGACCTCGCCCTGCCCGTCCTCCAGTATGTATACAATAGGCCTGCGCGCGAGTACGCGTGTTATCTTGAAGAGTTCTTCGCTCCAGTTCGCCACGTAGCCTTTCTCGAACGTTCCTTTGGTCCTGCTGATACGTACAATGTCTCCTTCGTGATAACGTGGTTTACCCACGGATCGAGGCGGATAACGTTTCAGCATGTAAGCGCGCGCCCTCGCTGCGTTCTCAAGCGTCACGTCCAAGGGGGGCATCCCGATGCTGGAGTGCACCGTGGTGTTGTACGCCTTTACGATCTGTGGTAAAACGTCAACGTACCGCCGCGTGTTCTTGTGCGTGAAGTAACGCCACAGTCGTTCCTTTAGCGTGCGATTGAATCTCTCGACAATTGCTGCCTTGATATCGGGATTGCGCGTGTATCGGTAACGTATCTCATTCTTGGTTAGTAATTTTTGAAAAACGCTACCGAGAAATTCTTTACCTTTGTCTGTCTGGAGAAGAGCGGGTCTGCGTGGTGTAGAATTGAGAACACTCTGGAACCCCTCAGCAACGGCGTCAGCTGTCTTGCGTTTCAGCGGTATTACCCACGCGTACTTGCTCAAGACATCTATGACGGTGAGTAGATAACGATACCCGTTGTTACGCCCCTTCGCGGAGCTCAGGTCAGCCAGATCGGCCTCCCACACGTCGTCGATGTTGGACACCTCGTATCGTCCGCGTGGAAATTTTCTTCGTACAGGTTTGTGCAGCGTGTAGGCATCTTGCGCAGCTAGCCATCGTCTGACCGCCGTGCGAGATTCGCGTCGACGTGCAGCTCGCTCCAAATTGCGTGCCCCCGCGTAACCCGCTGGGTGTTCAGGGTCGTAGTAGGTCTCATCGAGTGTTGCGTTCATTCCCGCAGACGAAGCCGTCTCCAGGCGGTCGGCTCCCCTTTGGCTTTCTTCCGCGCGCTCTTGAGAGACCCCGATGATTTAGGTGTATCGAACGATGTATCACCTTCCTCGGCTGTGGCCCCACTGACGTCGGCCGCGTAGGAGTCACGGTGTGATCTCTTGCGCTGCAAACGGGTTTTATCTGCTTGAATTGTGTTATTGTTACCTGCGGCTGCTGTCGACCGGACGATCGCTGTGGAAGCTGCGTCCGCTAGTTTGTCGTCATCGAAAGCGCGAATGTCTCTCCAGAAAGCGTCGTTTCCCACGTATTCCTTGGGAACGTTGATCGCGTGTAGAAACCGTGCGAATTGGGCTCCGCCAGCGGGCGTACTGACAGTTTTTCTGGAACGCATGGCGTGATTGACCAGGTCAACGATGTTCGTACCCGGAACAGATACACCGTCAATGTTGATTAAACCGGCGTTGTTCCAAGTGAAGCGTGTCGGCATCTCGTTTAACAGACCCATGAAAAGCTTAGCCTTTGCTGTGAATTTGTTCGGTACACCGCCCACAATCCTCGCCGTCTCCTTTTTCCGGTTATCATTCGGACTCGCAACCGCTTCATCCGTATTAGCGGTCGCTCCCGATGTGAGAGAAGTTTTGTTGTCACTCGTCGCACCCTCCTCCTGGATTTCTAGCTGGACCGGTTTCCGTGATTCATTTGAAAAATAGAGATAACGCTGTAGCGATTGCCCGTAAAGTTTCCACTTTTCAGCGTTGTCCTTTGTTGATGATTTCAAGATGTCATTTAATTCGGTCTCTAGTCTCGAAATGGGATCTCCACGGGTTGTTGATGTCGTCTCCGATGACGACGGTGCTATTGCGGCTGCTACTCCATCGGTGATTCGCCGTTGAAATCGGTCCATTGAATCCATCGGTATCAAAACCATCTTCTTCGCACGCTCCATCGCTTTTTGCCCACGCGTTATTTGGAAATCAGACTGGATACAAGAGTCTCGAGAATCGGTGCGAGTAGAAGTGTCAAGAAGCCGTTTCCCCGTTGAACGATGATACGCTTCTTAGTTTTCCAACTGCCGCGATTACAGGCTAACCTTCGAAGCGTTTGCCTGTGACGGCCGAGTCGACTCTTTTGTCCTCGCGATAACGTCACGTTACCCTCGAGAGTATTGAGAGCGCACTCGCAAATTGATTTCACCAACGAATCGTCGGCTGTACGCAGTAACACTAGTCTCTGCGCGGGGTTGAGCTTGTGCAGGGCGTGTAGCGCGAGGGTGGTCGTCTTTCCGAAGTTAGCACCTCCTCGACGAGCGGCCGGGTTGCGTGATATTCGCGGCATCACAGCTGAACGACTGGCACGCGGTGGGCGGTGTTCGTCTTTATATCCTTTCGTGGCACGTAGACGTACTGTCGTTCGTCCGACGGAAAGATGCTGGTGCGAAAACGACAATTTTCCGGCGTTGACTGTTTCAGATCGAGTAGCAGATAACCGTGCGGCACAGCGGTGGCGTCGTGGTAGGCTTCCTGCAGAAATCTCGGATCCTCCGGGTACACCTGCCGCGCGAGATGTTGTATCTGACCGCGATCGCGCGGATTTTTGAAGAAAACGATGTAGTTCGCATTGAGGGAGATGTCTCGCTGACCGTGTCCCTGGTGAAACAGATTCTGCGTGATGTAGAAAACGCTCAGGTTCTTGTGGTGACAGACTTTTGTGAACAGATCGACGACGACGTTGTTTGACGCTTCACGCATCAGATCATCGATGACAAGTAGTTTGGGCGTCTTGTCGGCGTCGTAGTCACTGTGTTGCGGCAATCCCTGGCGGTATTCTATACCCTTGCCCGACTCGTACAGCGGCTGCCACTCGTCGTAGTACCAGATAACACGGGTAAACTCGGCATCGCACATCTCCTTGCTGTGCTTCAGGAAATTCTTGACAAAGTTAGATTTTCCGCATCCCGATGGCCCGGCTACGATAGCGGAGAACGGGTGTTTCCAGCGTGTGTCCATCATCGTCGTCGTCGTAGTCGTCAAGGAAACGTCCTCCCGGTAATAGCGAAGTGATCTGTACGAAATGAACAACAAAAGTATTAGAACTCTGACCATTCCGCGCGATTAGCTCGTGTCACGGCGGCGGCGGCGGCGGCGGCGGCGGACTGGTGCGCTTACTACGAGCTTTTAGCAGCGCACCCGCGCGCGGTTATGAGCCTACCGGCGTCCTGCTGGACGAGCTGACGTCTCGCGGGGTGTGTACGGAATGAGCTCGAACGTACACACCGGCACGCTTTATGACGAGCTCGTGTTACAAGCATACCGGCGTCCGGCGGTCGACAAGCTGATGCCTCTCGAGGTGTGTACGGAATGAGCTTGAACGTACACACCCGCACGCTTTATGATGAGCTAATGGTAAGCGTGCCCCGCCGATGAACGAGCTAATACGGAGAGAAAAAGTTTTCTTTCAACTAACCTTTTCGAGGAATCAGACGTTGCATATAAGCGAGCGTTGTTGTCCATTCGGTGGGCGTGCACAAGCGGTGGTGGTGGTGGTGGTGGTGTTAGAGGTGCTGGGTAGTCGTCTCGTCACGTTAGCGTTAATATATGCGTCAACGTCTGTCTATACGCGGTCAACCTCGTGAAATAAATAAATAACCCACTTTCAAGTGGTCGTAAAATCATAAACCCTTCGGTCCTGTGTTTGGCGGCAAAAGAGAGAGAGAGAGCGAGAGCGATGGTGTCGAATATAAGACGACGCGGTTAGGTTTTATGGCCTGCGGCGGTTGTCTTCAAGGGTTGCGGTAACCATACGGAAGCGTGTCGTAGCTAACCGGGCAACACCGTCTTTTCAAATAAACGGGTCGACAAGTTTTTGTTTCGGTCCGGGTAACGACCTCATGTAACGCTGTTCGACGAATCGCACGATACTGAAGCCGTATAGGCGGTTCTTCCCCCACCACCATTCGTCGAATCGTCTCAAAATTGACTCTCTGACTAGTCTCGTAATTCAGCGTGACACCTTTCACCTTGCAAACTTCTGCTCTAGAACCGTCCGGCCGCTGCACTATGTACGCGTAAAACTTTGGTCCGCCCGAGACGAAAGCACGGATAAAACTTCCGCGGCCGTACGACTCTAACTCGTCTGTCAGATCTCCTAGAAATTAACCCGTCGGTGGTTCGTATTCGTCGTTGGGTTGCGTGACGTTACGCCGTTAAATGATGGAGTCTGTGTCGTAATACAGAACACGTCGATCAAGTTTCTCCAGAAACCCGAGCAACATGAGACGCGCCTGAGTCGTGGTGTACGCGGCTATCACGACGTTAGCCACGGGCGATGACTTGACGCTGTGTTCCGCGTACCGCCACTGGACGTAGAGCACTTCTTCATTCACCGGTAAAAGCCCTGTTACCTCGATCTCCGGATTGGTCAGTATCTCGAGAAGCCGCTGACGCGTTCGCACAACCTCTGTTTTTGTTAGATTGTCCCGCTGACCAAATTTACCCCAAAGAGTGTTCAAACACAACTTAGCGACTAACCGTAGTCCGGGGTTTTTTGCTATTTTAGTGCGGTCCAGTCGTATACCCTCGACCCGCTCGTACCTAGAAAGGTATTCGTCTTGCCCGACCGCATCGACGACGCCCGCGGGCCAACCGCTTGCCTCGGTTTTAATTTTGAGGAACGCGTTGATGTAGGTCGGGAAAAGACCACCCTCCCCGGTAGAGGGGTCGAGACGCGTGAACTTCTCATAGTGCCAAATTTCACTCACGTCGACGATCTTGTAGCCTCGTTTCACGGCTGCCTGGACCTCCAATGAAATCCAGGTCCCCTCGAACTGTCGCTGTACCGCCAAGTCGTGCGGACACTCGGTCTGGCGTAATTCCGCAGCGCAGGTACGACACAACGCAAACATGAGTTTGTGGTGCATGTGTAACGGTAGGACCGGGTGATAGAGGTCCTGCGGCGGTAGCACGGTACACTTGACCACCCCCTCGATCTTGGAAACATCTGTACCGCTCGCGCCTGTCAATCGTTTACAGCTCTCGCCGACGTATACAATGGGGTGACCGACCGGGTAACGACCGGTTTTACAAATGTACGGGTAAAGCGAACATACATCCACATAACGGATCTCCTCTAGCGCGTTACCATCTACGTCTGTAGCTACCTCGTGGTAACGCGAAGTGTTACCCGTGCGGCCACCGTAAAACGCATCGCGCGGGTTCAGTGGCTCGGTCGTGGAAGCAGCGTTTATCAATGCCTCGACTTCCAAGCAAGTCTGCATCTGGGAGTTTTCTTTAAGAAGCCTGTCAAACGCGCACTCCCAGATCTCGGTAACGGCGTAACCGAGCGCTGTCATCTTAGCGGTCTTGGCGCGCGTCTCTTCATACCGCTTATCCAACGTTTCGCCGTCGACGTTGCGGCGGTCGGTGTTTATGCTGTAACACTCGCGACACCCGTGCCAGAAACAGCCGTGAAATTCGAATACGTGACGCGTACCATCGTCCGCCACGTAATAACCGTCCACAGGCCGCCCTGTCTCAGGGATTCGAAATTCACGCGTCCGGCCCGCGTGTATGATTTCTATATCTAATTCTTGCTCCTTCCACGCGAGCCACCGAAGAGCCTTGCGCGATTGCTTGTCCGCGAGTCTGTAACCGTTGGGCGGTATGATTCCTATCGTGTCTGCTTTGAGATCGCCTTTACGATAGACAGCTGAGCACGCCGACGCTATAGTTATACCCTCCGTGAAGGGACACACTCCGCCGCACGTCAGGAATATTTTGCGGAACGCGATACACGCCCGGCGCAAAATATCCACATCCGAACGGCAGTATGTCTCGAGTGCAACCCTAAAATTGAACTCTCCAGTCTCCCGGACCGCCTCGTTGTACCAAGTATAGAATTCGGTACGCGCAGCTGTACTCATCGTATCCGGCGAGTAGAAGTTTGCAGGTGGAAGCGGACCCACGTAATCGGCATTTTCCGGGATATTGAATAAATGCGGGAAAAAACCCTTTGCGATACTCGGCGGGAGGTCGAAGCTTTTTGGCAACGCGGAGAGGGGCATAGACAAGTAGGCCAACGAATCCAAAAACCGCGTGTGTCCCGTTTCCAGCATCAGGATCTTACTTCCGTTCAAAATAACATTCGGTGGTTCAGCGTTGCGCTCAACCAAATGACGCAAGATGAACTGAGCGTCGAACCCCTTAGCATTATGAGCGATACATACGATCCGTTTGAAGGCGTGGACAGGCCGAGTCGCAAGCTCTACAAGTTCCCCAACAGGATCTTTTTTGAATATAAACTCGCGTTTGAGTCCGCAGCTAGTACACCCGTTCGCAATATCGAGATCATCGATGCAATCCGTGCATACCTGGTGTGCTATGCACAGATTGGGCACGTGGATGTTCGTCGTTTCATCTCCATCGACCGTCGTGTTCTGCTGCGTCTCAAAATCGTAAAATATAAAAATATACCGACTCGGCATGTCGTCAGCCTTTAGCGGCGGCATGAAACAAAAATGATTGTAGGCACGATGGGTACAACAGGTCGAGCAATATCGCTCACCACATTTGTGGGGACCCTTCGACAGGTTTACGAGACGCGTGCAATTATCACATATACACAATACATCGCAAACCTTGCGTTGTTTGGTAAAAGAACCGATTTCGCGGTGGTTTCGCAGACACGCTTCTCCGCGGAAGACGCGACCGCAGCTTTCACATACCACTTGTGCCAACCCTGGCGCGCATGGTGGCTTTGCGAGACACTGCGGGCATTGATTGGAGCAACGATGCTCAAGTCTCCCGGTATATTTCTTGTTGCAGGGTTCGCAAAAGAGTTTACCAGCTGCAGCCCCGGTTATATTAGTTATCGTCGAATAATGACGCTCTCTACCGTAGTAGAGAATATTCAAACGGCAACGTATCATAACTCCGTCCTCAAGCAGAGTTGCGGAACCATCGTAGAAATGAGGTTCTCCGTTACCGAGTTGACCCACCGTGTATACAACTATCGCCATCCCCTCCCGCCCCAAATACTCCTGGAAACGGGTAAGCTCGTAAATACCGCAGCCATCACGGGGAATATCAACACCGGCCTCTCGCACCAGTCTTTGGGCTTCTTCGCGCTGAAGTTTCGAACCTGCCCTCCTGATACTCTCGTACCGATCGTGCAGAGCTCCTTCCCGTCGGGGACCTCTCAACGCGTGAGCTATGGCTACGACGATCGCGCGCGGTAAACACAATCCGTCATCGTTGATAATGTCGACGGTGGACTTTTTCATGACACCCAAATGCGTTATGGGATTAACCCTCCCACGTCCCAGCGGTACGGTAACGGTGGTAACAATAATCGTAAACTCGCGATCCACTCCGATTGCAGAGGCACTCTGCGTCACACTGGTTACCAGCTGCCAGAGGTCACGGAAATTAGAATCCCGAACCAGCCGAAACGACAACCACGCCGACCCTTCGTTAAAACTGGCCGCGTTGACCATAAAACCTATATAATCCGTAGCGCTGCAGGTTCTCGTGACGTAGGTATGCAGATCCTTGAATGCACCCTCTAACCACGCCACGATGTTTACGCCTGCTTCCGGGATCCTAATTTTCAAACTTATTTCCCGTCCGTGAAGCTTAAACCGGCGAAGATATTTCCGATTCGACTCGGAAACTATTTGAAAACGATTCCCCGGCGGTAAAGCTTCTGGCTCGCTGTCACTCTCACTCACCCTCTCGGTGGTAATCGACTCGTCCACGGTAACGTCGTTGTCACTGTCTGTGTCGTAGTCGTCGTTATCGTCGCTGTTATAATTACGTCTGATTTGACTTAACGCACCCGGTCTCACGCCCGAAGTGCTAGCCCCTTCGTTAATCGCGAAAACAGGTTGCCGCGAATCGTCGGTCTGTACCGCAGGTATACCCAGACCTCTGCCTAGCTGAAGCAAGGTCGTCGCCCTGCCTGACCCCGCCCGCACGTGGTCATCTGTCACATAACGGGTAAACAACAAGTATTGGTTAATCAACACTCGAGTAAATAGCCTGTCTATTAGCATCCTTTTTCAACAAGCGCACGCAAACCCCCCGTACCACTCACCCTCTCGGCTGATTCCTTATCAGCGGCGGGCCTCCCCCGATAATCCGCTAGCCCTGCACCACCTCCAGAATCTCCGGTTCGGATTCCGATCCGGGTTCCACCTGTTCGGGTGCCGGGTTAGGGTCCCGTTCCGGTGATAGCGTGAACGGCGACGACAAACCGCTATCGGTGGAAACCGGTAAGGAAAAATCCGTGTCGTCCGAGTACTCCGGCGAGAAACTCTCGGGGGAGAACGGGGACATCCGGCCGTCAGAACTGGGCGTATGTACCGACGGCGGATCCGGAGATTCCGGGGACTCTGGCGACGAAGATAATTCGGATGACCCGGACGGCGACTCTGTTCGAAAGAACGGAAAACGATTAAAGCTATAAAGCTGTTCACGCGATGCATTCAAAACAATCCGAGAAATCATTTGAACAAAACCTGCTAAAAGCTCGTTGAACGCTCTCACGACGGCTGACGCGGTGGAATCGTCATCGCTGTCGGAAATAACCACGATTTCTTGTGACGCGCTTGGTGGATCGGCCGAGTGGATCCAAATCTCTGTCAACCGAAATTTCAGAATGAAGAGAGTTTATCTAGAGGATATGGGCGGTGTGCGTACTTGTCAACCCCCCCAAATTAGAAACGCTTGTAAACATAATTATTACTCACCCTCTACAGCGTTATCACACGCGTAGCCCGAAGTCGACGGCCCCGCCTGGCTGTACTCTCCGGCGAAGATCGCCGCCACTTCGGCATCGCAAATAGCTGTATCGGTATCAGGGGTGTCGGGGTAGCCACAGGCCGATCCACCACCGCCGTTCGGGTACACCGAACGCACGCTTTCACTCTCGTGATATTCCCCGAAGCTCCACTCCTCGCTGCCGGACTCGTCGCGCACCTCGCCACCAGCTGCGGCTTCGCACAATTGCTGGTTTTCCGCTTCGTCACCGTCCAGCATGGCAATCAGAGCTAACGTGCGACCCGAAAAACCATACGATTACTCCACAGCTCGCTGTTTTCACTCCACATACCTACACTGCTCCGCAACGAGAACTTTGTACTTACCAGCTCGTTCGCGATACTCGTGCATCAAACCGCGGACGATCGCGTACTCTGAAGCACGACGCCTGATCAACTCGTGCGCGACGATTGCCAGGCACTCCCAAGAGGTGCGAAACACCCCTCGAGAGTACAACCGGGCCAACGATCGCTCGCTACAAACGCTGACCAGGCGCCGCACCTCTCGTAGCAATCGCCCGTTCGAAAACCGCAGCACTCGCCGCCTCCACAAAACACCGCACTCGCGATCAACGGCCGGACCTCGCTGCCGCGCGTACGTTACCAACGCGAAGATTATTAAACGGTAAACCTCTGATGTATTCATTATGAAAACTCTGTCAGTATAGGATGCTTACGCGGTCGATATAATGAACAGAATGAGAAACATCCTTCCGGGGAAGTCCTTTTATGACCTCGCAATGTTTACGTCTCAGGCATTGTCTCTACGGTCTATGGTCGTGGGGTTTCGGGGGTAAGGCTTGTGGGTGGAGACAGCAGTTTCCGCACGGACCATTTCAGATTTTTACGAAAAACGAGTGTACAGACCGCGTCAATAATGATCGACCGAAGATGAGCCGGGCCACTGCGGCCTCCGCTGGTGGAACGCGGTTTCCTGACACACAGTTATTGGTGCTCACTGTACCAGGGGTGGCTCGGAAAGAATACTAGGTCGAGGACGTCTGATTATTATCAAATATTTTCAGGAATAACCATCGTATCGATTCCTCGCCTCATGTAGGTAAGTGAGATACAACAAATACCGTGTATTGTTTATCGCGCTGTTCCCAGTTATCATGCAATGTGAAAGCGTAATACCAAACCCCTGCTATAACAAGAGTGACTAGGTAGAGAGGGCTCAATCAAAACTAAAAAGGATATGTGTGTGTGTATCATGTGCGATGGTAACTACGGATCACGACATGGGTTTTAGATACCAGCGTATAGCTACATACGCAGAGTATTCATTAATTGTTGTAAAGGTTGTTCCTGCATAATAATAAACGCCGAATAAGCTGTTTCATCGCTGCACCTGACGGCTGTGATGAACCGGATGTTTATTAAACATTCTGTACTGGCTACGCGGTTATAAACACGCTACATTAGCTTGTTTTCGGTAAACCTAACTATAAGACAGCCGATTTGCATCATCCGTTGATTATTGCTACTAGTCCCAAGACCGTCAGGCACCGTACCTGGCGCTCTACGGCGATGACCGCATGGTATACGCGGACCTATATAAACACGCTATATTAGCTTGTCTTCGGTCAACCCAACTACAAGAAAGCCGAGGTGTATCGTCCGTTTATTATTGCTACTAGCCCCAGGACCCAACCACTATGCCTGGTAGTCTACGGCTATAACCGCATGGTATATGCGGACCAAGTAGACAATGCAATAAACATCGCTACCCCGGAGCAATTATAATAAACGGTAATAAATTATAATAAACGGCAAGACCACCGGTTACCAGTCGACCGAAGTCATTTGTTTACCACGACTTGATGGAACCCACCATGCACGGGTAGAGGAAGAAGGATCTACGCGGAACAGGATGCTTCTTTGAAATGTTTATTATGGAT
>JAEUYN010000350.1:0-73761 GCA_018257835.1 Euura lappo | reverse complement strand
AACAGTTGCTACCTCGTGTATAATAGTAAAAATCTGTATTCAAATCTTATCTACAAATGACATTTCTAGTGTCTTAATTTAGGAGCAATGTTTATTTTTGTTGAACCACAGCTCCTGGGTTCTTGATATTGATTTTCAAGCTTTAACGGTTGAAAAATTGACTAGCTGTTACTGAAACATATGATGAATTGTTTATTATGGTCGATTGACGTGCTTGAGATGTATTTTTGAGGTGAAAGTCGATTGATAATTGTTTGATGGATGTATTGATTTGTTTTTGCAGGAGTTGGAGGTCTTGATGATGCAGAACCGTAAATTCTGCGCTGAAATCGCCCACGCCGTGAGCAGCAAGAAACGTAAGGTGATCGTTGAACGGGCACAGCAACTCTCGATTCGTGTGACGAACGCTAACGCTCGTCTACGCTCCGAAGAGAACGAATAAACTTTATAAATCTTAACGAAAGGCCAATAAAAACATTTTAAAATACAAATCGATTACGTAGATATATTAATTTTTTTTATCAATATTGTTATGCCTCTAAGTTGACTAGTTACACTATTCACTTGATTCGAAAAATCCTAACATTTATTCTGAAGTGATTTAGAAAGTTATCTAGAATTTGAAAGTTATTGAATAATGAGAATATCTATGGAGGTTCCATTGTGCTGATTTCTGATGCGAGCTAATTTCTTTTCATGGATCAATATTTGAAAACCTTATAAACTCATTATAGAAAAACTTGTTGAGAAACTATAGTTAGAAGTTTGATCTTACTGGTCTGCAACTAGTTCCGTGCAGTTCGATGCTTGAGACGATTAACGCCTGATGGACGACAACCTACCAAGCTGAGCGCCTGATTAGAGGCAGATTATTCTACAATTACGAGCCTGATTGTGGGCAATTTGACACGCTAATCGCCTTATCGTAGGCAACTTGGCACACTAGAAGCGCCTGATTGTAGGAAAACTGGCACACGCATAGATCAAAGTTCCGCAGCGTAGATCCCGAGAAGAGGGGATATCCACTTATGTTGGGAAGTCCTAGGCCGGAAGTCTTTGGAATTTATATAAGCCCAGAAGATATAGTATTCAAGATATAGACGTCTTTAACACTAGAAAAAATACATTGTTGGGTTAACAAAGTGCCGTGCTAAATAGGGGACAAGACCGGTTTTCTGTAAAATTTACAAAAAGTAAGGTAGCTCCAAGTAAGAGCCTTGTAACTCTCACTGAACTTTATGTAGATTTTACAGAAAACTCGACTTGTCCCCTATTTAGCACGGCACTTTGTTAACCCAACAATGTATTTTTTACCGTGAAGAGTTGAGACAAGATTTAGACGTCGAAAAGTGGGACATTTGACGTCCATACTCGAAGTTGTCTGGGGTATAAGTCCGAGTATCGGTCCATGACGACAACTGCCACACCGCGTGTCTTCGTGTGGTATCAATCAGATACATTGAAGTTATTGGTGTCCAACCCAGGTAGCACACTTGTGTCCCTTGATGCACCTAATATAGACTGAAAAACGTCTTGACCGTCCTATGTCAAGCCAATAGTTGACTGTACGGGGTAAAAAAAAATCCACCAATGTCCTCTGAACAGTCAAATGATTGACGATACCTGAAAGTCGACTATTATTATACTTATAGTTGATCAAAGACTTTTACTTGCGAGTTGCGGCTTCCTGTATGACCATACGACGATTTAAAATACGTCCAATGATAGTCAACGATATCCTGGGGTATTTACATGTATACGTATTTGATCATGTAGAAGATACACAATTTGTGGTGGAATTTGGAACCGGGTGAGATAAGGTGACGTTCCTGTATCATGCGGTACCTGGAATGTAACACTGTATACTTTCCGAAGCCTTTGGACGTTGGGAGTCACCTGTAGACCTTAAATTCGAATGGATGCTCATGATAGCTTCCAACCTTCATTATCTCCTATGGCTGGCAATTACAGTGTAGTATTTCAGGGTTGAGGATAATCGTGTCTGGTGACATCTTTGCATATTGCATCGCGCCGCGACCTTACTGAATCATGAAGCACGTTCGATTCGTTGATATACACGTACGTGACCAACTTATATCCCCATACGCGTCTCAAAAGTCAGAATATAGGCGACGGTATAGATGCCCATGCTTAACAGCACTTCGATCCTGATGCAAGTGGTCGGCGCGAAACTCTACATCAAGCTTCTTCGTACATACATACTCCACGTAATCACTCAGTGTTGTTCTCTATACGAACACGATGAACATTATATGCAAATATAATATAGAGTCGTACAGACGTTTCCATAAGTGAACTTGATATTTTATTCAATCCACAGAGAATAATTCTCTACGTTTGTATTTATTTGCTCGGCAATAATTCATGCGACCGTAGCTGTTGTTTTTTTTTCTATGCAGTGTCGAGGATCGGAAGTTGGCAATCTAAACAATCCACTGCATCGTTTGCTTGCAGCCTAGTCGTTTCAAGGAAAGTCCGAGCTCGAAATTTATGTTGAAATATCGAGAAATGTCCTCGATTAATTAAGCTTGCGGTACCTATTTGTTTTCACAGTTTGACATTCCCAGGTACTTGAACGATTGACCTTGTGAACTTAAATGTCACCCGTGACGCGAGATAAGTTCACGACCATTCGACGCTCTGTGTGTCAAAAGTGATCGTTTTGATTGTGAACACATATTCATAATGCAAGTATTTATCCGATCAATCATCACCTGAGAACTAGTACCGATCAAAATATAGCGAAAAACTTACGTTCCTCGTGCTCTTACTTTGGATAACTTATTCAGGTTTACAAGGACGATCTAGGCCATAGCCAAACAGCGCGACGCCCACGTTTGAAAAACTGTTATCGCGAGCGCGAAATCTGTAAGTCGAATCAGAATCTTTACGAACTTCCAACGGAGTTAAGGGGGTGAGTTCGCGTGTCCTGCGTTGGCTGACCTAAGAGTTATCGACCCTGCTTGACCACCGCTGCCAAGGCGAAGCTAAGGCCTGAACACCAGGCAGCTTTGTACATTTCGAAGAAATCTAATTTGCAGATTGGGAAGATACTTGTGCGTGTATTGAACGAAAGGCGGTTGCACTAGGGCTCAGCAGCTCATTTACCCGTGTTAGAATTAGCAAGAGAACCTACACCGAGGTATTCATTTCCGTGTTCCAGATTACCAGCCCACGTATTGGAAATAGGGATGAAATGTCTGTGGTTTGCTGGTCGCGGTCCGTGTTCCGATATGTTTCGTTCTTATCTTGATCCTTTGGTGAGTTCGTACGTGAGATTACCATCTCCTACCACGAGACGTCCTTCAAACTTGGACTCGATCCGAAGGCTGGTCTAAGATTACAAGCGTTGCGAATGATTATAGGAACAAATTCGGATTTCAACTTTAACAGGATCTTAGTACCTTTCAAAATCGCATTATCGACGCGGAACTCCACTTCTGTTCACTCCTTCAAGCATCATTCCATGATAATTACAGAAATCGATAATCATAAACAAGTCCCTCATGAACTCGTCCATTCATGTAGTTGACGTTTCATATGTGTACAGACCTCAAGCTCCATGAGTAATTTGAAATCATCTTTACTAGGAGCCGTAAAAAGCTGCTGTCTTCGGTCAACAGTTTGATGCGTACAATTTCTATTTGTTCTCCTCCATTCTTTCTGATTGTTCGCAAATATTTGGTATTATCGATTGCTGGCCGGTTGCGCTAAGAATTACATATCAATGTGACGAGATAAGTATACCTCTTTGAAGAAAGAATAAAAAAAAAAGACACCGGAAATCGTACGTGCGAAACGAGCGGCTGCAGTAATGTGTAGCGGAATGAACTGTAACCGCAGTTCTCCATAATGCTCCTTGAGAATTTGCAATGGAAATTTGTTTATCTACAGCTTTGCACCACGGTACATCGCATATACACCTCCATAAATCGCATGCTGGGGAAATTTGCGGTAATGACCAGCACGTGCGATCAAGTACAATCACTCGGTGCATTTATCAACTTCAAGAATTACAAACACGTACATACATATTCATACCTACGGGTATTTATAGATGACTGTGTGTTATGGATTATTGGGGCTAGTTACAAGACCAACAGTAATTTAAACAAGCGTGTATCGTGGTAGCTGTTTTGGAAAGTAATTATACACAGAAACTTCGGCGCATCAAATATGTATTCACGCATCAGCAATTTCGGACTTTTTTCCGGAGTTCGTCATGGAAAGATATTGTGCGATTTAATTGCTGAAGTGGTGGAATTTTCCGGACTGTAGGCTGCACTTCTTCATGCCAGGATTCGCTTCAATGCATTGACTGTGTATGAGCCAGCTGGCAACAATACCACATTCAGATTTGACGCTGCTAAGCGAGCAATACCAATTCATTGATATGAAAGCCACTGTGTAATTATGTCAGCCATGAACAAAGTGTAACGAGATGCGAGCTTCTTACTTTTTACCGATATTATGAGTTGATAATACTGCTCTGGAAGAACTTGGAAGTAGAATGTCAGTTATTAAGAATTTTGTACAATTTCTGAGTTCGGCACTAGCAGAGAAAGCGTAAAAGCTTTCTCAAACATTGTCGCAGTGGTAAATGACTCGTGGCTTGAAACGTAAGACGTTTGTAGGACGAGTTGGTCTGGAAACCTGGCGGTAGCGATTCATATCGGAAAAGTGATGAAGTAGGTGTGGATCAAACGGTAAAGTGAGTTAGAGTACGTATCTGATACCAATTATTTGAGCCCTCGTCCATACAGGTATTTTCAGGTATTCCCCAAGGGCAGTTCAGGGTCACTGTACTCGAATGAAGAAGGATATCCCAGGCTTTCCATGCGGTACATACATACAGATCTGTTCGAAGATACACAGAATACTGAAGTTCATGGTCTGTTTCAAACTCTTCGAGCTTTTACTGAGACCCTGACCTCAACTTTAGATGAGTACTAGCTGAACTTGGCGCGTAACTTCAACAAATGTCAACCGGGTTGGAAAAATAATGTAAATTCCATCAGGCCAGGGTTGGCATTCCATTAATTCACGGAAAATAAACTATTATCCTTATCTGTGGCAAATGCTCACCCTACACTATCGGTATTACAAAAAATATGCAGTTGACTAGTTTTATAGTCCAATGAAAACAATGCATTGTGAGTTGGCTTCTGACTTTGATGGATTCATACTGCAAGTGCATCAATATTTCTTCAGCAAATGTCACCACATGCTGAATATCGACGTGGATGTGAGACGTAGGATCGGATATAAATCGTCATCATTTTCATTAGTATCGTGGTGCAAAAAAGTTATTCAAAGGAAATCTCATGGATGATGTTCTATGCTGAACAATACATTTTTTAGTGTAGACATTTGGTTCATAGTCCAGAAGAGTTGACTGACAATTGTTTTTCCTCAGTAATGAAACCACAGGGTGTAGATCCGTTCGGCGAAGCAGGAGCAGTCGTGTATGGAACTCCGAAGTGTTCGGACGTTACCTGCTTAGTTTCTGCCCTACATAGCAAGCCCTACATAGTCGAAGCAATATAGTGGTCTATTTCTGGTGCGGTCAAGAACAATAAAAGAAAAAAAACTAAATTCATTAGATTAGATCGAGAAAATTTTTGTGACCACGCTACAACGGTATTCGAGGAAGTCTTTGCTGCACATCTTGATCATTCGTATATATTATTCACAAACATGTGTCTATCCAGTGAAAGTGAAAACGTATACGTTTAATATTGCAAAACAGAAAGAAAAAATATGTCAAAAAGAAGAGTACGTACATTTTGTTATTCGATTATAGGAAATATAGATCTTGTTTTTTCTCAAATAAAAATGAAGTGATCATTGTCAGTGTTGGTAATGTGATTTTGATCAGAGATTTCAAGCTCAATTCTGTTTCTGGTAATAATTTTCTCCATGGTAAAGAAAGGGTTTGTGAAAATGATCCATTTAGAGATATACAAGCCATCATTAAAAGCCAAAATGAAATGAAATTTGAACAGTTCCAGCCAGTTGAATTGCGCCGTTTGGAAATGATGGAACGTCATTAATTGTTTTCTCTCTGAGATGAGTAATATCGCAACAATTTTATCCGGCCTCGTCAGTTAGTCTGACTAATCAGTAATTTCGGTATATTCTATTTGACATGAACGTGGTGTTCAATCCAATTGTTGTCTGTACCGTTGATGTAACATACAGGAAGTCAGTCAGCTACTTTTTCTAAATTATTCTACGCAACGTTGATGACGACGACATTTCTGTACCGCATGATACATCTGCATGACTGCAGATAGTTTACTTTCTCGTATCGAATTCACCGTCAAATTACCCCTTTCACACTTTGCATCCGAGGGTTTATTTTAATGTAGTCTAAATTTACCAGACAGTTAGAGATAAGATCGTAGAACAAAATTGAGCTTGTCTTTCGAGTTCTATGAAAATCGTAATAAAACACATTTTGGTGCGATGCTTGCGATCATCTCCCCCTAGCCATACATCCGGTCTGACACCCTCCCCAAATATTCACGGCACATAAAGCCATGGTTACACTCTTCTAACTGATCGATAATTGTAAATTATCCAACTACTCTGAACTTGCTCGACGCTATTCGTTCGATGCGATACAAAACTGTACAATTTATAATGTCGTTACGTTTTATATCAGGAATTCAGCTAAAGTCGTGGCTATCGAACACGCAGCTCACTCATATCGGACGGTCGTGTGTCTATACGAATTCGTACAGGCAAGTCAGACGATCCACACGAGTTTGTTCCTGATAATTTACATAAATAGGAGTGCAGAAGGTTCTGAGGTCCTCCTGGGTTAAACTCAGCAAAATTACCCTCGCCAATCGACCAGGTCGACTTCCTGTCGTGCAAGACTGTACTTCGCCTTTCTTGCCATTGAGAACCTCGTGGTCGACCACCCCTGAGGCCTTCGTTAATCGGGATACCAGCTCCGCTTATCTGGATTAGTTATCGTAGATGTAAATCTGTGCGCGAGATATCAACGTCCGCGCGGGGTGAATAGGTTCTGGTGATGGCTTAAGAAACTAGAAGGATTTCATGACCCTGTATTGAATTCTTTGGATTCGAACAAACGGTGAAAATTAAATCTCCATCCCGATGCGCACACGCGATTCAGTTCGGTTCAGTGGTCATAGACTATACGCATTTGAAACACAGCCGCGCGATACAAACGCATTGGGTTCCGGCCTGTGCATGGTGTCCGGATAATTACACAGGGATAGGTATACTAGACATGACAAACAGGATATACCATTTCCGTGGGGTGGCAGTTTTTTTTTCGCAATTTCAAGGCTCAATCGGACCTTTCGAATCATTCGCGTTCGCTCTGTCAAACACGAACAAAGTCATTCCGACTCTGTAGATTAATATTACGTTCTTTTTTGTTCGTCCTTGATAATGATGAAGCCCAAAAACATTCTATCCTATTATTTTCAGACAATGACGTCAAAGGCTCTGGTCATCGGCACCATCCTACTCGGTATGTATACGAATCAAGCATTCGAACTTTTTAGTAGAGTATTTAGTGAGAACTCTCTCTGAACAATGAATCAAACATCCTTTGTGCAATTGTTGTTATATAATCAGCTGAAATAGCTGCTAGGATTTCGGGAATTCCCGGAAAGCAGGTCCCGCTCGCACTCACTATACTCACTACTCACTGCAGGTGAGTCCGGCACCGTATACATTATCACTGTGGAGTGTGAAGCGAACTTGTGCATACCTACCTCACCGTGCACACGTGTCCATGCGTGTAACTTGGTTTTTATTCTTTGAATTCCCGAACAGGTATAACGTCCTGGAACATGGTAACTGGACAAGAGGACGACTGTTCGAAAGATGAACATCAGAGATGCGTGTCCCTGGCTGATCCCTTGCTCAAAGACCCTCATCTGATATTTCCAGACAACATGCGCGACATCGATTTGGTTTGCGGGTTCGGACCGACACTCATTCTACTTGAAAATTAATTAGAACCACGATTCCCCACGATTGCAGATTTACATAATGGATTCACGTACCGATGTGAAAGTTAAAAAATTCGGAGCATTAGAAGCGGCGTTTTATCATCATACGGTCATTGTTAGCTTGGCCTATTCCGCTTAGGATTTGCGTACATGTGAATGAAATTTGGAGGTCAGGGCTGACGAATAGAACAAAATTTATCGAGAGTATAACGTATTTGAATATGCATAGAAATTAGAAGTGTACACTGTTCTCGATGTTTTAGTCATCGTGCCTACATTACGTGGGTCTTATGATGAACGTGTGTGCAGAAACCGTGACCTGTTCAATTGTTGGTAGAATTTGGAATATTCTTAGCAAACGTGGGGTCAGTGTTATCTGCGATTAGGGATCTACCGCAGTGTGATATATGCAGATATATAACAACGATTTAGTGGAATATTTTGCGAACACTCGCAATTTCTGAACCTAATTTATACCTTAGTCAACTATATTATCTAATCTGTAATCGCGATTTATTGAACCACCAAACTTTGGCATGTCTGTTTTATTCCACATACGATAAGCTCGGTCAGGCGGTATTATTTATTTTTTATTTTATCGTTACAATTTTCATCCACGGCAATAGGAGGTGAAAGATTACATGTATCGAAAGTTTTACATCTTTTCACTTTGTTTATCATGCATTACACATTTTATCTGTAATATTAGAGCCAGTAATTAATTATCTGCCGTGATATCGGCAAGTCCAAAAAGCAGAAGACCGCTATGATGCAGGTGATGCATTTGTTTTTTGCTTTTTCAATCCTTACAGAACGTGGGCACGTTTCGTAGACTGCATACGTCGTTACATCGGCAATTGCTTCACGGAACAGAGGAAAGAACAATTCAACTTGGCGGTTCAGACACCAATCGCTTCCGTACATGAAATGTGCTCGGTATCTACTTATCAAACCGGTAAGTCGAGTGCTGTTCTCTCATGAACTCCCACAAAAATGTATTCTACCAAAACGATGTCCACGTTGTATGTGCATACATGTACTTTAGATTTAATACAGTAACCTAAACTTTCTTTAAGAATACTTACATCATGCTACGTGCATAAAGGCGACGGTAACCGAAGAGGTACACTGCGGTGGACAATATGCTGCTTTGGTGGACGAAGTTTCGAGGGGTGAAGTCGCGAGGATCAGTCTCTGCTGGTCAGTAAAATCAGTCACCTTGAATTCGACGATGATCGAGGTCATAGTTGATCATACAATAAGATGCAATTGACTCCGAGGAATTATTTGGTGAACTTGCTATTCGATGTTGACTTTCGTATGGATCCTCAAATTTGGTAAAATGGTTATTTTTTTGCAAACATGAGTCATTCAACAGTTTTCACACTCACGTTTCTTTTCTCTTACGCTCACACATAAGTTAATTGCAACTGTTGCGTGATCATCGTTGGCAAACGAAGAGGACGTTCACCTCGAAATTAAACAGCATTGAATTTTCTCCTTCACGAATTCTGCCGCGTACCGCGATGATTCTGCTTATTTGCGAAAGAAACGTTCGGCGAAGATTATCGTGAATCAGAAAATATCTGGAACAGCTGTCCAGGCGATATATCGAACACTATAGCAATAGATATTCGAAAAATACGAGATCGAGTGAATAAAATTGAAGTGATAATCAGACCCCGTGTTTCCCTAGCTCCCATCATCGGTTCCGGTCGTGCGTTATTGCGGAAGCACGTCGTCGTTGTGACGGCGGTGAAGCCAGAGGTGCGGCTGCTAGATTCTCGAAACAAGTTCTCGACAAGGCTTTGAGATTTTTGCAAGACCAGTGTCAGAATTACATGTAAGTTTTCTGGCTGCTTTCACAACTCTTCATTTTCAGTCAATGATTCATCGGAAGTCGAATTTACCAAAATCCCTGTCAAAATTCATCCGTTTGGCGTTGATATATGGACAAGAATCTCTTTGCGCAGACCGAATAGCGGCGATTGTCCACCTCTGACGACTGAGAATTCCCTGTCCGTCAGTCCTCTGGAGACTCACGGGCAACCAGGGTCATTGGGAACCAGGAGTCGACCCTACCACAGAACCCCCACACCGGAAGTGATTTCAGGGCAAGCTACCAACGTGTACGATAGAAATTCCGACACCTACTCCAGCGGATTTCGAAGCACCGGACGATCGCTGAATCCTTCAACAGGTAGGAAAGGAACTTTCCTCATTTACTCGCGTGTTGAACATGTTTTCTCGTGGTTCGGAATCACGCGCTGTTTCCTATTTTCAGCCTCGAATACCGAGAGGAGTGATTCTTGGTCACCGTCGACGTGGGTGCCAGCGGTAAATGTTAACCAGAACAGCGTTGGCTTGAGCAGCAACGTTATCCCAAGTAAGATCGGTGGCG
Source organism: Euura lappo (assembly GCA_018257835.1). NCBI lineage: Eukaryota > Metazoa > Arthropoda > Insecta > Hymenoptera > Tenthredinidae > Euura > Euura lappo. Next base: position 63,342 of record JAEUYN010000350.1, on the reverse strand, counting down.
ATATGGAAGGTGAAGATATAGCGCAGGTCGAGAGCACGTCCCCTAATGACATTAAGATCCGGCCGGATGAAGAGCAAGGTATATTTTTGCAGTAACACGAGTCCCTTTGGTTAGGTCATTTGATGATTTTTTATTTCCACCAGCCGTAGTGGTCACGCAACGACCATCGACCTACGGCAGAGGGATGTCCTGGACGTCACCCGCGACCGAGGCACCGCCGGAAATACCGGCTTGGGCAACCAGTACTTGGCTCGTTTCCAATCAGGTAATTAAAATTCGTGATCGATAACAATCTTGGTAAAAATTTGACGCTGAAAAAGTCTGCACGTTGTATATGTTTGATGAAATTCTGTATTAGATCCTGGTGGACAGATGTGAGATGTCTGATTAAATTTGATTACGTATCCGCAGATACCTGTGACGGATGACACTTGGTACCCGGCTGCAGGTAGTTACGGAGGAAATCATATAGATGAGCCTAATCAACAGGGTCTGTCGAAAAATGAGCAGGATAGGATAGAAAGTAAATTGTTTACGATGATTTGCACGATTATCGCTGCTTACTTACTTTGAGTCCAATGATATACATCAGAATTATAAATCCGTTATAGAATATAAAGAGGTTACGTAGATACAATATCGTATGACAGACCAGGTGCTACAGAAGTGTAAGTGATAATTTCTATGAGTCGCTCTTATGAATATATAAATTTACTCCGATCTAAGGAGCATATAAGATTGTCATTGCAAGTAATTCTACGTCACATAGGTATACGATAATTTCTGATACTCACAGAAGTCTCTGAAAATACTTCCGCAATAATTCTGCCTCAATAACGCGGTGCGATGTTCTAAATCAGTTTTTTTTTCAAAATTGCGATTCGAGAAAAGAAAATACATTATCAGCCTGCATGTATATATTATCGACAATATTTTTATCATGGGTATTGAATTCTGTTCAATATACAGATCGGTGTATCGATTTGCACTGATATTATGGAAAATGCTGTTGATATGCATACACATATATTTTGCCTTGTGCTATTACTGTAACAATATTATATTTTTTATTTATTATCTTAATGATTGTAATTACGCTCGTGCAATTCGAAAATGGATGTAGTGTCCAATTCTAATAGAATGTACTGATAGTTCTCCCAGACTTTTTAACCTTGTGTAACATAAATTACGATAAACGTAAATATAGTAATAAAAGAACTCTGTATCACTAGTCAATAAGCAGGATCGAAATTATTCGTAGACAGATATTCCCCCTTCAGTATAGGGAAATTATATCCATCGATATCTTGAATGATTATTTTTGAAGCAATTGATCCAATCGAATCAATATGACGGGGGGCTGTATCCCAGCAGAAATATGTATTCTGCAGAGCACAGAAATAAGACTTATCAGAAAAATTTCTAGGAGTTACCATTCATATCCGGGGGCCTAAATATGGCAAATATAGTATTCCCAGCCATAGTTTCAGTTTGATTGACTATTTTTACAGTTCTGTCGATATTAAAATGCGACAACAATGCGAACTTTTCTCAGTGTATAGTTACAGTTTCAATTTCTGCTCTCTTTTTGTACTGAATTGATACTGCCCTACTGAAAAAGATCTTGTAAAATATTACATCAAAAAGTACATAATGAATTGCATGATAAATTTCATGCTGTTATGTCCGAATTCATGATACGAATTATTATGTACTTTATCATACGATTTTTGTTCTGACCATTATGTTGTACAAATACACATAATTTATCACCTAATTTATCATAGGATGTTTTACATGATCAGATTTTATGATACTAAAAATAAAAAAAATATCCGTCCTTCGAATTTGCAAGCAGTGACGCTACCGCTTGAGCTACGGTACTTCATGGTAATAGAACCACGTTTTAAGTTCATAAGCAGCTTTGATATGATTGTGATTGATTTCGAGTCTCTTTAGAGAAGTTGAAACATCACACAATAAATTAGATAATAAATTATGTGTATTTGTACAACGTAAGGGTCAGAAAAAATCATGTGATAAAGTACGTAATAATCTACAACATTCTTAATTTACATGATAATTCATATCACGAATTCAATCATAACTGTATGAAATTTATTATGTACTTTTTCATGTAATACTTTACAATATCTTTTTCAGTAGGGTGGACATGATATACCGGTGTGTCGGTGTAGTGAGCCACAAGTGCGAATGTGCAAAGTACAAATAAAGTTACTTTATATAACGCAAGCATGTTTTACGCGGTTTTTCATGCCTGTTTTCGGTACCTAAAGTCACCTTTTTTCGACAGCGGCAGTGCGTCGGTGGTGGGGGTGACGAACTGTACGTATTTGGGTACTTTTACAGCCTAGGACGTAAAAGTGCCCGAATACGTACGTGAGACAACACGCCCGCGCCGCTTGATTTCCGTGGTGCACTGCATGCATTGAACACGAGTGAAAGTGAGGCTAGAACGTTAGAACGGTGTTTTCCGCTAGCGGCAGCCATTTCTCGGTTTATCTCACTGTTACTAGAACTTTTTCTCTGTCGCTAGAGTTTTTTCCTATATCCCCACGCTCATCGCACCATCCCAAATATATCGGTGCAGAATCTATGAAGTGGAATTATAGGTTTGAATATTTCTGTTCTACCAAAGAAGAAGGGATCGGTCCTTGTTAAGCGGGATTCTCCTTCCGAGCCCATCATTATAAACTCTGATGCCGATTTCCATCTTATGACTGGTCCAGCCTGACTGCCTCAAGAATTTGCGCACCCTGATGACATAGGACTGGATCATCGCTCTCTTGTGCCGCTTGACGTTGGTTCATCATCTGCCGTTCGTAACTCAGGCGTTGCTTGTTTCAATGCAAATTCACTTCTGGGCCACATAGATCAAGTCAGACAATCGTTCTCGGATAGCTGCTATCATATAATTTCAATGACTGGATCGCCCCATAGATGTGCCACGCTATTAACGCTCCACACACTGTTCAGAACGATCGCGTTGCGAAGGAAACATTGGGTCAAAGCAGCGTTCAGAATGGTTTCTTCCCAAAATAAAACAGGAATTGCGGTTGGAATGGCGAAACAGAATACCAGTCTCAACGATTTCGTGTACCTGAAGAATTTGTTCAGTCACATAAACATAAAGCATGATCTTCACTCGAAATATAGTGGAAATAGACAGTATGTATCATTTCATCACGCCGTGCGAAAAAGTGCCATTATATGCACGCAAGCGTGCATATAATCGGACTTTACGCGCGTTTGTGATGAAAAATTTTGTTCGATACATGTGTGAAAGTTGTTTTCGCACGAGTGAGGGGTTTGTCGCATGAGCGAAGCGAAACCCTTTCACCCGCGTATCAAAATTTCCTATGAACTCTTACTTCTTGTCAAACATGGCCACTGGATCTGCTAGGATGTCAGTCATGTCGATCTTCCTTGCTTGGACAATGTGTTCGGGGTGTCTCTTGAGCATGAGCCAGCCCACGTGGGAGAAAAAGAATCCTCGTTTTGCGTTGTGGGGATCTGCGTCGGTTTCCGAAAACTTGTGATGAACCCGGTGATCTTTAACCCAGTCGAAAATGGAATTCTGTTCGAATCATACAATTTACAGCATTTCAGAGGGGATATTAATTAGATCATGCTGTCACTTTGACTGAAATCAGTGCCATCGCCAAGTGATCAGTAAAGGAATGTCAGTCCTCACCATTCCTGTAGCACTGTAAGCGAGCATCAGAATTATTCGCATAAAAAGATTTGCTTTGTTATAAATACGATGAGTCCACAGACGATGAGCACCCGCCGTAACCCCTAAGCCTATAGTCCATATGCAACAACGAATGCTGGCCAAAAGAAAAGTTTTATTAAGGGGTGCAGTCTACTAAAATCGAATACAAATTATTCGTCATGGTGCCAAATTATTCACATGCATATAAATTCATACGAAGAAAGTAATTATTATTATTTTTTTTTTTACTTTTGGCACTTATCCCAGGCTATTGTCGTCCACTTCAGTGGTACCGAATGAAGCCCGAAAGCGTAGAAAATCGCCGTTGCAGCAGTTCCGACGAGGTAAACCGCAAGTAGGAGCACATTTTCCCAGATAATTTTCTCTCGAGACTGGGCTCAGGTGCGGGATACTGCAATCTTTTTATCACGTGCTTGCGCGTCGATAAGATCCAATGTCTCGTTTCGTATTGAAGCAATCATTTCAAAATTTCACTCGAAACTAATCTATTGAAGTGATTTAGCAACGTGCACGGCAAGTCAATAATTTTCAACAATCTCAGATATTTCAACAATGTTCTTTTTTACGGCACAGGCATTAAAAAGTCACTTTTTGACGCCTGTTTTCGTTCCGGCAAGTGACATTTTATACCGCTAAGTTCAAAGTTGCGGTATAAAGTCTTTATTCCGCAACTTTGATGCGCAGTTCGAAGTGCGCATGTCAAAGTTGTCGAATAAAGTCTTTATACCGCAGGTTACCCCCTCCCTACTACCTCTTACAGCAGCTCCTATACGCAGTTCGTGCGGAACTCAACTGGCGTCAAAGTGACTATTAATGCCTTTTCCGTAAAATAGATATTTATGTGGCATGCGCCGAAAGTAACTGTTCAGCAATGCCACATAAATATCTATTGTACCGCCAATGACTTGATAGTTCCAACTGTGGAAAAGCCACTTGTGTGACGGGAGTTATATTCACCAACACCAGTACGTCGTGACACTGTTCCCGACCTCTGGTGACACGTAATATTGGTACCGCATACATAGTTGAAAGGAAAGTTGCAAGAATAGGGGCGTCCATTAATCACGTGATGCATTTTGGGCTGTTTCTGACCTCTCCCCCCCTCGTCGTGATCTTAAGTGAGACTGTATCCAACCCCACCCCCCCCTCCCTGCTATCACGTGATTATTTATAAAAAAATACATTCTATACACACAAATCAGAGAAACATGAAATGAAATGACTCATTTGCGTAGTAGAGTCAATTGTCAATCGCGGGACATTTGAAAGTCTTCAATAAGTAGAGGAGATTCTTTCGCACTGTTGAACGAAAAATATACGTGATTCGTTCAAATGACCCCCCCTCCCCCCATGTGATCGGCCGTGATTTTTCTAGCGACCCCCCCCTCCCTGCCTGAAGCCTCACGTGATTAATGGACGCCCCCAATTAGTTAAATCAAATTCATGCGTCATTGGAGGCGGGGGTGATTTTGTGATGCAATGCGTAGCGTGTGTGGGGTCCACTCACATACTTCACACACACTCCGCACTTTACGGGTCTGAATGCGGGTTGCCGAATAACCCGACAAGACGCGGGAAGATTCGGCACATGTTTTGTGAGGTCGTGATTAAGTGATAACCGAGGTGAGAACACATCGACAGGTCCTGAGGGAACAGACGCAACTCACCGTGCAGAATAGAACAGAGGTAACTCAGAAAATCACGGAACAATTACAATAGAATTTTCTGACTTACGTCGACATATGACACGCCTGGTGGACTGCAGACAGACACACCCACACATACACTCATACACGCTTCCGAATAAAATAACTGTGATTTAGTTTTGTCGTTAGTTTTAAGAATATTCGGAACATACATATACCGTACGTCCGTTCACCTGATGACACCTGAGACTGTCAGCTGGTTTTTCCACGTGACCATCGAATTGCTGTAGGGGAGACCGGGGCTAGTTGTCACACTTTTTACTCTCTGATTTTTAGAATTTTTCCAAATTTTTTTTTCGCAAATCTTGAGATGGGGTATTGTAGATGCATCCTTTGCGCACCTACAGAAAATTTTTGGTTATTCTAAAGCAAGTCTGAGTAGGTTTTTTCGAATTTTCAAAAAAATTCGCGGAGTGTGACAACTTGCCCCGAGGCGGGGTAAGTTGTCCCGAGTATTTTAAATGGCGAAAACGGGTTTCATTGTATTGTCTCCCGGAAACCACGAAACAGTCAACCTAGACTCCGAACACCCCACAAACCATGCGAAATCCCACCCAGACTCCGAGAATCTTGAGAAAGTTGACCTCAACTCAAAAAACCATGGTCAAGTCGAAATGGGGTGAGTTTTTACACGTGACAACTTGCCCCAATAATTGTTGGACTATGGTTTCAACACTTTGCAAATACGGAATACTATTCGTACAGACTGAGTACTGTCTATGATCTGCGTGCGCATCCAGCGTAAAAGGAGGAGCGCCTTCGTCTAGCTAGTAGTCTCAAGGGATACCTTGATCCTGATCGATCGTTCTGTCTATTGAATAAATATTCTAGTCATGTTTCACTATACCAAACATATTGATTTATTTATCTAAACCCACCACCTATAATTATAACACAGTATTGCTTCCAATCCAACAGGTTATGGGCCCAGTACCCAATCTGTGCGAATAGTTTCGGTTGGTGGTAAAAGTCGCGAATCGGTCGGAAGAGTTCTGTATAGAACTGCGTGTAACACGAGGTGCGGTCGCCATCTTCGTGCGTCGAAATTCGTTGATCAGTGAATGTGAGAGAACATTTGAAATATGTCTGACGAGCTATCAGCCAGGCATATCACGAAACTCGATGGATCGAACTATCAAACTTGGAAATTCCAAGTTACGCAAGTTTTAGTCGCATTTGGCATATACGATATAGTAACCGGTGATCGGCGGATGCCGGGCGATCCTGCTGCTCATGTAGCTACAGCCAAGCTATGGATCAGGGAAAATGCGAAAGCTATGTTCGTGATCTCGTCATCGATTGATGCTTCACAACTGGAATGCCTGCTAACGTGTACTACAGCGGTAGAAATGTGGACAAAACTAAGTGCAATTCATGAGCAAAAATCAGAGTCAAACAAGCTGATCCTGACTCAGAAATTTCATGAATATCGGATGGGATCCTGTGACTCCGTGGTTCAACACATCGCTAGAGTCCAAAACATGGCGCGCCAGTTAACAGACGTGGGTGAAGTTGTATCTGATGTAGCTGTAATGGCAAAGATTTTGGCAAGTTTGCCTTCCAAATACAACGCCCTGAAAACTGCGTGGGACAGCGTACAACCAGCGAGTCAGACCATAGGAAACCTGCAAGAAAGACTTATTAAAGAAGAAAGTCGTTTAACGGCGGATGACGAAACGACGAGCGCTCTCGCAGCCATGTCCTCTGGCGGGAAAAGAAAACCTGCAACAACGGGCACAAAGGACAATCAGTCGTCGTATAGAAGCAAAGCGGACATCGAGTGTTATTATTGTCACAAGAAAGGACACTACGAAAGTGAGTGTAGGAAGAAACGACGTGACAACAAAAACAAGAAGACTGACAATAACAACTCGGGAGGTTCACAGTCCAGTAACGGAAATTCAAACGCTCAGAGCAACTGCGCGTTTACAGTGGCCACACGTGATGACTCGGTAGAGACATCCAACGGTGACATCGCGCAACTGATGCGTATGGACATAAGAGACTGCTGGATTACCGACAGTGGGGCGTCGCGACACATCGCCCACCGTCGAGAGTGGTTCAGCGAGTTTTACCCCGCGAGTGGCGAGACAGTCTCACTCGGCGATGACGGACTCTGTGAAGTGCTCGGGTCGGGTACGGTATTAGTCGATAAGCTAATCGATAGCACGTGGACTCAATCGCGAATTGAAAACGTATTGTACGTACCGAAATTGCGCAAGAACTTATTCTCGGTCGGCGTATGCACGTCAAGAGGTTATGAAGTTCGATTCAAAGAACAGTGCGTTGTTCTAGTGCGCGATGGTGAAGTGTACGGACAAGGAGTCAAGCAGAACAATGACATTTACCGAATGTTATTTCGTGTCAAACCGAAGCAAAAATCCGGTGAAGCGAACGTCGCAACGGCTAACCTCAAACTCTGGCATGAACGTCTAGGACACGTTAACAAGGACACACTGAGACAGATGGTCCAGCACAAAATTATACAAGGTATAACGTTGTCTGACGTGAAAGACTTTTTCTGCGAACCATGCCAGTACGGTAAGTCTCATCGTTCAAGCTTCAAGACAAACGAAAATAAGGTTGTTTGGCAACCAGGTGAATACTTCCACTCAGATGTGGTAGGACCTGTGAAAGTAGAATCTCTAAGCGGAGCTAGATTCTTTGTAAACTTCAAGGATGACTTCTCAGGTTTTCGGCATGTCTATTTTATACGACATAAATCAGACGTGACTGAAGTATTCAAAAAATTCGAGAGATTAATCGCTGATAAATTTAATCGACCCATAAAGGTATTGCATACAGACAATGGGACAGAGTACTGCAACAGCGAATTGAAGCAACTATTGGCAGCTCGCGGAATCACCTTGGAGACAACAGCACCCTATACGCCTGAACAAAATGGCAAGGCGGAGAGGGACAATCGAACCATCCAAGAGTGTGCGAGAACGATGCTTCAAGCAACAGATCTTCCGCCAGCACTATGGGCAGAAGCAGTGGAAACTGCAGCTCATATCCTCAACCGGACTGCGTCAAGTACTAAACCAGATATCACACCATATGAAATCTGGGTAGGTAAGAAACCTGATCTTTCCTATCTGAGAGTGTTCGGATCTGTATCATACAAGTATATAGAAAAACAGTTCCGCCAGAAGATGGGCAAGAAGGCGAAGAAAGTGTATCTAGTGGGATATGACGGAGAATCTTCAAATTATCGGGTGTACGACCCTGAACGTAAAACTGTGTCCGTTTCCCCTAATGTTACCTTTAACGAGAATTTAAAGAGCAACGACACAACGACAGAGTATTCTGACGACGATGAACTAAGGCTAACGGCTAGCAACCTTGGAGGAGAAAACCAGGTTCACGCAGAAGAACCTGATCCAGAAGCAGTCGAAGACGAGTTCGTGGATGCGCCAGAAGAACCAGCTGAGCAAGCAGCTGAGATTGCTCCACGAGAAGAGAACGACGACCTAGCCATGCGTCTAAGAGATCGCGCAGCACTCCGTCGACCAAGAAGGTATGACGCAAACGTCGTTGAATACAATGTTCCTGATACATTCACAGAAGCCGTGAATGGCCCCGATGCCAAGCAATGGATCCAGGCAATCGAGGACGAACTGGAATCTCACAAACGAAACGAAACTTGGGTTCTTGTACCCAAAACAATCAGCTGCAACCCAATCGACTCAAAATGGGTATTTAAGGTTTTTTCCGATGCAAACGGAAAGCCTCATCGATTCAAAGCACGACTCTGTGCAAGAGGTTTTCTACAACGTGAAGGACTCGACTACGTCGAAACCTTTGCTCCTGTCATACGGTATGACTCTCTGAGGGTATTCCTGGCGATAGTAGCAGAAGAAGACTTGGAGATGATCCAATTCGACGTAAGGACAGCGTTCCTGTACGGTGAGCTACAAGAGACCATATTCATGGAAGTACCTGAAGGCCTACACAACAACAGAGAGCAAAGTGAAAGTGAAGTGTGCAAGTTGCAAAAGTCATTGTATGGCCTTAAACAGGCACCGCGTTGTTGGAATAAGAAATTCAGTAATTTTCTGAAACAATTCAATCTGTATGAGTGTGAATCGGAGAAATGTATATTCCATGGTATTGTAAATGGATATAACGTGTATCTCGCACTATTTGTGGACGACGGGCTGATAGCAGCCAAGTCACAGGAAGTACTAGACTCAATCATAAAATCCTTTCAGGATAGCTTTGACATCACACTTGGTGATACGAGTAGCTTCGTCGGAGCCCAAATAGAGCGCGATCGCAAGAGTAAGACGATATTGTTACATCAATCAGCTTACCTAAAGAAAATAGTCAATAAGTTTCGGATGAATGGTGCAAAAGCTGTCAGTGTGCCAGCTGACCCACACGTTGTTTTGGTACCTGCTGAAGAGAACGAAGAGGTTCTGACAAATGTACCGTATCGAGAGGCAATTGGATCGTTAATGTTCCTAGCGACTGTGTCTCGCCCCGATATCGCGTACGCAGTAAATAATGTCAGCAAGTATCTGAACAAACACAACGACAGCCATTGGCAAGCAGTAAAGAGAATTTACCGCTACCTAATAGGAACCCCCACCTTGGGAATAGAATATAAAAGTAAAGCAAGAGAATCCGAACTCATCGGATACTCTGACGCAGATTTTGCTAACGATATAGAGACCAGAAGGTCTACGACAGGGTATGCCTTCAGCATCTCTAACGGACTAGTTTGCTGGTCGTCGCAGCGGCAAAAATTAGTAACACTAAGTACAGCAGAGGCTGAATATGTTGCAGCGAACAGTGCAGTCAAAGAGGCCATTTGGCTCAGAATGTTGTTAAAAGAACTCGGATATCGTTGTTGTGAACAACCTACCAAGTTATTTGTTGATAATAGAAGCTCAATATGTATGAATAAAAAAACAGTGTCTCACAAGAGAACAAAACACATCGACATCCGATACCGGTTCATTAACGAAAAGGTCGAAAGTAATGAAATTGAAGTAGACTATGTGCCAACAGAAATGAACCGCGCAGACATCTTTACTAAGGCATTGCCGAGAGAACGTTTCAAATTTCTTTGCAACGAACTAAACTTAAGAGAATAAAATTAAATAATACAAAGTACTGAAACAGGGGGAGTGTTGGACTATGGTTTCAACACTTTGCAAATACGGAATACTATTCGTACAGACTGAGTACTGTCTATGATCTGCGTGCGCATCCAGCGTAAAAGAAGGAGCGCCTTCGTCTAGCTAGTAGTCTCAAGGGATACCTTGATCCTGATCGATCGTTCTGTCTATTGAATAAATATTCTAGTCATGTTTCACTGTACCAAACATATTGATTTATTTATCTAAACCCACCACCTATAATTATAACACAGTATTGCTTCCAATCCAACAATAATTTTGTGACAACCTGCCCCAACCCGCTATTTTGTTTAAAAATTTGCACATCTCGCTGACCCGCCATTCAAATATCAACAATATGTACATCAAATGAAAGCGTTAAGAATAACCTTTCCGAATATCGTGTAGCGAAATTTCTCAAGGCAGTCTAGAAAATGAGAAAAAACATATTAGAAGATGGAAAATAATTACTTTTCAGGTCCGATTTCAGTTTATCGATCACTGCGAGGCCGAATATGATGCGATATTCAATTTAATGACATTAGTTTGTTTCAAACATCGAACTACAACTTTGATCTATAGCACCGTTCGATCTGTTATCTAGCGGTGGAGATATGGACACTGTGACAACGAACCCGTGTGACAACTAGCCCCGGTCTCCCCTACTACCTATATTATAATGGCGCATTCCACGCCAACTCGACCAGTGTTAAACCCCGACCATCTCAAAATCATTCCATGTTTTTTTCTAACAAACGCGACCTAAATTTTTTTCAGATTTTTTTTTACCAAACCGTTAATTCGTTATGAATTTTTGAAGTTGATTGAGAATACCCCTTTTTAAAAATCGAAAAAATTCTCAAAAATCCAGTGGATGACACAAAACAGCCCCTGTTTAGGAGAACGTGGGCCGACTTTTTTTCCTAGTTTTTTTCACTCCACTCAGAATTTTCTAATTCTTGAAACTGAAATTAACACAGGATCAAATTGTAAGCGTCAAAAAAGGTTCAATTTACTCGGAAACGATCGCTTTCACCATTTATGACCCTTATCGCGAATACGCGAGGCGTGAAGGACCATTGTCTTCAAGAAAGTTGAGCGTTTTTTCAATCGCGGTTAGGCTGAAGCGTCCGATAATATATGATTGTCCAACGAATGCGCATGCGCAGGGTACAAATAATGATACTTTCAAGGCCTAACGTCGGCGAAACCTCTGCTTTATATACCGAACACAGGCTGAAGAAACTCGTGAATCATGCTCGCGTTATAGAGGGTGAGTTGTCTCCGGGTCTGATCAAGGGAGGGGCTCATCACTGCTGAAGCACCGCCCCTCGGCGTATCACAAACTGTTATCAAAATCTAAGTTCACATCAAGCCGTCGACATTTGGTCTAGTCGAGTTTGTGATACGCCAAGGGGCGGAGCATCAGCAGTGATAAGCCTCCCCTCGTTCAGACCCAGAGATAACTCACTCTGTATAACGAATTAATCCAGTCGGAAATAAACACAGTTGACTGGCCCAAAATATACGCTTGCGAGTGTGAAAACTGATGTGTAGTACAAATTCAGAATGTATAGCATTATACACATACGTATTAGCGAGCGTATTAGACTGGCCGTTCAAAAAAATGTTTATACTCCGAGTCGAAAAATCTTTAGTTAACCTCGATCCTGAAAGTTTCAATGCTCCGTCTCACTATTAAGGGGTGCCGGTAATTTTCATACATATTTCTTTTTCTTATAAAATGAGATTTTATTTGTCTTCGGACCTTGATCTTTTTTAATTTTACAACGAACATGAAAATACTTTTCACTCAAACATTTTCAATCCAATTTTCAAAAATTGAAAATCGTCGAGTGAAAAGTATTTTCAATCCCACATTTATTTGTCTACCGTTTGATTTCCCGAAATCGTTGTGAAATTAAGAAAGATCGAGTCTGAAAACATACAAAATCTCATTTTATAAGAAAAAGAAATATGTATGAAAATTACCGGCACTTCTTAATAGCGAGATAGAGCATTGGAACTTTGAGGATCTTCTTTTTACAAGGTTATATTAGGATTTTCCAACTTGAAGCATACACAGTTTTTTGAACGGGCAGCCTAATACATATATACACCTATATAAGACGAATTTTGCTTTTTTATCTAGCCCTGGATATATGTAAGCCCTTGGGGGCTACGTAGACTGAGGGTGAACTTCGGTCAAAAGTTTGATTGCGTCTAACTGACACTTGATCCATTCGACGGCAGTATGGAAGAACGTGACATCTCAAATTGTGGCAGAACGTGACATCTCCTGTGTTCAAGGATATGATATGTCATGGCACGTTCTTCTGCCACAATTTGAGATGGCACGTTCTTCCATACTGCCGTCGAATTGATCTCTATCCGCTTTGCCCAACTCTTTCTTCACTTACAATTAAGAGAGACCTTCTCCTATAGCTGAGAAGAGACCTTCTCCTATAGCTGAGATTGCTGCACCGACAATATATTGATCTGACGCGAAAAATGTGTCCCTTTTTTTTACAGACTCATTCGTAGAAGCTTCAATCTCAGGATTGAGAATTGGAGCCTCCAAAAGCACACTCCATAAGCGTACAAATACAAGGTCAATTAAAAGCAGAAGGTCGTATGTACTGGTGGATACGACCTTTCAGTCCTAACTTCGCAAAAAAAAAAAAAATGGTTTTCACCCGACTGCGACAAAATGACCGTATTTCGCCCCTGAAACGCGGGTCGAAAGTCGTCAATTTCGGACCAGAGGGAAGAAAAGTCGATTGCCGGGCAAAAAAGTAGATTGCCGGGCAAAAAAGTAAATAGTCGGGCAAAAAAGTAAATTGCCGGGCAAAAAAGTGGACTTTTTTGCCCGGCAAATTACTTTTCTGCCCGGTTAATCACTTCTCTTCCTTCTGGTCAAAAATTGACTACCTACTTTCTACTCGCGTTACAGCGACGGAATAAGGTCATTTTATCGAAGTCGGGTGAAAAATCGCATATATGCCACACGGGAGGAGCGCAATTTTCACCTCGTGTTCGTGCTGCCCTCGCTGCACTCGCTTCGCTCGTGCCTCGGGCAGCAAACCTCGCACTCGGCGAAAATCGCGCTCTTTCCTCCCTTGTAGCGTAATATACTATTCCATCATATTGCAGAAGGTCGTATCTACCAAAATAAAATAAAAAATTGGCGCTTATACGACCTTCTGCTTTTAATTTGGTATTTTTTTTTCCCCTGAATTTACGAAACGGTCGGTTTTTCAATTTATCTTTGCGTTTCACGAGTTTTTACAACTATTTGGGAAATCTTGAAAAATCATGAAAAAAATGGCGGTTGCGAAATTTTGCTTTCACGTTGTTTTTTTAATTTTTATTAAAAATTGTACGACTTTTTGCACTTACATTTTTCGATCTCGTAATTTCAATTGATTTATACGTTTTGACCGTTTGCAGAGCGAATGGCATGAAAAAAAACTTAGGGAGACCGGGACAAAATGATCCCGCGGGGCAAACGATCATGTTAGGTTCTGAGCTGATTGGCGTTTCTCAGAAACTCATTGTTGCCTGAATAATATACGTGGTAGTTGTAGAAAACAGTGCATGTCAACAGAAGGACGCAAACTTAAATATTACGTGTTGTGCTTATGAAAAACTACTTCAGAGACTTCACGTTCTAAGGCGACTGCCATATGTCTATCTCTGTGAACATTGTACCTAATTAATAAACGAAATGTCGACATTACCTAAAGATTAAGATACACCTATAACTTCAATTCATTGTACAGGGTGTTAAAAAATGATGTGTCGCCACTTCGCCAGATGATTCTTCAGTTCGAGATCGGTGGAGAGGTGCAAGAACATGCCCCCGCAAAATCGATCTTGACCTTGTTTTTGCGGGTCAAATGGGTCAAATTTTTTTTATGGTTTCTAAAAATAATACTACTCGTTAAGAGCAACAAAAGTCTCCGAGGAACCATATGTCGCAGATAACCCGTTCACAATGAAAACGGCACTTTAACGTTTTGAAAAATCTATAAAATCGGCGAAAATCACCAACCGACGTTTTACCTAAGGGGGCATCCATAAAGGACGTCCGCGCCTATAGGGGGGAGGGGTTCGCGAAATGTGACTATTTGTGACCAGGGGGAAGGGGGGTTCATGCTGGTTGTGACGTTCACTCAAAAATCCAATTTGACAAACTTGAAGAAACAATTATGCGTCAATTTTTCCGTTTGATTACCTTCGATTTCAGAGAATTGAGGGGGTCTTTCATTGCGACCATCGGACGCTTCTTAGGGGAGCGGTTCGAAGATTGTGACTATTTGTGACACAGGGGAGGGAGGGGTCAAAAATTGGTAAAAATCGCGGACGTCCTTTATGGATGCCCCTAAGTGTGAGATCATATTGTGAACTCTCGCTATATCTGCACTGAGAGACTTTTCATGCGAATAATTGGTAGAAGTAAGTTAAAGTTTGACATGGTACCGATGGAAGTAGTGAAGAGAACGGAAAAAATAGTAATTATTCATAGCGCCATATCGAAGTTTGACATCGCTGTAATAGTCTTTGACAAAATAATACGAAAACTTAGTATAGTGAATATGAAATAAGATTATACTGCATGTCAAAATGAACCGTAGTAAAAATTGATATTCTTCTTTCCAATTTGTGTACCAAATTATGCCAGTCATTGGTAGGGTGTCTGTCAATAACTGAGACAAATATTCAAAAAATTGACATGGTCTCTATTAACTAGCCGTGAAACCGAAAAGAATAGTAAGAATTGCAACGAGGAGTGTCGATTATTCGTATGGTCCGTATTAAAGTGTCTCCCGAGTTTCCACGAGTGACTACGATCTTCGCCGAGAACGCACGAGGATACCGATGCTGCAGTGGCATACCGGTTGGATCACGTTTATTCGCGATGCTACAGCCTACAATGTGACATAGAGTCCAAAAGTTCGGAAACGGAACAAGAGCAAAAAAATTGGATCAACTTTTTAGTTTCAAGGATCCTCCGGTACCGACTCTAATCCTATACGAGTGCTGAACCTTTAAACTGTCAAATTATCGGTATTAATTTTGAAGTAGAAAATATTTTATTCTGAATATTGCTTGAATTGGAATGCTTTTTTCTATTTTCGAATGTTTGAATAAAAAATCAATATAAAAGCGTGATGAAGAAATTTTCAATTCGAATTAAAAAAAAATTCGGCTATCAAATCAACATTTCAAAATAAAGTCCACTTTGTTAAGGCAGTTTGAAAAAAAACCCAATGATTATTGATTTATTCAAGGAATAACCCGGGAACCTTTCTCACAGGCGGTGGATTATTCTACGCTCAGTATATATACAAGTTTCCGAAAATCTCCGGCATGTAATTGTATCGCATTGTATTGTATGTATATGTGAGTGTGTAAATGTATCAGGTTTAAGTCCCGTTCTAATTTATTTGTGTATTGGGTGGTAGACTTGTGTGAAGCATATGTGTATGTACCCCGCTACGTGTAGCAATTTCTGTGTGTGTGTGAAGTCCCCGGCGTTCACTTCTTTTATTTTGCAGCGATGAGTCATAATTTTTCGTATGGTCCGTACGAAAAACTGATATTCTCGTGACGTCGCGTGAAACGATTATTCCAATCTTTCACATTCAGTGTATTAGTCGTGCTTGTCAGGTTGCTCTACAACATTGACATGGTGCGTTTCAAATACTACTCTGTTCTGGATCATATATTGACGTACCTTTTTCATTCATTGAAAGGAAAATATCAATTCTACTCATCAGTATGCATCATATGAATTTTTGACAAGCAACGCCGGGCTTCTCTACTTCCGTCGGTAGCATATCAAACTTTGACATAGTTTTACCAATTATTCGTATGAAAAGTCTCTCAGTGTGTCACCAAAGGCGATTAATTTTCCACTTTCCGATCCATGAGTAACAACCTTAATGACGAAAGAGAACGTCTCCACGACTCACAGGGACAAAAAAAGGCAGGAAAAAAGCTAGAAATCCCGACGAACATCACTACCGATATCGATTACCTGCGAGAAAGAGACTACTGGAATGGATCTTCAAACACTTCTAAATGCCGAGAAACCGCACTACCCCTTCCGCAGTCTTTCACGGAAATTCGTAACCGAAATTACTAAGTTGGCCATTCTTCGATATAATCGAACAGGCATCTAGCTACTCGTTTTTGGGACCTGAAAAGTAACAACAAACTGGCCAAAACCAAAAACAATTGTGACTAGAAATAAGTATTTTCGTCTTTTATAGGCTTAGTTCGATTTCTTCTACGTGTAGGACGGTTATGCCGATTTTTCCAGGGTTTCTAGCATCCATATGCAGAACACCTGGGTTCGCGTTCATTTTTTGGCCCCCCTCCTTTTCCCCGCCGTATTTGAAAAGAAAGAAGATAGAAAAAGGAAAAAAACTGCATTTCCTATAAAATCACTTGGAATTCGGACCACTGCAGTTTCACTAACGTGGAATCTACTGGGGCGTTTGTTTTTTGTATTTTCGTTTGTCTGACACGTTGGATAATTGCTCACAAAGTTGACACGTTTTTGCCCCTGTGAGTCGTAGAGACGCTCTCTTTCGTCATTAACGTCGTTACTCATGGATCGGAAAGTCAAAAATTCATCCCCTTTGGTGACAGAGAGTGAGAGTTCACAATATGATCTCACACTTAGGTAAAACTTCGATTGGTGATGTTTGCCGATTTTATAGATTTTTCGAAACGTTCAAGTGCCGTTTTCATTGTGAACGGGTTATCTGCGACATATATGGTTCCTCGGAGACTTTTGTTGCTCTTAACGAGAAGTATTTTTAGAAAACATAAAAAAAATTTGACCCATTTGACCCGCAAAAACAAGGTCAAGAGCGATTTTGCGGGGGTATGTTCTTGCAGATCTCCACCGATCTCGAACTGAAGAATCATCTGGCGAAGTGACGACACATCATTTTTTAACACCCTGTACAAACTTTTTTCCTTCGGGACTTTTTTGCGGCGAACAATTACATTCAGTTTAGGTTATGCACTTGGGGGAAAATGATCATTTATGGCCTGGGGCAAAATGATCACCACTATCACGCACTATCATGCACTATCATGGTGATCATTTTGCGTTAGAAAAGAATTTCTGTAAAACTAACTAAGAACCGACTGTAGAAATACATAACTGTGCAAAAAAAAAACATAATAATGATAATTCGCTTGAAGAAACAGTTTAGTACTAAATATTAAACTTTTAAACCCAGATGTACATAGTTTTCTACATTGAAATTACGGGATCATTTTGCCCCGCACTATGGGGCAAAATGATTCTTCGTCACTGGTGCAATTTTCCGAAATTTGTCGCAATCGTAGCAAGTCATAAAATCTGAAAAAATTCAACAATGTAGCCGAAGGATGGTACAATCCATGGCCTCTATCGTTGAATTTTTTAAGTAAATAGTTTAGACTATATAGTCATTTTTCCCTTAGGGGGATCATTTTGCCCCGGTCTCCCCTGTACGACCTTTTGCAACCAGAATCGCGTTTTTGGCGCTTACGACCTTGTGCCATTAGACACGCGATATACGAATTGCCCATTTGCATTGCTGATGGGACCAGTCGGGACAAAAAAGGATTATACATAGTATAATGTCTACGATTACTGTTAGAAGCAGGCGATTCACGATAGCCTGACGTGAGTATCTAACTATACTTGTAGTGAAAAAGAACGTGAATTAACTATTTGCGACTGCAAATGTGTATCCCAAGACAATTGATCAGCACTAAAGTGCATAGTATAACCTCGAGTAAAACCTCTTAGAAACCCTTTAATTTGTACTGTTTTCATCTTTTGCTATGGATTTAGGTTGGATATGTGTCCGCGGGTTCTCATCGCCTACTGAAGAATGTCATTATGTTGTAACGTGGCGTTTGGCGCCCCGATTTATAGGCGAGGGGTGTGAAGCCAGAATGAGGGAGGGGTCCGCCAAGTTACCTTCACTCGGACTGATATTGGCTGATATTTATTTTATAGGTTATTTCACAAAACAGGCATAATTTATGTGAGCGTGTGAATGAGTGTGCGTGTGTGGGAAGGAAGTGAGAGAGGGGGCGTAGGAGGAGAGAGGAGAAAGGGGTGTGAGTGCGGAAGCGTGATTGTAAGTTAGTTGGAGTAGAGAACTGGAGAAGAACGGAGAGGAGAAAAATAGCGGAGTACCAGTATCGGAGAATACCCTGTAATTAATGGAGAAAAATATATATATGAAGTGTTTATGGTGTGTATAAACATTTATTCCGGTGTTCATCCTCATCCTCTCACATTTACCTCGTCACCCTCCCCGCAATGGCTTCCCCCCGCAGCGTTATACTCCGTACCCAATTCAAGGTGATTTGGTGGACAAGGTGATCATGACATATTTACTTATTGCGTAATCGTGGATAATTTTAGATCGTTAGATACATAGGGACAAAGGATTGTTCCAGATACCTGAGCTCTTCCTGCACTTGGGCAAATTTTTAACCACGTGTACTTTCTTCCAAGCGAGGCAATGATTGTGAATCCCTGCTTCGTGGAAGGTCAAGCTTCACTTCTATACCGTTATATTTTTAATTCCGAACAGCTGGAAAAGTGTCACTCGTGTCACGAAGCTTCGTTCTCGTTTATTCGGGGAGAGGTATAATATATTCAGTCTTTCAAAATTCATTCCAATGAATTATTTTGCATTCAAACTAACAATAGGTAACACGCACGAAGTAGAACAATAATAATGGCACAAGGTCGTAAGCGCCAAAAACGCGATTTTGGTGTCAAAAGGTCGCATAAGTTTTTTTTTTCTCACGCCATTCGCCATGAAAACGGTCAAAACGTATAGATCAATTGAAGTTACGAGATCGAAAAATGTAAGTGCACAAATTTTTAATGAAAATTAGAAAACAACGTGAAGGCAAAACGTCGTAAGCGCCATTTTTTAATGTTCTTATTTTTCATGATTTTTCCAAGTATAGTTATAAAAACTCACGAAACGCAAAGACAAATCGAAATCGACAACGTTTCGAATATTCATAGAAAAGAAATACCAAGGTGAAAGCAGAAGGACGTAAGCGACCATTTTTTATTTTATTTATTCTGGTGGATACGACCTTTTGCAATTGATGGAAAGGTCGTATCCACCATTACATACGACCTTTTGCTTTTAATTGACCTAGTATTAAATTCCAACGTTTATGAACGAATCTTCTGGTCTTTAGTCTAAAAAAAATTTTTTTAAATATATACGACCTTTCGCCGTTACGAAAAGCAAAAAGTCGTATATTGGCGCTTACGACCTTATATCATTAGACACGCGAATGATGACTGAACTATTGTATTCAAGAGAATATTGGGGGAGGGTGCCGTTTCTACTGAAGGGTTGGTGACCTTTAATTCATACTGAACTTTCATCTCGCGTCATGCAGTGGATTAAACCATAATATGTCTTGCTCCATCATCTTCGTACCTAGTGATAAAAGCTGCACAAAAGTGACGCCTCATGTGACTTGAAACGTGCTGTATGGGAAATACAAGTTGATTTTTGCCGCTGTGGAGTACATTTATCCGAGAATTATCCAACAACACCCAACATTAGACTAATTAATAGACCAATCGCATTCGGAAACTCGAATAAGTTGACGACAAGTTTCGATTTCTCTGTGTTTCCTCGTCAGGAGTCTCGATCATTCTTCGTTGTGCCACAACAAATTAGATGCCACTTACCGTGAGTCTTCCCGCTTCTTTTCGGGTTCCCGGCAATCCGTCGGAATCAGTCAGTCTTTGTGTGTGCAACGACATGTCAAATCGACGGCCGCTATTAATATTGTCTTATGTTTTCGTTTCCATTTGGAAAAGACCTATCTGAAAATGGCTCGGGGTAAAAGACTTAAGTCCTGTGTATAAGCATAGGAGATAAGTCTTTTACCCCGAGCCATTTTCAGATAGGTCTTTTCCAAATGAAAACGAAAACATAAGACAATATTAATAGCGGTCGTCGAAATATCCTCCCCCCCTCCCGCCGCCTTCTACTTCTCGATTGCTAATAAATTTGGTTCGACTATTCTCCGAATTTTACTTTCAACTATGTATGTATCGGCAATTATGCGGGTGATAAGAGGTCAGGAACAGTGTTACCACGTTCCGGTGTTGGTAGGTATAAATCCCGGCGCGTTTATGATTCTTACACACTACGAACTATCAAGTCATTGGCGGCAGAAAAAGACGTTACTGATATTAGCCGGAATCGGTGGAAACATATTCCATTTAAAGTTGAAAAGTTCTTTAGTCGCCGTGTGCACCTAACCAAATTACTGCAATAGCAAGCGTAGCTGATATATCCGTGACGGATCGACTTAAAATATTTCAACTGGAATTTAAAAATGATCGCTTCAACACGAAACGATACATTGGAGCTTATCTACGCGCAAGCACAGAATAAAAAGATTGCGGAGTACCGCACCTGGGCCCAGACTCGGGAGAGAATCATCTGGAAAAACGTTCTCCAGCTTGCGTTTTTTCACGTCGGAGCTGTTGTGTCGTTGGTTTTCTACGGTTTCGGGCTCCATTCGGTACCAGTAAAGTGGGCGACAATGGCCTGGAGTAAGTACCGAAAGTAAAAAAATACTAATTAACTCTCTGCACATAAATTCATCCATGGGACACCATGAATCTATCGGCATGGCGAGTGATTGGCATTCGAATTGGGTGAAGCACCCCTTAATCAAACTTCTCGTTCCCACAGTTTGGGTCTTTGCATACGGTTCAGGTTTAGGGGTAACGGCTGGTGTTCATCGTCTGTGGACTCATCGTGCTTACAAAGCAAACCTTCTCCTGCGAATATTTCTGATGCTCGCTTACTGTGGTACGGGAATGGTGAGAACTGAAACTCCTTGATTGATCACTTGCCTCGAGAACTGATCTCAGTAGCAATGATATCCCGTTCTGACATGGTTTAGATTGCATGATTTTTTGATAGAATTCTATCTTCGACTGGGTGAAAGATCATCGGGCCCACCATAAGTTCACGGAAACCGACGTCGATCCCCACAACGCGAGACGAGGGTTTTTTTTCTCCCACGTGGGCTGGATCATGCTCAAGAGACACCCCAACTACATTGTTCAAGCAAGGAGGCTCAACTTGACTGACATCCTAGCGGATCCAGTGGTCATGTTCAACAAGAAGTAGAATTTCATGATATACTTATTATTTCCACTACTTCTAGTCAAGATCAAGCCTTCTATTGATATGACCTTAAACATTCTTCAGGTATGCGGAACCGTTGAAACTGATCTTTTGCTTCGCCATTCCGACCGCAATTCCTGTCGTATTTTGGGGGGAAACCCTTCTGAACGCTGTTTTGACCCAATGTTTCTTTCGCCGCGTGTGGGTTCTGAACAGTATTTGGAGCGTGAATAGCGTGGCACATCTTTGGGGTGACCGTCCGTACAATAGGTACAGAGCTTGATCTTAGTAACTACATCTGTGCTATATTGAGCGATATGTGATCGTGAGTATTCTGATCGTATGATCGAAACGTGCATCAACTTACGCTTTGAATATTTCACGCCTTCACAGTCTACCCCGGAAAAAATGGTTTAGATCTAATTCGCATCTCCGGAGATCATTTTGGGAAATCGTAGATCTACCTAGATCTACCTAGATCTCCGAGGATTTTCGTAGATCTACGTAGCTTCGAATTGATCTACTGTCATGTTCGAATGCCCATACTTGTTAGATCTATGTATATCCACCTAGATAACGTTAGATCTACTTTAGATCTAGGTAGATCTGAGATGAGTAGATGGAATAATCGCAGCGAAACGTTGTTGCTCATTGAAGCCAAGTAGATTTACTCGGATCTGAGTAGTTCTGGTACCGTATTTGGAAATATTTCAAGTCTCTCTGGACTGATTGGACAATAAGTAAGCCAGAAACGCAGGTATTTTCAGAAAGCGCCTTAGCTCATCTAGTACGGTACAGGTTTGGTAATCCGAAGTTCGAGGGTTCGATTCCGATTTGTTCGATTTTCACAATTTTTTTTTTTTTAATTTTTTTTCCTTACTCGTATTCACGATTTCTTATTTTGTGATGATAGTGAGTATTTTTCATTATGGTTATGCAATTAATCAATTTTTTTTCAATTCATTTCCGGAATTGACATTGACCTAAAAATTAGATCTACGTAGATCTCTTGAGATCTCATAAGATCTACGTGGATCTCATTAGATCTATTCCAAAATTTAGATCTACGTAGATCTAAAGCATTTAGATCTAAAGCATTTATAGATCTACGTAGATCTACCCGATTTTTTCCCGGGTAGTCATAGAGATATACCTACAAAGATACTTTATCGGAAATATCCGTTTCCGCGGATAAGATATTTATAAGAATATTATATTTTGCTTACTCTGTCACAGATTCATCAATCCCACAGAAAATCTGTTGGTCAGTTTCTTGGCGGCTGGTGAAGGGTCGCACAACTATCACCACACCTTTCCATGGGATTATAAAACTTCCGAGTTCCCTTATTTCAATTTCAACATCACAACGATCTTCATTGATTGTATGGCAAAACTAGGATGGGCGTGGGATCTGCAAGTAGCTTCCCCGGAATTGGTGGAGAAAGTCACTCAACGCCTGGGTGAAAAAACTCAAGTAGACAAAGCTCAGTAGAAGAGAACTCGTGTACTGTTGCGATAACCCGGGAAAAATGATCAACAATGAGAATCGTGTTTCATTTGTTCCTTTCTTGAGATATCATTAATTGTATTATCTAACTAAAAAAATATAAGTTATATACGCCTTATTATCCGTATTCCTATCCATATTGAAATGGTGAGGCACTAGATT
Source organism: Euura lappo (assembly GCA_018257835.1). Classification (NCBI taxonomy): domain Eukaryota; kingdom Metazoa; phylum Arthropoda; class Insecta; order Hymenoptera; family Tenthredinidae; genus Euura; species Euura lappo. Next base: position 39,874 of record JAEUYN010000350.1, on the reverse strand, counting down.
CCAGCCAACTCTTGGAAATTATAGCAATTTTACAGCCAAGTCCAGAGTGTGAATTCTGATATTTCCTGAAATTTTTAATGGTTCGAGCTAAAATTGCTGCTCACGCATAGTAAAATAGGGTCATTCCATGTCAACTTGACCAATGATTTTCCCTCACCATTATTGATTTGCTTTACGCTTTCCCATGTGACTCTTTGATCTCAAAAAAGCACTCCTCAATCTTTTCAGAATTTTCCCACCAAACGTAATTTTTTTTTATGACTATACCACATCCGAAATTGGATTATTTTTTCTTTTTTTCTTCTATTTCGAAACGCGCGTGTAATCCAGACGCCTCCCCGGTCACGCTGCTGAGTCTTCCCGCTTCTTCTCGGATGCAACTATGTATGCACTGGCAATTACGCGGGTGATAAGAGGTAAGGTCAACAAGGTCATCACGTTCTTGTGTCGGTAGGTTCAAATCTCGGCGCGTTAATGTTCTTTTTACACATTTCGAATTATCCAGTCATTGGCGGTAGAACAACAAGTTGCTGAAATTATCCTGAATCGGTGCAGGATTCCATTTAAAAGTTGAAATTATTCACTTGCCGTGCACCTTACCGAATCACTTCAATAGATGAGTTTAAGGGTTAGGTGAAGCTGGTGAGCAAGCGTAACTGATACATCCGCGACACATCGACCGAAATTTTGAAATGATTGCTTCAATGCCAAACGAGACATTAGATCTCATCTCTGCGCAAGCACGTAGTGAAAAGATTGCGGAGTACCGCACCTGGGCTCAGACTCGTGAAAGAATTGTCTGGAAAAAAGGTTCTCTAAATGACGTTTTTCCACGTTGGAGCTGCACTGCATCCTTGACTTTCTCGGTTTCGGGCTCCATTCGGTACCAGTGAAGTGGGCGACCATTAGGGGGACTATGGCCTGGGGGAAGTACCATGAGCAAAAAATACCAATTAATTCGCTTCGCATAAATTGATGTGTTATACGGAACCATGATTCTATATTTGCATTGCAATTCATCTGCATTCGGATGGAGAAGACCACCCCTCAATAAAACTTTTTATTCGTTCAGTTTTCGTCGTTGCATATGCAACAGGATTAGGGGTAACGGCTGGTGTTCATCATCTGTGGACTCATCGTACTTACAAAGCGAAACTTTTTCCGCGAATAATTTTGATAGTCGCTCACTCTGCTTCAGGAATGGTGAGGACCAACATTCCCTGATTGATCACTTGGCTAGGGAGCTGATTCCAGTGAATACGAAAGCATGATCCAATGAATATCCCGTTCTGACATTCTCTGAATTGTATGTTTTCTACAGAATTCTATCTTTGACTGGGTCATCATCGGGAGAAATCATCGGGTCCACCATAAGTTCACGGAATGCGACGTGGATCCCCGCAATGCGGCACGAGGATTCTTTTTCTCCCATCTGTTTGGAGTTTTGAAAATACGTAAAAAATTAACGGTTATTTAGAAAAATCTGAAAAAATTCCAAAGTGTTTTTGAAAGTGAGGGCAACCATAGAAAAAATTATGAAACAAATAAAAAATGGTGAGGCAAAAGCATTGGTCGAGTTGGCATGGAATGCCTCAAATACAACAAAAATTGTTTTTACTTTTGAATTGGGTCTCGAATGATCATTTCAAAACAAAGGATTTTTTATAATTATTTCAGAATTTTCGAAAATGCTGATCTGTTTTGAGTTTTGAAGATGCATAAATAATTCTTTGTTTCAAGAATCTTTAATTTTTCGAATCAGGAATATTCTGTATCTTTATTCAAAAATATTTTTATTACCGATTCAAGAATTGATTTTCTGTGAGAAGACAGTCAAAAGTACTCAAAATATTTTTTCGCATATCTGTGCACAATTTTTATCCTCGTTTATATCGCAATACACGCAGAATAATAGATATTTATGTGGCATGCGCGTAAAGTGACTGTTTTTTGTACGAGCCGCTGGCTTTGCCTCAGGCTCGCCAGGTAAAACAGCGGCTCGTACGAAAAATATAATCCTTGCCGAACAGTCACTTTACGCGAAGTAGCTATGCAGATTCTCATTTATATTCATTTGATATAACATTACATAGTATTCTATCCTCGATTCGAACCACGAATCTAACCTAGAATCTAATCTCGGATTTCACCTCGAAACAACGCAAGTTTAAAACACTCCTGGAGGAATTCAATTCAATTCAATTCAATAACTGAACATGAAACACAAAGGAATAGTAATCTGATGAATGTCAGATTTGGCGCCCTTCGCTGCCATCTTGCATCGGCTCCGTGCTTTTGTCCAGCAAACATCGCAGTTCGCCACGCGATTACGAGTCACTAGTAAATATTGCTGCAGATTACAGGAGATTACAGGTGATTACTGAAGATAACAAGTGACCTGCAACACATTTCATAGGAGCGTGGTTATAACCACTCGGGTATTATATACTGCATAGTATGAACACATGATGAACTATATATAAGATCTTGGGTTTGGTTTGTATTACATCTGATGATTGATGCTATAGCATCATTGATTGCTATAGCATCAATCATCAGATGTAATACAAACCAAACCCAAGATCTTATATTCGAATGTGTTTATTTGTTTCATATCCGATGCATTGATATGTTATGATTCATCATGTGCATTAGTATTTTGGTATCACAATCACAGCTTAATCATATGATAAACTACAAACCGTTTTCATTCATAATGGTATCTGATTTATCACATAATGAGATTCTTCAGTAGGCGATGAGAACCCGCGGACACATCCAATTTAATTCCATAGGAAAATATGAAAACAGTACAAATTAAAGGGTTTCTAAGAGGTTTTGCTCGAGGTTATACTATGCACTTTAGTGCTGATCAATTGGTTAGATACTCACTTCAGGCTATCGTGAATCGCCTACTTCTAACACTAATAGGGGAGACCGGGGCAAAGTGGATACCCTAAAACTAATTCGGACATAAAACATAAAATATCGACTAAAGCTTTATCATGTCGTATATATTTTGTAGTTTGTACCTTTAGGTAAGCGATTATGACGGTCAAACCCGATATTATTGCGATGTGCTTGCGTCATAATCGATATAAACCTAACCTGCAAACTGATCACTTTACCCCGATGCTGGGGTAAAGTGATCACGCTTATGGGGCCAAGTGGAAAAATTCGTATTATGACGGATTCCTTATTCGTATTAGGATGAAAATAACGTCAAAACATTGCAAAATCTGTACGTATTGCCCTGAGTCTGATAAAAGCACGTGACTGTGAAAATTGTGATACCTACTCGAATCGAAAATGTTCGAAACACGACACCGCTGTCGCGATTCAAATGTCACCCGAAGTGAGGTTAGGTTGACGCTCGGCGGCTAACAGCGCTCGTGGCGTACATGGCCACTTTTCCCCGTTCATATTACCCCGCAGGTAACCCGACAACAATTTAATTGAAAACTTGATGCAAACTATGTTTAACAAAAAAAGAATTGATAGTACCATTAAGTAGACGTTTCAAGGAATCGAGAAAAAAATAAACCTAGTCAAAACATGCCATGGACGGCACGATAATCCGCAATCTGAGTCGACGGAAATTATCTATCTACACGGCGTGAAACTAAATTGATTGATTTTTCCCGAAATATTGAATATTTCATAGGGTTCAACTATTTCATTTTGTAAAGTACGTCAGCACAAACCCTCGGTGTAAATACTGCCTTCTTAGAATCGCTCAACAAGAAATTATTCGAGATGGTCACTTTACCCCGCTGTCCACTTTGCCCCGGTCTCCCCTACTTGAATAGTAGACATTATACTATGTATAATTCCTTTGTTGACCCGACTGGTCCCATCAGCAATGCAAATGGGCCATTCGTATATGGATGAACATTTTTTTTTTGGCCACCTGGTTGATATTTCATGCGATGCATCGTAGGGTTGAGGGAGCCAAGCCAACCACCAAGGATCAGCGATGGCGGGCTTAATCTAACCTTCATAATCATTGGGATCATACAACTTCAAATAACGGAAAATACCTAAAATTTTACCACCCTCTTAGGAAAATGACTTGAATCTGTTGTAATCTATCAGGGAAGATATTTATTGTGATTTATTTCGTTATCCACTAACATTTTCCACACAATACTGACAAAAAAAAAAAAGAAAAAAAAATTTCAACAATAATCATTTAACGATTGGAAAGCAATCTTATATCAAACCTAAAGCCGTTGGAGCTAAGCTTGCGATACATTCTGTCATGAATACATTTCAGATATAAAAACAAAACGATTTCCGCCAATCTAGTAGTGCAGTAAAAATTAAGATTATCAAATTATTCTCATTATTATAATTAGTTTTATTGCTACCGCTATTAATTAATTATTCATTAGCATCATTATTGTTAATATTTTCATAGTCATTTTGTTAATCGTTATCCATACCATTCAAAATCGTTTAATAAATCGTGCCACCAGCTGTTTCAAGATACTCGTCACATTTCACATTTTCCGACCTGAAATCTGATACTCCTATAGCCTAATGGTAAACTTGTTGCTGAAAGTTTGACATGTTTGCGAATGTATGTGTCACACGCATCACAAACGGCAGTGAGAATTTGAGTAACCGAGGAAAACAAATGAAGATGTTGTATCTATCAAAATGGCATGCAAGAAGCATAAAAAAAATGGATAATCAAAACAGAACAATTTTCTATGTTGGGATTAGCTAGTGGGCAGAGCCGGTATTGTCCGCGTTCGTAGAAATGGAGGGACTCTTTTTCGTGTTTGCGGAACGTTGTCCTTTCTGCGTTCCTGGCAGTTTGTGTCGAACTGGAACTGGCGACCCGTTTCCATCCTGCGGACTTCCAGTGATATTCTCAAAGTCCCAGTTTGTAAAGTGTTCATGGAATAGGTTGTCAAGTTTTTTTGAGAGTGCTTCGACCTGCGCCATACGCTCGGCGTTGTTCTGGGGGCCCAAGCAAGAAATATAGTGACGAAATTGCACCACAACGATTTTTCTAAGGCCTAACAAACCTTGTGATAGACCCTCGAGTTAAAGATGATCCTTCTGAAATCTCGGACTACGTGTTCCACCTTGTGGTATATTTCGTTCTTCAACTTATAGCCGATCGTGTCGAGGAACATCGGACTCTTTATGATCTTGTAATAATCTTCGATCTAAGAGGAGCAAAATTTACAAAGTAAGATCGAAATATCCGTGAATCATTTTACTTTGCGTACACAAACTGATTCCGCGGAAGACCGGACCGCCATCGAACTCGAGGGAGGATATTTAAACATCTCAGCCTCCTCCATTTGCCAGACGGTCTGATGGATCAACTCCAGTTTGTTCGACGCCATGGGGCTGAGGCTCTGTCTTCTTCGTGAGCTGTACCAGACGGACCACCCTCGATCTCCGTTTTTGTTCTTCCCGTTCTCTCCTGAAGTACCTGCAGTCGTGTCTTTCTTTTTCGAGTGACCTTTGAGCGGAGGAAATCGGGTCAGGTCTTCCTTTATCAACTTCGCTTTCGCGGAACTTTCTTCGTTTTGACCAACTTCCGGATCCTTCGTGGATCTCTTAGCACTCGACTTCCGTGATTTGTGCACCGCAAATGAACGCTCGTTCTCTTTGCGCTGGGACTTTTGAGTCGATGTTGAACTTCCGGTTATCGCGTGACTTGCAGCCTTCTGCGGTCTTGATCTACACGGTTGCTTCGAAATGGTGCTGGAAGCACAACGTCGAACGGTCTCGGAGTATGTCGCCCTTGAAATGCTCTCGGCTAAGTCTCCAGTCTGATCCTCGTGTCTCGGTTCCTGACTACGTCTGAGGCTCGCATCTGGCTTTTCTAGTAATGCTTCAGCAGTCAGTTCATCCTCGTGCACAGAACTGTTGGAAGATTCCGAACTGTCCAAGTCTGGTTCTTGTCTCTGCTTGATACTCGCGTTGTTCAGGGTTCTGATAAGCCACGAGTCCGTTTTCACGTTTGTCTTGCTCATTTTGGACTCCTTGGACTGTGTCCCGAGCGGTGATAACTTGCAAGTTGACCCTGAATCATCTTCCGAAGCTTCGTAACTGGAGGCTCCACCTTCCTCACATTTCGGTTCAGGATTCATTTCTCCCGGGATAGCCTTGACCTGAACTATACCCACCTCACCCTCCTTGACATTCAGAGCTTCCAAGAGAATCTCTGCAGATGCACAGGCCGCCTTCCAAGCAATGTCCTGAGGAAAGTCTAGAGACGAGGACGAATTCGCAGGTCTGGGGGTTCTGGGGGAGTTTTCCAGGGAGAACGATGGCGGTTGAAGGACCGGAACGGCTGGAAATGAGAGTGTTATCGCAGTCCCGGAGCCTGAAGATCCCTTTTCCTTATCTTTCGACGAGTAATTGTTTTGGTTTACACTGCTACTCGGATTTTTGACAGTCGCTGAATTATCAGTACGTTTGTTTTGGCGTCTATTGTGTCGCTTTTTCGGCACATTGTAGCTTCCTGGCTTCATGTAAACCCGAACATCTTCGGAGCTATCATACTCGTCGGCTTGCTGGACGTTGCTTCGTTTGTTGATCAAATTCTGGGCATTCCAGGGCGCGCTTTGGATGCTTTGCATATTTTGTATCGTTTGCAGCTGCCGGTTTGGGTCCATTTGAAGCTGCCTGGTAAGATCCATCACACTCCTCGATGATTCCTGAGGATATAGCGATCTGAAACTCTCCGAAAAACGGTTCTCCGAATTCCCCACGGAGCCAGTAGTCAGCATTGGATTCGAAGTCCTCATGCTGGCAAACCAAGCAGTGAGGTTAGCCGCCATCTGTTCAGGCTCCTTCCTAGGCGTCGGGCTTGGTTCAATCTGACTCAACAGAGTCATCTTGTTCCTAGGCACTGTAGCCAGTTCCAATTGTTCAGTCGACGACTTTCCAAGGTATACCGAATCGACACCACGGTTGGATATCTTCCCTGTATAATTCAGATTCGCGTGTCTTGACAATTGGCTCGTATAATCGGTATCCATGCGAAGTTTTGCCAAAAAATTTGACTCTCCGCCACTCGATGATCTGCCGAAGTAAACGGATTCGACTCCTGACCTAGCAGTATGAAATACGGGATCGATTTTAGTGCTCGAGTCCTCGTACGTCGAATAAGGTGTCCTTGTCGTATACAACGACGCTAATCCCGTCGAGGAGTTTGTGCTGTAAACTGAATCCATTCCTGGAGGTTTCGTGCCGAAAAGGAAGTCCGCCTTTCTCCTTGAATCACTGTTAATGTTCCACTGATATCCGAAGTCAGCATTGCTTTCCATCACCTTATTCCTCAGGTCGAAGAATTCTGCGTTCAGGGACTGTCGAGACGTGCCCTTGGCCGAGGGCGTGCTGCTCTTCGCGCGAAATTTGTTCCCGCTGATGCCCGGATCGGTTTGTGGCATCGTGACATCTGGCACAGACTTTGTTCCATCTATAGCAGAAGCTGAGCTTTCGGTTATTGTCCATTTACTTCGCGGTTTAATCTCCTTTTGGGTTTGCTGGGGGTTCAGATAGTGGAAATTTTGTGCTCCGGATGGGTGCGGCGTGTAGTGTATAGCGTATGCAGATTCTTGGGCTGCTTGAACCGAAGAGAGAAAATTGCTGTTTGAACGATGCTGACTGGTCAGAGGTGGACCCAAAAGCTCGGCTTGGGTGTACAATGAGACGTCACCCGGAAAAGAACCGCTCTGCGATTCACATTGCGAATTTGACTGACTAGCTGCATCGAGTTTGATAAACGTCTGAATGACGTTCCTAAGTAACTCGTACGTGCTTTCTTCCCAGTCTTGAAAACATCTCGTAAGTTCGGCGTCGAACTTATTCGACACATCCGGATAATGTTGTTTGTTCAAATAGTTGTCTAGGATAAGCCAGCCGTTAGTTATCCGTAAAAGAGAGTTTATAAGGTCATTCACGAATGTTCTGTCGCCAGTAAACACTGGGAAACAGGTTGACGATTTGGTAATTGCAGTTCTAGTCGCTGACGAGATGTTCGAGAGCCAGATCAGTTTCGAGTCCTGGTACTTAGGCCCGTTCAAGATTGTCTCAGCTTCGCTGCATCCCCAGTACGTAGTTTTCCGCATCAGCTCAGGTAGCTGTTGCGTGATTCCCTGATTCGGTTGGGTTTGGGTACCAACAGCTCTACTACCCCCAGATCCATTGGTAGGACAGTCCATTTCAATGTCTGCAAACCAGCTCCCTTTGTTGCCCACGTTATCACCAGCTCCGTTGAAGTAATTGGTCTCCGTTTTCTGAGTTTCGTCTCTGCCCGAGGGCCCTCCGAGATCGTTCGAAGAAGCCGTGTTGCAAAGAGCAGACACCATCTTCTCAGCTTCTATTGTAAAATCAAAACTGGCTGATGACTCGTCAGAGTATCGATCTTCGGGTTGCTTTGGCGCCGTCGAGCGACAAGAATTCTTTGACGGCACACTTTGCGTACTTCTACAACTGTCGAAGATGGTGCTTCTCGAAGAAAGTGCAGCGTTCACCAGCCCAGTACCTACGGCCGGTGACGAAGTGGCTATAGCACGTACCGGTGACGGTGGCCATTCGTTATATAGCTTCGAAATCGTGTGGGTTTCGGCGCTCCCCGTAGTCGTGAACTTGTTCCTCACGCACTTCGAAGGAACCGATACATCGAGATTGGAAGCAACTAGTTTTTCTCTGGGTGGTGGACCGAATACCAAGCCTAGTGGTGCGGTCTGAAAGATCTGTGCTGAAGTAACGGGCAATGGAGCGGAGATCTGGTTATTGGGAAAGGCAGCTACCGCGTACGGTGTGAGATTGGGAAGCTGGAGTCCAGGGGTCGAGTTTACTGTCTGTAGACTGCAAGTGTTAGTCGCCGATATGTTGTAGTAAGAATTATGCTGCGGTTGGGACTGGCGGTCCTGGACAAGACAAAACGTCTGAACATCCGGTGGTTTGAAATACGGCGGAGGCACAAGCGCAACGCCGGAATTGTTGTAGTGATCGGCTGGAAACTGGCCGTGAGAAAATGTCGAAGACGACACAAGGAACGACGACGTTGATGCGGGTGCCGTAGCGGCCTGCGTCTGATCGTACAGCACTAAGGGTTTCCCAGCATATGACAGATGCGTCGATTGCGTCGGCTGGCCGTGGCAGTACTGGCTTCGCGGGGCCTTAGCTTTCCCATGCCATTTCGTGCTCTTTCCTGAAAAATTTCGCATGAGTGGGAGGTCGATTGCTTGCCATTCCTGGGCTGCTAACCTCGAACAGCGCTCGATGTACCCGTACCTGGCTGATTGTTGGCAGGATAAATGCACGGAGTATGCAACGTCGTTACCGGTCCGTACAGGATGTGCTGCTGTGGCTGCTGATGGGTCAACGGAAGGGGAAGGGTTATGGATGGAGATGGAGACGGAGACGGGGACAGCGAAGATGCGGGTTGAACTGATGATCGACTGGATCGCGGGGCAGAGGGGTGCATGATCCTCCACCTTGGTCAGTCCTGGGAAAATTGGTGTCCTTGGAGCAGTTGCTAGATGCGTTAGTCCACCGGTCACCAATTCCTGATGACAATTTTTTGCAAATTTCAGGGAAAATAATTTGGCGACTTCAGAAGCTCAGGCTACTGAGATTCGCCGTCAATAGATGAAGATAACCTCACTCGAACATTTTTGGATGAAATTAGTGATAAATACTGAGATTCCACGTACCTGGTATGAGATTTTTGGAGTTTGGGAGACCGCAGGCATCAGAGTATGCAAAATACTTTAAACCGAGACGCCATGCTGCTCGCCATTCTTTTAGTATGGTGGATTAGGTACTTTCGACAAAAAGAGGAACAAAAACGAAAAAAGAAAATGAGAAATGCTGGAGATGGCTGAATCGATGACTAAAAGCGTTCTTTTCATTAACTTCTCAAACTGGTAGACACATGAATATAATGTGTATTATTAATATTTGAAAACGCAACAGATTCAATAAAAGTTAATGAATTAAACTGTAAATGTACGAGTAGCTGAAAACGAAAATATGTGTGTTGACCAAATGGCAGGCTATTCAAATGGGAAACAAATTTCTTAATAACAACGAAAAATGTGAGTTACCAAAAGTGATATTCTTTTTTTGAAAATCAATTGGAGCCACTACTTCAGGGACTTGATTCTATGTAATTATATAAGGCGATACCGTTTTATTTCATCGTTGCACTAATTATCCGTCTCATCTGTGAGTTTGTGTATTATCTACAATCCATTGTGACCGATGAATGGAATATCAAACCGTAATCAACTCATAGTTCTGAATATAAACGAACAACTTATTTATGAAGTTTTTCATTACCAAAATACAATTACATATACAATAGATTCCTCTAAACATACTACGAATAATTTTTAACGTCATCCATTTTGATGATGTAAATTTGCTCACTTCTGTGCCAATGAACATCGGACGAATGTAGCAAATCTACACATCGCATGGGCATCTGATTGTGATAAGGTATTTTATTACATTTCATAAATATATGATCAAGGGATGAGTCCTCGTGATTTTAGAGGAATAATGTTACGTAAATACCTATATGTACATACATGCGTATAATATTAATAGTAAATATTTTAGTGAGTTTAGTTATCGACGAACTGTGACCACGTGAAGTTCGACATATGGCAGGCTGGATTGATTGAATTCAAGTTGAAAGGTTGTCGAATCAGCACAGCCATATAGTCGTATCGCTTCTTAGTCAGGGATATTTCCTCTTAATCCCTACAGTCCGGATATTAGAATTTAGCTGTCGTCCGTTTGGTCGCGTTTTACCTTACTAAGAAAAAATATCTAAATGTTCAGTTCAATGGACAAGTCATGACTCATCGTTAGTTTTGTCCAGCGCTCATTGTTCTGCGCCAAGGTGGACTATTTATGCCAAAACGCAATGAGTCCGGCGACCATGATCGAGTAGAGAAGGATATTCGGCGTCGATCCTTGTGCCCCGTTGCAATAGTCGCCCAGGCACGAGCAGACTTCTTGACGACCTCCGAAACCACTTCGCTGATAGCACTTCCCCTTGTAGTTCGACTCGTCCCAGCCGCAGCCCCTGATCGTTCGAGAATCTGCTGGTACTGTGTATCCAATGGAGAAGGGCTCGTTAAAGAATTGAACAAATGAAGCGTAACATATCACATTTGGGATGTCGACTCACATCCGTTTACGCTGAATTCGATGATCTGGGTGATCTTACGGCACATCGTGTACTTGGAACCCTCAGAATGCTCGGCGCAGTCCGTCTTCAATACATCTGGAGGAATTGGCTCGGCGCAGCGACTGTCGTTGTGACTGTTGCACTCGAAGCATTTCAGAGCGTCGACTCCTGCAACAAGAATGGTAAAAATTGATTCGAGCTGGTATTATCGAATTCGGAGGTGAAAGTGCAGCGGGTGAAGCGGCCATGATCGAGCTAACACAGCAATTTGTGTAATTTAATGTGATCTAATTAATTTGTCCGCAACTGTATTCACTTACTGACGGTGTACGTGACTCTGATATAGTTGAAGGACGTAGGAGTCTGGCCAATCAGACTGATTGATGTATGGGATGAATATATCAACTTATTACGAGGACAACACGAGCACGACTATTTTCGTGTTGTCCAACCGTATAATTTTTAACTAACGAATATAACGATGGGCGTGATGGAGAGCCTCGAATTACTTGGGGCTCGTATCCTGCCTATGTAGGAGCGAGTATATTCAATTCAATTAACAGTGTCGCAATGAGTGTGGCAGTTACATGCGAATTACTCAATGCAGCGTGTTAGACCACGCCAGCTAATTGCCGCGTATGATTACAAAGCTGCCTTGATACGGTTTAAATCGTGTCGCTGGTAACTCGACAGCATCCTCAACACGAATTCTCTGAAATTTGTTACATCATTAAACTTTATGGGACAAAATAAACTCTTTCCACGACGTCATCTACGCGGTAGATATATGGGTCGACGAACCCAATGGGTCACTGATTTTGATAAATTTGCCAACGTATACTCGCAACGGAGTAAGCCAAGTCTTGATTAGCAGCTAACCGAATGAGTGCTTTATCGGCTGACGGAATCGTGTTTGTTTTTATCGAACCCCGAAATTTGGCACGATTTCAAAATCTTCGGCTCTCCTGAATAATCAAGCAATAAACTAGGCACGCAATGACTCACCGTTGGCAAGAAATTCTCAATCTTCTCAAACTTTGCTCTTGATTATCGACTCAATTCAATACGATTCAACAAATTCAAAACTATTTCTGTACAAATTAGTTTCATTGATCTATTGTTTTTGGCCAGGGTTGTGATGTATCACATTTCCAAACCCATTGTAGGTGAAGCCTCGCAGTACCACGTCTGGTGGGAATAAAAAAAAATCTCGTTGCCAGTAAAAGTTACCGAGCGGATGGGGTGTATGGTGAAGACTTACCGCAGTAACCAATGAAGTAGACACCGATAAACAGGTAAAACATTGTTGTGCGCATTTTTATTTTTTTTCTTCTTCTATTAACAGTCTGGACGGGTGTTCGAAGATTTTTGTAATCAGTTGAGTTGAGAATATTATTAAAATATGAGGTATTTGTCGAACGTTTGTTGCGGACTGATCGAATGTACACTATGCAGCTTTGCGAGCTTAACTGACGCCCGTGACTGTCTTCGAACAACTATTTTACTGCGTAGTGACACGGCTGCAACCTACCCACCCTACGAACTAAAGCCCACTGTCCATCGGCCAACCCCGAGTGCGGACTACTTAAAGTCCCCCAAATCGCAACGAATGCCCCTTTCCGCACCTTTATTATAACACATGCATACGTCACCGCAGGAATACCTCCGGTTGAGAGTCGTATCCTATGTACCTATCTGCAGACGGCGATTCAACATGAAATCATATACCTATGTGGTGATCATTTAAATCGACGATTTATACCTATGTACAAGTTATTCAATTGTAATAACTTAACGTCAGATCATTCACTACGGAATATTAACTGCTGCATAAAGGGGTGGACGGTAATACAGGTTGAAGCTTTTCCTGAACGGTTTTCATAGTCACTAAAAAGATTGATATCTTGATAAGCCTCTTTCGCGAAGTAACTAAAGTATCATCGATCAATCGGCTATCAACGAATCTATGCATACATCATTACCAAAAAGAGTTGAGGGATTTTCACCACCGGAAGATGTTTCTGTGTAAGAGTAGATAAATTAGATTTAGGTTACTAATCATAATTGTAATTTTATCGGTGTAATAGAGACTGTCGTGAACACTCAATGCCTAATGCATGCAATTATGAACATAGAGAATAAAACAGTTGTACCCCTATTTCGAATCGAAATTTCGCTAATCCGATCTCAATGGCAGATCATTGTCATAAAGCTTGATTGCTTACATAATAGCTTACATGTTCGTTATTTCCAGAATTATCATTACCCAACAACGGAATCGTATTCACAAAATGTTGAAAGCTGTTGCGGGTGGGCGTTTGATAATGATAGTAATGATAATAATGATGATAAATGAGAAGGAAAATTCCTCAAACGTTTCCAAAGTTGGGAGTTTGATCCACATTATCTACAGAATGTATTAGAATTTTCGTTAGAATCTTGAAAACGGTTGAAATTTCAAATTCAACAAATCTCGTAATTCTGAAAGGGTTCAAAAAATCTATTGAAAAATCAGAAAAGTGCTCGTGAGCTAGAGAAAAAACAGTTTCAAACCGAGATGGTGTGTCGAGCTGAGACGGGAAGCCCAATGTGCTTGTACAATGACGTCTGGAATTTTGGTGTAAAAATAAAATAAACGTAAAGTACAAGGCGAAAAAACTATCTAGAAAATGATGATGACCGGAAAATTATTATGGCAGTTTAATGACAGAATGAGTCAACGGCCAGGACCTTTCCAAAATGAAAATCCTGGTAAAAGTACATTTGATCATGTATCGTAGTATTATTTATTGTAACCGATTTCCGAAATGATTCGACCGATTGACACCAGCTCTTGGAAAGTTTTGACCGGATCCACGTACAGTGGCGTCACTATTTATAACTAGATACAATGATGTATTTTTATCTCATCTCTTAACAAAATGATCGTCGTCACGTCGTGTCGGTTGGATACGAAAATCGAGGCACGAGATTAAAGTAAAGGGCATGGTTAAGTGGTTGAAGGAACGCGATTCAACGGGTACGTGTGTCCATGCAACTTATAGTCAGTACCTATGTACCATTTTTTATTATTTTTTCTACCATCAACGCCCACAACTCAATTCAACTGATGCATGCCCACTCGTCCATCGCATTCTCAACATTCTAAAAATCTGCACGCGACGATCTGGTCTTCAACTTCAATTATAATATATGCCACAAGTCGTTTCCGCAAATGCGCGAAAATCATTCATCCGGTGTAGTATAAACGAGATATACAGCGCGAAATTGGAGACAATTTTCAAGTTATGCACAAAAATCACTGGCGATCACTGATACGACTCAAAGTGCTAAAGGTTGACCCTCGCATGGTATAATGCAAATGGTTAATCATCGTCGACGGGGGGTTCGAGGCCGCGGGATGAGCTGAGGGATTAAAAATAGAATCTTTTAAAGTGGGTAATTGATAATCATATGCAGCTATGATAACGAGTAGGAAATTGCAGATGGTAGAATAGATACAAGAGGCACGAGCATACCCTGAAAATGTGCACGTCTGACAGATGAAGTGGAGAATGGGTAGGATTCAAAACGTTACCTATGTTCTGCGATCAAATGGAATATAATTTGTAAAGTGGTGGCTCTCGGTACTCTAGAAGCACTCTAAGTGAATAATGTCTCTTTTCCTGCGACACAACTCAGCGGCAATGCCGCGGACGTACGTGCACGCATATATACGCACGTGATACACGGAAACGCACGTCGACGTGGTAAAGAAACGCTTAAATATTATTAATAGCTAAGCTGGCTGACCTCCTGCTCCTAATATCGCTTCTGCTCCTGTCCCTGCTTCTCCCACGCGATAACCACACACGCACTCATCAGTTGCCTTCACCTACGGATCGATCTGTCACACACCTACGAAGGGACAGGATCATCGAGTGATTAATCTCATCGAGACAACGACAAATTTTGGCATGGATCATCAGCAGGATGACATTATCGTAACTCCGATGGTATTAGGTTGGGCTTACTGATAATTTTCTTGCAGATGGAGGTACTTCCGAGATTTGTCTGCACGTGATTTGATCTCAGGCTTGGAGAGCAATCTCTGCCAATGGATGCTAACGAGTACCGTCTTGAGGGATAAGTATAGCGTCTGGTGTCTCTAATTGATTTGATTAACGGTACACTGCTCGAGTTGCAGTTGGACCATGAGTCCCTGACACGTTTCCCGATATCATTACCACTAAACTGCGGTTACGTACAGGTTATGACATTTGACATTTCATTATCAATGGTTGTGCGTTTATATTCGGCACAGAGTTTTAAGCTTGGGAGGCGACGGTTAAACTGTATGAATCGTCACTTGTCATTTCACATTGCACCCCGCGTCTGTGATTTGGTTGGCTGATTTCATAATGTTAAAAAAATAGGAGTAACAGATTTACCCACGATTTGAATACTGCAATCATCGATACCAGCGTGTGATGCTCCCAATTTACAATTTATGCTCGAAGCTTTTGATTTTTGGTGCAATTGCTAAGTTCTCATCATCAATACAGGATCAAACCTCAGTCAGAGGTTAGTTTGAATATCATGTCGTTTTACTAAATATCAATATGTTTTATTATGCAATTATGCCACAGAGACTGATGGCCTTGAGTCTGAAGAAGGATTTGTAACGACCGAGCTAAAAGTATGATGCATAGTATATGGAATGCTTTTCGGATATTGGTGATTGGTGTCGTTCTCGACCACAGTGAGTACAATTGACCTCAAATGCATAGCATGGGTGTCCATGATTATGTATTACGTGTAATCGATTGCATTCGCTTTGTATCACAGTATCACAGTACAAATTAACGATTACGTCAATGCTATTGCATAATGATTAATTCATATGTACTACAATCATTGACTCCTCACCGTGCATTAATGAATATATTTGTATAAATTAAAGGAATCCCGTAACGTAACGTTGGTCAATTAATTATGCCGATCACTTCCTCTAGACCAGTTAATTCAATACTTTTTCCTCAACGACAATTTGATACAAAATGTATTTTCATTATTCGACCATTGACACAATCGGTAAATGATATTCATTTTATTCGGGTCAAATTTTGAATTTGGTCTCGTTTTGAATATGTATTACCTCACGAGTGGCGAATAACTTGGCAGAAAAAGAACCAGTCACAATACTAAAGTCAATGATACTTGAACTATAATCAGTGCCTTCTCATCAACGATACCACAAGTATGTACATTTACCGATTCAATACTGGCAAACTTATGAAAACGTGCGCTAAAGAATTCTTCGCACACTGCTAGGCTTCCATACATGCGTGCAAAAAAAAGGAGTGTTCGACACACGTGCCAAGCCGCAACATCATTTGTTATGAAGATATTCGCGTCCAAAGATCAGTAATGAAAGTGGACTTTTTTTTTAATGATTTCATCGAACAAATCTATCTACCGAATCGATGTATAAATTATTGTAAGAGAAATTAATTAAATGGTATATATAGGGAATTAGATGTCCATCCAGTCTCGTTGCTTACTATCTTGCTATTGAAAGAGTTTTTGGTCTGAAATGATTTTTGACAACCTGTGGGCGCGATTGATGAGATCACAATCAAAGTTGAGAATGTAGACGTTTTCAGACTAAGACCTCGTAAACCTAGAAAATGACGAACTGCAAGCTTTATTATTTGAATTCATTTGAAGAAAACAGCTTATCTTCAGCGTATCGATAACTATTCATGGGATTGTTGTAATTATAATTGAGTTGAATACAGGAAATAAAATGACCAACAATGACGTGTTTTTTTGAGAAAAAAAAAGTAAATAGATGTGAAACAAATTCTCAGTCAATTATTATCAACAGAAATTTCACAAGAATCAAAAACATTGAAATAGATGGAAAAAGTTACTGTCTAAATTTGACTACATTCTGTTCCTCTTTTCATTAGTTCAGGAGGGAAACGAAATCCCGTGAATGTAGTCGGTAAAGAAGGAGTGATGCGTGCCCTTAAGATTCGATTCTCAGTCATCAACGTGTATAAAATTACTGAAAAAATTGGTTTTGTCAATTTTTGACCAAACTGCGCCGTCGTGATGCGGGCATTGCCAACTTTCCGCACTTTTATCGAACTATACTATTTTCTTACCGACGGTCGGTCTCTCGGTGCGATATGCGTGTAACATCTCTTGATAATATTTCCAAAAGGATGCGGGGCTCACGAGTGTTTCCAGTGCAGAAGCGACGAAGACGACAACTGTGCAGATCTCATACATCCAGAAACCTACCGGAAACCGTGTACCGATTCTTCCTACGGTTTTTGCCGGAAGTCGACATTCACATGTGAGTCAAAAAGCAGAAATCTCTTCGGCTTACCCACCGTTGGCTCAATACAAACGATGGTCTCACACTTGGTAACCAGCATAGTTTGTTCCAAGCGTTGATAACCCACAATGTTTTACCATCTGGCAGTAAGACCTCGGTGGGTCCGTGCAGATACAGGTAAACAATTTTTTTGCAGTCTACTTCGCGGATCAAAGCAAGCCAGTTGTTGTAAGAGAATGTGTGAACCGCCAAGGCGATACATCAGGCATGGAGGAGGGCTGTTATTCCGGGAAATACAGACGGGACAGTAATTCCTTGACCTGTGAATGTAGGGGAGAATGTTGCAACGGAAGCCACCTGTCGAACTCCCCGAGTGTATTTTTACTTTATCATTATGTCATGATCGAGCTGATCATTCGGCTGGTGCTACGGTGAATACCGAACTTTTTACTTGGGCGAGAGCCAGGACAGAATTTGTGCAATAATTTTTTATTATAAAAAAGTATGACCTAATCAGAACGATCTTGTATTTTTCACGTTATATTTGTCACGTATGGTCTTTTTTTTTCATTGCCAAACGACCACGTTAATTCTGAATAATTTTCTTAGCAACGATGGTAAATACCGTTTAGCATAAACTCGAGTTGATTCTCCGTCACCTTGATTTCAATGAGAAACGTCTCGACATTGTTCAGTTTTTTGCGTCCTTCATTCGAGCTTTGGAACTAATGTTATCTTAAATTGAGGGAAAAAAAATCTTACTTCCGGCAAGGAATGACAATTCGTCAGAGTGCTTCCGGCGCAGTGTCATAACTACCACGATGTTCATCTTCATATCCAGATACTGTAAATGTTAATAAAAAATTTCCACCGATCAGTTACGTCTCGATCACGTGTTTGTTCAACCTTGATTATGAATCACGAGGTTCTTCTGGGAGCGTGAGTGAAGAGCGATGTCATGCTGCACAGCATAAATTACATCGCGATCTAGACTGCTTGGGACTAAGGGAGACAGAAAGTCAGACAATCTCAGAAGAAAAAATTTACACAATATATTCCATTTGTCCTACCAATGGCGTAGATTATACTCACATACGACATTGAGAGGTGCTAGGTTACGCCATGCACCAACAAAGACGCATTGATCTTAGCCTTAGCTGGACGCACCCACCGGCAACAATCAGGCTATTTTTTATCTATCTCACAACAGCAGGGACTCACGCGAGTACGTAGGACACGCACGCACGCACGCACGAATTCACGCACGAGCGGACACGGAGTATGACAGTACTAGGCGAGTCCGGATATGTTCTTTGTTACAGCAGGTACACGAACCAGATTGTGGGCCACGATACAAATGCAATTAATTTATTTAGGGGTGAAAAAAAACGGCCGTCACGAAAAAAGGGGTAGCCTGGAAACTTGGACACAGTCATAACTGAGAATCGTGTAAAAAAAAAACTTCACGCAAGTAAGCAAGTAAAACCTGTACAGGGTCGTGCAAGAGGCTGAAAGAAAAAGATTGATTCTGAACCGCACGATATTGCACAGATTCAATAACAGATTTTATCACCAGCTATTTACACATAACGCGTATCTAGTGGCATAAGGTCGTATAATTTTCTTTCCACGCTATTCGCTCTAAAAATGATCAAAACTCGGCATATACAGATCCAAAAACGTGAATATGTGATTTCTTCATTACAATTTTTGAAGAAGATAGAAATGAAAAGGTAAAGGCAGGTAAAACACCTGAAACGCGTTGATAAATTGAAAATACGAACATTTTGAAAAATTCGATACAAAATCTTCGAAGTTAAAAGGAAAAGGTCGTAAACGCCAATTTTATCATTTTTTTTGGGGGAAAACCATTCCTTTCGCGAAGTTCATGAATGAATCTTCGTGTTTTTAGCCTAAATATGATAACAAAAAATTGTACGATCTTTTGCCACTACGAAACGCAAAAAGTCGTATAATGGCGCTTACGTCTTTATGTCATTAGACACGTGATATATTGCTATCTGCGCATTGAGTTCATGAAAAATCGATCTAATTATACAAGAGCCATCATCTGACAGCAACATAATTACTGCGTCGTTCATTGCAATATTTATGTGGTAATAATACCAAAGGGGAATAAAATTGTTTCACATGATACCATTGAGTTGATGCTCAATAATTTATCTTCACATAAATTCATATCGTTTGCTTATTTGTGGCGTTTGAAAATAATTCGCGGATAAATTCAAAACTATCGAAATAAATCAGGATCCTGGTTGTGTAGGAGGTACAAGTGCACCAATGAGTCGTTCCTTGGAAGACATTATAGTATTGAATGATGCTCGTTTGAAGATTCTGGTGCCAGAATTCAAGACGACACGAGCGTAAAAAAAATGTAATTTCGTCGTTCAATTCGCGACGTAGAACGCGAAAATGGGTTGGACGTGAATTTATTCGTGAAGTACGTAGAGACGGGGGTATATTATCAAATACACAATACCCGTCGTACGTACGTACAAATATGAAGGGGGAAATGTTTTAGTATAGGAGTACTATAGCTGTTATTATTTGGGTCGCAGACCAACGGCGCCTGCCAGTCGCTACTATCCTTCACTCTTCAACCCCTCGTCAGCACCCCTAGGCAAAAGTAAACGTTCCGAACTCTGTGAAAATCCTGTTCTAACGGCAGTTTCGCCGTTTTATCACAAACTGCTGAATCCGTCGGTGGGTTAGGGGTTAGGTTAGGTATAGGCAGGGTTTACAACATCGAGAATAAAAATTTGGGGGTAGTTATGCGTATACACGCGGATATATCCGATCCACGTTTCGTGGGACAAACAAGAATGGTATAAAAAAATGAATTCAACTTCAGAACTTCCGTATTTCGATAAGCCATTCATCTGTTTAACAATAAGCCCCAGACGTTAAAAGGAAAGGGGAGAACCCATAGATGATGTGGGAAATTTAAGAACCGTCGATGTTTTGAGGCTTCGGCAGCCGTTGTACGGTTGCCAGGAGTTTCCGATTCACGCGTTTGGCAAAAAGACAGCTTTCGCGTATCCATAATCCTTTGGTATTACCGCCGGAAGTCGTTCGCCTGAATTATCGCCAAGAAATAACCTGATAAGCGATTTAACGATACGAAAAAACTCAACTTCCGTCATCTTGACGCCAATCTCTGGTTATCCCCGACCCATAGAACCGTTTCTGTAACGCGGTTGCTGCCAAAAAATTACTCCCACTGGGATCGAACACACGATGAAAATAATTGCGAATAACAAACGATGCCAAATTTTTATCCCCATTCAATAAGCAGCTGTACTATAATGTGTCAATTTATTGAGAATTCCCGAGTTACCACAAGGCATGAAGAATAGTGTGATAAGAACATAGCCTGTCGAGGAATTGATTAGGAAACGAGTTTTTTCTTGGTCAGTCGTAACCGGCTTTCACGCAATATTTCTGACCCATCGATGGAACTATCCGATAACGGACAGAAATAGAATCCCTTAATAATATTGATTCATTCTGTATCAATACGTCCCATCTCATTTCCTACAAAACGAATACAGTAATAAAATTGTATACCTTGTATTTTGTGGATGGTCACTCACTAAATCGTTGGGCTTGCCGATAATTTTTTAATATTTTCAAACACCCGGGTGACGAAGAACTAGTAAATAAATACCGAACATCATTATATGGCTTGAACATAATATATTATGTCAATGCGAAGTTCGGTAACTTTTGAAATTGCATCTTTTTCGCGCCATTAGATGATGTCACTATTCAGTATGTCGAGGCTGCCATCTAACTTCATCCGCGGAAACTTCTCATCGTTTCACGCTACGTTTCGTCTAGTTTTCGCTTTCTATTGCAGGAAGACGTTAGGCTATTCAAATATGACGGTAAAATTGTGAATTATGACGTCACGGTCAATTTCCCACCCATTTTTGACTGAATTTAATAAAAAAAATAGGACCTGGCGAAATAAATTACGCGGTCTTTGGTAGAATAGGCGAATCGTGACTCGTAATTTTGGGACGTCAAATTCTTTTTCATAATATTGGATTCGGAAAGCATCGATACTTTTTCTGACGTTTGAAGTGTCATAATAGATTCTAGTCAGCAAAATTTGATAACAAGAAGAGTCTACTCGACCGAGTATTTTTCTAAAAAACAGAACCCGAGCTTTCACCCGAAAACACCATCTGATTTATACAGTTTTTTTTTCTCTTCCCTTCTTCCTTACCCTATAAATCTCAAACTCCACGGATACTGCCCCATCTCATCCATTCCCTTAATTATACCATTCACAATCAGTTATCGGCAAAACGAATTGTACATCGAAATTTGACTGTACGGAGGATGGCTGCATGTGCCGATATTTTGCAATCTGTTTAAACATTTTCTGACATACGACATGATGAAAACAAATCGAAGGTATCAGCCGCACATTCCGCAACAGGTGTTGAACTGCAAGGTCTGCATGCAGCGATAGTATTTTCGCTCAGGTATTATTTATTCTGGCATTTTCTCGTAAAACAAATAACAAAAGAACCTTGATTTTATACGTGAGTTCTCAGTCGAAGCGTGCAATGACCGAAAAAACGATCTTCAAATCCAGTTACAGTCCATCGTTGGCGATATAAAATAATCGCATGGGTAAATAGCAGCCATGAAAAGAAAAACCTTTACAAACAATGATGTCCCCGAGTTAAATTAGGTTAGGCATAACAATGATCATAATCTGCAAATATTTTGCGCCACGCAGTCTCTTATCGTTGCCACAATTGCGTGACCTAAAATACACGTATGAAATCGTCTAGCGCAGCGTGAAATTTATCATCCAACAATTTTAAGCAACAATTTATTTTCCATCCCTCCGAGTCTGTCCTAACTTCTTTTCAATATATTCCAGCTATTTGTTACCGCGAAATTTTCTTCTTGGTTGTTTCGGATAAGTTTTTTCAAAGTTATGATTGTTCGCCATCTTCAGTGTTATAGTTTGGCGTATAATTTACGATGGTCGCGGGCCTAGTTTTTCTCCATATTCGAGGGCGAATATTTTCCCCACGCGTGTCTCTTCCAGCCCTCCGAAGCTCCGCGTTTGCGTGCGAGTCTTGATTCCCGTTTGGGTCTGGAATCGTCGTGACTCACGGCCGGGTTCAATTCACCAAATGGGCTCCCGCGTCGGGACGTCGGGACGCCGGCCGTCGAGGAGTCCTACGCCAGACGTCCGTACACTGTACATTTCAGAACTCGCAGGCATACCACCGTGGCCGTGGACACGGACGTCCACCAACACCAGCACCACGAACGGGAACAGCTAACAGGATACAGGATGCGGAACAGAGGCGAGGAGTGCCATCAATTCTCCGCACTATTCTATACCTCTCCCTGAAATTCTCTCCACCGTTCATTTAATTTTCACAAGAGTATCCACGATTTCGTAGAGAGAATGCGAATAGCCGAAGTGATGATGATGAAAAAAAGCTGAACAACGAACCTTCGTTTATTCCGGAAGCTACGGTTCCGACACCGATTGTCTGTTTATTATACCATGGTACCGGTGTAAAAACCGAATCCCTGAAACTATTTTCTCCTCCAAAACTCTCCGGAGCTCAAACTGCTAGAAAATTATTGGCTTCCATATCATTTTCGTACTTTTATTTTCGTAAACACAAATTGGATAATAAGTCTTGGACGAATAGCATTGCGGAGATAGCGGAGCTTTTATGAAAAGCTCAAACTGGTTCTTCTTTATTATCAGAGAAAGTTTTCGAGTACTAAGCTGAACTATTTTCGAGGGAAATGGTCGCCCTCGTTAAGTTTATACGTTCGGTTTGATTAGATCGATTCCCCTTGGTTAGCTTGAGTGAAAACTCTCTGACTGCAGACCGTTGCAACAAACTCTGCTTCACTATCAGTGCAGAGATAAGAAATCCTGCATAACCTGGCCTGATGATTTTAACATGAGAATGAGTTGTTTTGATTCGGTTCGATCCACTCGGCAGTTTGGTATCCTCATAAGTAAGGTAATGGCTCGAACTGTGGCGACGATGGTAGCGGTGTTGGTGGCGACGGCGTCGGCGGCGGCAGAGATGCCGGGCGCCGCGATGCCTGGCGTCGGTCGTACAATTCCCACATCTCCACCCAACAAAGCCATCCGCCTCTCTCTCGCGTTCTCCGTCCTTCTCTCTTTCTCCCACGTGATCCACACGCAGTAAAAGAGGGGCAGCGAGCGGCATTCTGAGACGCACAAGCTCCGGCGATTAACGAAGACGCATCGATCCGCGATGAGAAATTTGATAAATAAAAACATACACGAATACAAAATTATATTTTTGTATGAGTCGCGTTATTCTTCGAGCTCGGGTTCGATGACTGGTAACAAGATCTGATACCCTTCGAGCTCACTCTAACTGTGTTCGTACGTAGGTCCAGGTATATTCTTTTTTCGCCAGTTTTTTTTCCCCGTCTCCCCCTCGTTCCCCCTTCTCCTCACGGAGTCCCTACATACTGACTCCGAAACTGCGTAGTTTCAACCTGCTCGAATAGAAGGTCACGGAAGTTTTGGCCCGTGGCACGTTTTCATAGGCGTCGTTTGTGACTTTCTATATTCTTTATCAATTAAGATCACAGTTCAATATTTTTTTCCCCATCATTGAATGGTTTTTCACGATAAACCGAGCGATAAACGCAACGAGGCGAGTCGGTTCATTAGACTTTTCCAACTAGTCGGTAGTTGACCTCCCATCATGCGTGACTCGCCTCTTGAAGAGACTTTAAACGTTCGTAGGATGCTGTGAGTTAGAAAGCTGACCTAACAGACGAATTTAATTTTTTTAAGCGTTGGATCGAGTTGGGGGAATAAACGCGACGTCTTGTGTCTAACGAACGACGAAGCGGACAAATTTTGTCGAAACCGGCGGAAGTTATGGTTTTAGTTTTTTCAAATTTTTTAGAGTGTTCCATCCCCCTTTTTTCATCCGATATTCGTATCCTCGAGACTCTCGCTTATGCGAGGCCTCCTGGAAGGGAAGCCCCAAAACACGACGATCGGAATGATTCACGAAAAGTTACGGCGCCACGAGCGTTATAACCGCCCCCATCTGCGACTCCCCCGCGACTCATCGCTGCGCCCCGCCAACCTCGGCCGACGCCCGGCTCGAACTCCACAGTTTCAAAAGTTCGCAGTGTCAACAGAAGACTCGACCAGAAACGAACTGCATCCTTGTGACTTGACGTTTTGAGGAGCATATATCTCCCATAAGTCAATTTTTGAAATAAAAAACTAAGATGAATCGCGTGTCGCTGTTATTTTTCGCTGTGTTCGCCCTCGTGGCACGATCAGGTGATTTATATTCACAATCAGTTCAAGACATACGCCACGTGTATTACTTAAATCCTTTCAACTTTATCCAGAAATTTCGATTTTAACATTTCTTATTCGACTACCCATTTCTTTTTCTTCCTCATTTCGCACCCCCAGAATCAAAGTGTAACATCTTAGAAACTAGTTTTCGTGAATTTGCTTTGAAATGAAAGTGAATGCTACTCCACGAGTCTTGAGTCGAGATTTTTTTTAATTGTTACGCTTCGTTACAATTCTTGGGGTACGATTTATAATATATAATTTTGGTGAGTGAGATAGGGTGACGTTCACTGATCAATTCGTTAGAAACTCTCTTACATATAGTTAAATTTGTGAAATAATCTTGACGAGATAGAAAGTGTTTTGTCTTAGAGCTCAGAAGCAAAGGGAACTATTATATCGTATCAATACTTGTTGTTATGTGGCAACTAAGTGATGATAGGCTATTTTTAAGATTTCCATTCCGGATGTAACAAGTTCTCTAAAAGGTTACGTCGAAGTGTTTTTCGCGTAAGCTTTCGCGTATTTGTGTAGATTCTGATAAATTGAGCGCCGTACAGTCGAGCCATAAACTTTTGGCTTGCCGAACGGTCTGACGCACCGGTGCGTAAAGTTGTAAATAAGATTTTACATATACTTGTAACATTTTTCAAACTGCATAAACTTGGTACCAACGTTCATAAAAAGCGATAATATTATCAAACCGAGAATCTTTTTCTGCATAAATAAATTCTGAGACGTAGAACGAATTTGAAATAACGATGGGGATCTTCAATTACTCTTTCATCGCCACCGTTTAACACCCTCGTCCCAAATAGGCGAGTAATTAAGATCCGCAATCAGGAAAATTGCGGTCCGATTGATTATCCGCGACAGGCTATGACCCCCGACGATCACGAAGTGTCTGATAATTTAAAGCAGGAGCGTCAACGACCTGCGGAATCTCACGTGATAGATCTACGCCCGATACACATCGGTTGATTTATCGCGGTCTTCGCGTGTCGCTGAGCAAAGCTTTTAACGTTTGAATATTTAATCCGGTCGAATTAATCGCGTCACTCTGGGCGAGCGGGTTTTCAATCTCGAAGGCACTCGATTACTCCCCCCTTCATTTCCCGGGAATCTGACAAATCGCAGAGCATCGAATAAAAAACCAGCTTGACCGAAAGTTTCCTTATCAACATCGACTATCCTACAGACGGAGCGCTGAGATGTTACATGTGTGACACACTGACCGATGCATCCTGCGATGATCCGACCAAGAACGTGAACTCGCCACCGGTCGAGTGCAGCCTGAGCACGATAAACCATTGGAATACGAACATGCGTCAGAACTCAGCGTTCCAGTCGATCGCTAAGATATTCGACGTCGATCACCCGCAGCAGACTCAAAAGCTCGCCGACGTCGCTTGCGCCAAGATGACTGTGAAACGTGAGTAATCGCCACAGAATCGGATACGAGAGTCTTGCCGTTTGCATATGTCCGACTCGTCGAAACGAATTTTAAACGTTTTTGTAGTTGGACCTAAAAACATAACCCTGAGAAGCTGCCAGTCCGCAAAATCTCCTACATTGGACGTCTGCCGCGCCATCCATGAGCAATTGACGACCGCAGCCGCTCCGGTCTACGCGCCGGCCGTCAGCATGAGCTTCTGCGACCTCTGCAACACCGACGCTTGCAACGGAGCCATGGACGTAGCCCCGAAGACGGTCCAGCTGCTCTTCGGGCCCGTCGTCCTGCTGGTGGCCCAAGCCTACCGGCACAGCTTCGCGTAATCGCTTATATCGAAAATCAGTAGACTCTGCAGCTGCAAAACCAGCCGGCGAAATCCTCGTCGATTAATTGTGGCTAAGCTTCGAAATAACGAAAACCAATCACCAGATCCGAGTTGTAAAAGCGTCAATATTCCGAATCAATTGCATTGCCGAATTTGTTCACTCGAGTGCATTGCATAATGTTGGCTTCAATCTTCAAAAAATATATAAACAAAGAGAAACAAAAAAAAAAAAATTGAATAATAATAATAATAATACAGAAAACCTTACAAAGGATAAGAATATATTTACATACTATTTAAGACGTTATGATAACTTGATATACAAAAACTGTTTGTACGCGTACCTATATTATATATACAGACAATTACTATACTATATATATATATGTATTATTATATCACTTAAGGCATACACAAATTCATGTATTGTAAGAACGAATAACGAATAAAAAAAAAAAAAAAAAAACGAAAAAGGTACAACAAAAAACAAAAAAATCAGACAGTAAAACGAGATTGTAAGAATTGTCAAATATGTACCATAAACTTGGACACCAGCCGCTGGGAGTTCTCGTTACCCAGAGATCAACGAATACAGGAATTTTGTTACTTTACTTTCCTTTCCATTATACAAAAATATGGTGGCTTCCGAATTGCAGATAGACACGTTTTCACTGTTTTTAGAGCAAAAAACTAATAAGACAAGAGAAATAACTGCTTTACAAATTGTTCTCTGTTTTTCAATTCTCTCGATGCGCAAAAAGAAACAACATTTGTCAGATGTCACGACGATTCATGTTTGTCAAAGACAAAGTGTTACAGTTTTATAATAATGAACTGATTCGTGGCAGCTTATCGTTATTACATACAGCTAATCGTTTCCTTCGGTGTAATTTCTTGATCGAACAATTGTGCAAGATTTCATCAACGCCTTGATTTTCCATGTATATATTGACCAACAATTGGCTGCATTGCAGTCTGAACTCTATGTCACAGTGAGCAGTGCAACTTCAGAGTTTTCACAACTTTTTCATCCGAATCGGTGCAGACTGTTGTTTTAACACGGAAAATTGAATATTTTGCAAAATGAGGAAAACCTTTGTAACTTCGGTACCTCTGATCACGATTTTTCTATATTTTGGTGAGTTATTGAGCGATTATCACGTTTACGTTGTTCTGTGAGATTAGAAAATCCATCTGACACGTAATATCAACGGTCTTGGACTATCTGTCAGACGACCAACGCTGCAATTCGTTCATATACGTCAGCAGATAAATAATTGATCTTATACTGCGCACTGAGGAAATTTCTAAGATTGCAAAAGTGCTTTTTGCTCCTCAGTTAACGTTTTCGCGGTTTTGCTCACTGCAATTCATAGCTCATATCTCCCCTAATTTATGGGCAATATGTTATTTTAAGACAGATGTTATATTCTCTGTGTCAAAAATAGCGTCCGCGAAGCCGCTCGATAATTCTGAGACTCCCAAGAACCGCAGTGTGACCGTGAAACCAGCTGCTGGTTTTGACGAGCATGATACAGACGCCACGGGATCGAACTACGCCGATTTCACCGACGCTTATAGTCCGGACGACAATATTAACGAGGGTCTAATTTCCGATGAAGCCAATCGTTTGACCACAAATTTCAGGCCGGTATTGAATGAAATAGAACACCGAGTCACCCCGTTGAAACCTGACTCCGTGAAACCTGCTATTTTACGGTCAGGTTTGAAACCTGGTAATAAAAAACTCGATAGTTCGTTAACAACTCTGAAACCGGGTTCTCGGACAGCTGGTAGCTCGATAACAACTTTGCAACCCGTTCAACGCGGAAATGCAGTCAGTTTCGTGACGAGTTCAGAGTCTGGTTCCGGGGAAGCTGATAGCTTGTCGACAACATTGGAGCCTGGTATCGTCCCGACAACTTTGAACGTCGGCTACAAAGAACCCGGTGGTTTACGGACAACTTCGGTAGCTGATTCTGGGAGGCGAGGCAATTCAGCAACAACTCCGGAACCTGTTCATCCTTCCATTCCTCTTCGCGTGAAAAATGGTCACAGGAACGGAGCCTCTTTCAGTCGAACCTCATTCGCGGTGGTACTACTGGGAATCTTCTCGGTTGCAGGGTTGCATGTTACATAGAATATCAGTTCAGTGTAATTTGAATGGAATAAAGTTAAAGAATGTTCATGTTTCTTGGATGATTGCGATTGTGATCTGCACACATAGACAACTGGTAACTTGATAACAGCAAACGTTCATAATCCGTATTTTCGTGTCGAACTACGTGCTGTCGTATACGCAAAAAGATTACATGTTGATTAGATAGAAAGCCATGATAAATAGAGCGGTGATAAATAACCGGAGCTTGTCATTGCCGGAGGGGAACCAGGTTTGAAGATTTCGGAGGTAATTGTGACCGAACTCATGTACGTATACATATACGCTCCGACGTGGGAAAAACTGATGTACCTACACGATGGGTGCGTAGAACGTCCGAGAAGACTTGATCTCGACGTGTATTCAAGCTTCGTTCAGAGAGACTCGGCCCGTGTATGTTTGCTTGAAAGCGAAGGTGTACGAAGTCTGTGTGAGACCACGTCGAGTGCCAGGTCATGCTCAAGACCGTGTGTGTACGCAGCTTGAATGTCTGCACGAACACTGTTGTCCGGGTGGTCGGTTTTATTATTAGGAGATACCTTATCTTCTCGCAAAGACAATGCGCTTTTATTCTCACTACGTACGCTGACGAATAACGTTCATGGGACGATTGTAGTTTTTGGAAATCCGCTACTCTGTGCTACAACATGATCATACCTCTCATACTTTGGACACTCCTCGGATTTTTACACCTAGGTTAGTATATTTACTTATTTTTTATCTTGTATTCGCAAACTTGATCGATAATTGTATCCTCTCCGATTTTCACTCAACTAGAACCAGTTACCGGGCAGATTTCATGCTACCAATGCAACACCGATTCTTCTGCAATGTTTTCCCACGATTGCAGCGACCCTTACGGACCCTCTCCGTTGGACCACTTGCTGCCTTGTCCTCAGGATGAGCCTCACAGTTGCCTGAAGGCAGAAATCTACTGTAAGTGTGAGGCATCGAAAACTTGAATGAAATTGTGTTACACAACTTGCGTTAATCGCGTTTTGCAGATAGTCACATGGAGGTAACCGTCAGAGCCTGCGTACCATCCAGACAGTCGGCCACGTATTGTGCGGATTTCAATTATGACGGAAGATATCCCGGTGCGAGAGTGACGTGTAATCATTGCGATGATAACGGCTGCAATCAATCACCTCGAGAGGCTGATTCCCTCGGTGACCTAGTCCTTGCCTTTGTTGCCCTTGCTGTGGTGAAATTTCAAGGAATTATCTTCGGCTGGTAGACATCTGAACGAACGCGACGCGACGGAAGTGGCAGTTGACTTCAGACAAGAAGATTAAGTAATCTTGGAGACCGTACTTACTCGGGCTTATTAGTCCGCCCTGGTCATCTCGGAGTCATACGCGAGGGAAGGGAGTCGAGGTGCTCCGGTCAATTCACAAACGCCAACAGGGTTAAGTAATCGCGTGACCCCAACTTGCCGCTTGTTGTTAATATGCTACAAAAACCTTTGTAGCTGATACTTTCACTTTGATGTGCTCCACGTAACGATATTCGTCGGTGTTGGTGACCGATGGGAGAGTGCCTCGACCGGATATCTACGAGAATTCGATGATTCTTTCATCCGCGATATTGTATGCATAAGAAACGTGACGCATAATATTGTTGAGACTTTGGAGGGTTTAAAGTGAAGTGAATTAACGTTACGTGCCTCATTATATCCAGTTAACTTATAGTCGAGTCGAACCGCGAAGCTGAGTAAGCCCGTTTTGACTTCCCTTTCATTTGGGTCACTCAGATATTGTCCATACACGAATCGACTCATCGGCTGAGTATCGCTCGAATTTAACGTGATAATTAATAAACTAGTCACGCCACGATGCTATCGTTACATATGTCAATTTATAATAGTTTCAATTCATCCAATCGATAGGTAGACAAGCAATCGTTCGAACATTTGTGAGAGTGGTTTTGAATCTCACGTCAAGAATGGAAACTTGTTCCAAACCAGAGTATCAGTAGGATAGAACGAGATGCGAAAACCTTTTTTTAATTTTCGGTGCTATGTAACGTTTTTTTTCTGTACTGTATATAGATAAGAATGTAGATTTTATAAACAAGAAACAAAAGGTTCGAAATATAACATTTTATAAATTGTATAGAATTCAATTGCTCCATTCATCACAATTGTACATATTAATTACTCGGTACAATGCTCATGGATGAGTCAAATCAAGTGAACTTCTATTGCGTTAAGTGAATTCCGTCGAGTACATCGGTTTACTTGGTAATAGAATTATATTTACTACGCGTGGGTTGGTATACCTCGTGTAACTATTATTTAAATGTTTCCGGGGACTGGTTTGACGAGTTTTTTTTTTTATCTTTATTTTTATTTTTTACCGAGGAATACCACTTTCCTCGCTATTGATAAATATCTTGTCACGAAACCCGAGGAATAATGTGTAATTATTATAATTAGAATAATTAGAATATGGCCGGGTGTGCGGTGCCGCGGTCTCCCCACGGAAGGATCGAGCGCCGGTGGGGGAGTCGAGCGCAATATAGTACATTATGTTAGACGGCTGCACGATTCGGTACTACGAGATCATCCATGGTGCAGTAAAGAACCAGGTCCAAAAGCTTGAGTCAGTACGATTTCTGCCCCGCGTAAAGACGCCATTTGAGGATTTCAAACTTCATTCAATAATTTGCGATTCATCAGTGATCACAGCCCGATAAAATCAACATGGCGAGAATCGTCCTTCAAGTAACACTTCTGGTCCTCGTCGCGATCCTTCACCAAGGTAACTGAATTCCGTTACCAATTATTGACCAGTAATATCAGCAATTTTAATTCAACGTCTTGGCTGCTACAGGCAATGCACTGAGATGCTGGGATTGTTCCTCGAGCAGCAGTCCCGAATGTGACGATCCGAATACCGAGAGTGAACACCATCGCCGCTTCCACACCAAGGATTGCGACGCTACCTTCTCACAGCATCCTTACTCTTACGAGAAGTCTGTCTGCCGTAAGACGGTCCAAAGAGGTAACGTTACGTCTACTTGGTCAGTTTTAATCTCATTTAACTGACATGTTTTATGAATGTCGCGTGTTACCTGGACGAATTACCGAAGTAGTTTATCTGATAGTGAATTATTTGTGGGTCATATGCAGATCGTTACCATCACGCACGGATTTTGTTGGCATTGTTCACTCCGTACTGAATGCGTTGCGTGTCCCATTGACAATTGGTATCATTAGATGACTGGTTGGTTGCGTGCTAATTATTAAACGTAGAGAGCCTCTGGCATGACCACACCCACGTGGGGTCGCGTCGAGCCAGCGATGTAATGAATGAATCAGTAAAGTAAGAGAACAACATCCTCCCTTCGTGGTAAATGGACGCAAAATTAATCACGTTAAACTCCCGTATGTTAGATTATGCTGCGCTGGATATGAAACTTTTCAAATCTGTTCTGGGCGCGGTTTTCGGTTCAATTAGTATCTGAGCTATCCGGTTTCACTCTCACGAAAATAACGGTACGTAGCTTAGGGTTAAATGTAATTACGCTCAGATCTAAGAATCTACACGGGGGGTTAGCCACCCACGCGATACACGCTGATTGAACCCATGAACCAGAGGTTAATTTCGTTCCTGGTCCTCCGTCGTGGGAATTACGTCATCGTTAACAAATTCGTCGAGGTATTCGGTACGAATTTTACATGAGAAGTTATAATGATATTTCAATTATGTGTGTTATCCTTCACGGTCGGTTGCGGTCGGAGTTCGACACTGCGCCGTAGATTTTCCTGTTCATTGTCAATTTCAGACCTGCCTTATGGTTCTCTCACACATTGCGTCATCGACAATGTTTTTTCGTACACGGATACACACATGCCTACTTCCCACTGCCACCTTCACTCGTGCACCTGAGTTTACACACAAACGGTCGAAAACTGTGCGATTAAATGTATAATGACGTAATAACCGCTTTAACGGAACAACAATAATGATGTATTTATCAGTGACTTCATCTTTACTCTGTCTTTGAAACGCAGTTAATGGAAAGAGAGTCGTTATCCGTTCCTGCGCCATGCCGTACCCGGAGGAACGTGACATCAGCTCTGGTGTTTGTGCGCCTCAGATTTCGGCCAGTCAAACGACCATCGAATCCTGCCATATTTGCACTACCGATCTTTGCAACGGGGCGCATTCTACGTTGAGCCAGATATCAGCAACGACGTCGCTCTTCCTCTTCGGCATCCCCAGCATCCTCTTCGCGTACCGTTGGAGCTTTTGAAGCTATTCGTATAAAACGATTCTACCAACCCATAATGTGCATATAGCTGTAATTAATTATTGAAAAAAACAAAGTTAAGATTAAATTTACTCTTAAATTATAATAATTGTAAGATTAGCGCCGTTATGTCGTTAACTCTCTTCCAGACAACGGCGTTGATAACCCTAATTAGAGCCGAATATGTAAGACGCGCAAGATGCGGCTATCGTACAAAACAACATTACACGCGCCTTTTTAGCGATACTCATAGTAGATTAATCGCCTTACTTAAACATGGTGGTACCGTAACGTATCGGATTCTAAGTGTGTTGGGAAATTTAATCACTTCTTTTACGCAGTGTAATTTTACTGTTTATGTAATGTATGTAATTTTTTTTTACAATTCTTCGTTTTGTGTAGATAGTAGACTCTCGTATACTTAAATGTGAATAGGCCACTATACACTCTTTGCTTCCTACTCTCAGCTGTTCTTTTCTCTCATGTTCTATGTAATCGTCATAAGAACAACTTATCAGAGTCCGTCCAAAGTGTTGATATAGGAAAAATGTTCTTGTGTTTCCGTTCTTTTTTTTTCTACTTTTCACAGATTCAATTGTCAGAGAAAAGGATCCACCAGTCACACATTCAGCTATAATACGAATTATGTATTTTTCGATTAGATATGTTTTTATCTTACAAATTGCTAAACAAACTAATGACGAATAAAATGTATTGAGAATAATAAATTATAAGAAAAACGTACAGTCCTTCTCCTTCACTGCCTACCAACGTATCGAGACGAGGTGTCATTTTTCAGAATCAGAACGATCACATCATCAGTAGCATAACCGCCCACCTGTCTCGTGTCTCTTATGTATTGCGAACATTTATCTGTCATCAGGATGATTCATCACGGCTATATCTACGTCGCAAAATTGATTTCTTGCATGTATACTTATGGCATCTTAGGTATAGGACAATTTCCGGAAACTTACGTCAATTATAACGAGGCTAGTTACGTACCTCAGTGAGACAGGCGTAGACCAGTGTGAGAATCGCTTATTTATGTCATATCTGTTATCCAACTGGATTCACTCCGTGCAATTGCAATCTGCATCAACGATGCCTCGAATGGGGAGAAATAAGCATACGTGGGAAATTATGAGTAGATATTAACGAGTCAGCTTTCAAAGTCTGCAGGTTACTTTATTGAGTCACATACTTTACTCGTCGTTTTAATTGCTTTGCATTATTGTATGCAAATGTTATTTCGTCCAAGTTGGTTCTAAATCATAAACTAAGTTATTTGGGACCAGTATTTGGTGAAGGATTGAAATAGCTTTTGGCAGAGCTCTGGTTGATGAAATTTATATTTGTGTAACGGGATTCTTGGAGAGAAAGGTTGTGGTCTTGTAACTCATACCCGCTATAAGATCTCGGTTGAAGAAAAATAATAGTAAAGAATACAGCTGGACTATTCTCAGTTTCCTATGAAGATATTCTTGTTATTCTTTTTTTACTAACCGTGGACGTATGCCATTGCCAAAGTACGTTATAGAACAAAAATATCGGCGGTATGATGATTGGATTTGCGTCTGTATTCGTGCTTGTTTAATTGTTCAACTTTGTTCTATGTCATATAAATTCTGTGAAGTAAGTATAGTCCCACATACATATACACCGCATCGTGACTTAAGTAGATTGTCTAAGTATAAGGTATATGAGAATCATAGAAAACTATAAGTTACATCACGTCTATTCACGGACCATGATATTGTAGTCACGTATCTATGTAATGTATGAAGTCAATAGCGTGAACGTAGTAAAACTTTGTACAAATAATAATTTTAAAAACTTGCGAACATCGCTTCTACTCGGGGATTCAATGAGCAGAAAATAAAATCGGGAATCAGTTTTTATCAATGGTCGTACAGTAAAATGTCATTAAAGTACTTTATAGCATCTCCAGCTAGTTTATCGTCCGTTCCCAGACATCAAAGATTGACCGTTAACACACTTGTTAAGCGCTTCGTGCTGTTTCACAGAATCCTACACGCACTGTGAGTTACGATTATATTATAAGTAATTTTCACAATAAAGTCGAAATTCATGTTATATACGTTGATCACATTAACTGCAGAATGATGTCACGCAGCTGCAGTATAATCACGGATCGCACGACATCCGACTATCTAATCAAAACCTTTTCGCTACATGCTGCACTCGTACGAGCAGATTTGGTCGCACAACACAATTGGTAATTAAGGGTTTAGCGAAGTGAGAAGACTTTCACGAAAAAATTGATGCAGCTGAAATCCGAAATGTTCAGGAATTGTCACCATCATTATAAATAGGAGAATGTTCGAAATTCCATGTTCATCGAATGACACAAATCATAGGTAGACTGGTTGACGAAATAATTAGATACGATGTAAAGACATGCGTTTCAGAGATGTCTTGGAGCCATAACACCTTGGCTGTTGGCGAATAGGTTCCAAAGTAGAACTTTTCTTGTTCAACAATTGTCGGCATCGCATATCGTAAGGTAAAAAAAAAAATATATAGAAACTTCTGAAAGTCGAACCAGACCAAACGTTGACTGAAAAAAGTATTGGCTGTCTCACCGTGGGTCAATACTTGACTCTATGCTGACAAACAGTTTACAATTTTGTCCTCTCAATCGTCAAAATACGGATAATATTCTAAAATCGATCATTGTTAGACAAATAGTGTAATACAAATATTGAAACTTATACAGATTGTAAAATGAATCATCAAATATCCCCTGATATTTTACTCAATTTTGGGTCCATACAGTCACTTGAGGCATCGGATTCATTTCAACCTCATTTTGTTGTTGATGCAAACTGCAATCGTTCGATATTGCTATGTTTATGCTAGATGAACGTGGTTTGATAATCATAATCAAAAAGTCACGCCAGCAACATTTTTATAATAAACTCGCGTATATTTATTGTAGTTACCGTAACAATCAAATATTCAAGGACCCTATGTGTGCACTCTACACTTCGAAAGTTTGATTTATAGTACAACCTAGTCTGAAATGTAACCTGAATAACACCAGACGTGCTAAGACTTACGAAGCACGTCCACAAGGTCTCCTAAAATCCTAAGGTCATTCCTAGTACGTCTCAGGACGTCTTATCTCACGTGGGATTTTTTTTCAGTGTATATGAAGCATTCGACAATCTCATCACTTTCTGTCATATTTTCTTCAACGTGTATAAAATCCTGATTAATCGTCCAACGATATAGTAGACAGTTAGTAGAATAAATGTGCTCGACCGAGATTGAGCAAAGTATCTATAAATCGCTTCAATCCCACCACAGTTCTGTCATTCAAGAAACCAACTTCATCGGGACTATAATATTAATTCTCCTTTTATCACGGCTAAAGTAGTTCTCATCGCCGCAACGGCGCCACGTAACTGACGCGTTTCAAATTTCATTTATCGATTTGCGATACTGAACAGTTTCACACGATACACAAGTTGCATAGGAACAGGCGCACCGAATTCCGCCTGAATAGAGGCAACCGATCGTACAAACTACACACATAGAGCCATGCGCAGGTCACGTGACAGGTCCGTCCTGCTCATTCAAATTGTCAAGCGTCGTTGATTCTCTCTGTCCACTAACGGACAATAGTAGCAATAATTGTGAATCCGGGGTATCAATCGCCGACCGCTTCCAACAAGTTTCTAAAAGCTTCGTCAGAGTGTTTTATAGGTTATGTAGACGGTTCCCGTCTCTGATAACGTCCGAGTGTCACATAACCTGTTCGCGCGATCATCGAGTGAATCATAGCGATTACAGAACGTGTCTCTGAATCAGGTAGTTGATTCATAATCCCTTCATTCCATCGCACAGCGTCGCTTCATACGAATCATTCTCATACAGTTGGACCGATATAAAATTCTGTCACAAATTATGGCAAGAATCGTGACGCTTTTAGCTCTGATTTTAGCCGCGATCGCAGGTAAGACCCGAAATCTAATCACTGCCATTATTGGGTTCGAATTTATCATCTGTCATCGAAATAATGCGAGAATCACATCACCGTCAGTGAATTAAAGGAGAAGCTTTCGTTTTATCTCTAAAAAATTTCCTTTGCCCTATGCATTCAGCGACCGAAGCGGTTCGATGTTATCAATGCAGTTCGAGCCACGACCCGGAGGGCGAAGACAATTGCGGAGCCTACGAGACGTTTGATACTCGAAGAAACAGGCCTGTGGAATGCAGCAGCGACGAGTCTCACATGCCCGGTTCGTTCTGTGTCAAAGTGACGAAGCAGGGACCCCTGGGTTTTGTTTGTGAGTTAGAATTTCTATCATTTTTGCTAATAGTTTCACAAGTTTGTTGTATTTATGTATTAAATTGTCGCCCCAGGGGACGGAAGATGGCGTCAAGTGACAAGACGGTGTGCTTCCATATCGAATTCCGGCGTCACCGGAGTCTGTAATTGGGGAGTCGAGGTGAACGGCGTTTATTGGGAGGAGTGCTACTGCTCCGGAGACGCGTGTAACGGAGCTTCGGACCTCAAGTCTCGGTCCCTTCTGATATCCGCTGTGACGTTATTCGCTGTATTATTTTTATTGAGGTAGAAAATATCGACGACAGAATTATGACGGATTTACTGCCATCTAGCGTAAGAAAAGAACTGAATCGTTTTAGCTTAGGGTGAATTCTGACTAAATCCGTCCAATCTAGACAATAAGGAGCAAGAATCAAGGTTTTGTACTTTTACACTATCGTTAGTTCTTAGATCTAGGAACTTTTTATACGTCCCGTTTTTTTACATGCAGGTACATTTTTATCGAATGTAACTTTATCGTTTTTCTATTGGAATCGTGTTCTTCCTGGTGCTGAATTACGTTGGTGTGTATTTTTATAGACTGACAATGAGAGGAATGAGGATGAACAATGAAAAGCTTTAAACGACTGATATATGTATACACATTATGTATTATTAATTTAATTAGGAAAGAATGTATTCACATGATTTTATTACATCAGTATAAAAATGAATCTTTAGATTATACGACAAAATTGAAATAAAAATTGGTTTTTAAAATAACAAGAGTTTCACCAAAACGTAAAGGAAAGAGTGTTAAAACTGTACACATCCTAAAAGTATTAATCAAAGGTACATTTATGTATTATTTGAAGATTAAAGCGAAATAAAAGCTTAATGGATGATTCTCGAAATCTGGAAACTAGTATCACACAGAATCCCGCCATCTACTGAAAGTTGAGTAAAAGTTACTGATTAAGAATTCAATTGGCAATGAAAATGAAATAAAAATAAAATTCAAACAAGTTACACACGATAACGATTATTGGGCACTGAATTAATTCACGAGAGGCGTAATTAAATTTTAACGGCTTTAAAATTGACACCTAAACTTTTTCCGAAAAACTTGGTCGTGCATCAAATTTAATAATCAAAGTACAAGTGCTTTGGTTGATCGTGATGATATTTATTCCTGTATGCGGCAGCTCCTCGATGATAATTACTCGTATCACGACGCCTGCGTCGGTACATTTTACGATCCGGATAATCATCTCTAGAGATTCTCCTCCGAAAATCTTCGTCTCTCGTCTGTCCTGCAACTAAATTTCATGGTAAAATATGTTGATAGTCGGGTAATTACCTGATTGAATTATCATCTATTCAGCTTACAAATCGCGTGTCTGATCGCATATGTCGAGAGCGGCAAAGATGCAGCTTCGGAGACAGAAGGGCGTATCATTTTTTATTTTATTCACCATTCGGTGTGAGAATGATCAAAACGTGTACAAATCAGACGATTACATTCTTCTTCAATAGAAGAATTTATTAGTTATTAGAAAAATTAGTTAACTACTATTTCCTTCAATAACGCATCGAAAAGTCAGGAATTAACAGCTTAGCACATAAATAACAAATTTTGAAAGCAAAACGAAACCAGAACAGATTAAATAACTCAAGATTTGACTGACACATTACTTTTTTTTTGGTAAAATAATTCAAATTATTTCATTTATTTCAATTTATCATTTTCCTTGCAAATTTTTTTTTTTTTTTTTAATTTCAACTTATTTCATTTCGCGTGTCTAATGGTATAAGGTCGTGACCGCCAAAAAGCCCATTTTGGTGGTAAAAGGACGCATATTTTTTTTCTTTTGGAATTCGCTATAACAGTGTTCAAAACGCATAGATTTATGAAAATTATCCGGAACAATAAATAAAGGTGAAAGGTCGTATGTTTGGCGGATAAGCCCTTACATAACTAACTTTTTCATTCCTTCGTCTCAGTTGTTAATGGTACAAGGTCGTATCCGACATTTTTTAAATTTATTTATGTCTTTTTTCAAACACTTAGAAATCCTCTGAACCGCAAAGATAAAAAAAAACCAGAAATTTTTTCAAAATTTTCAAGATTCAAAAAAAATTATTAAAACGCTAAAGGTGAAAGGTCATATCCGCCATTATTTTTTTTCTCATTTTTTCAAAATACTCTAAAATCATGTTGAAACGCGAAGAAAAATGAAAATTCCGGGTTTTTTTTCAAAATTTTCGAGATTCAAAAAAAATTATTGACACGGTAAAGGTACAAGGTCGCATTCGCCATTATTATTTTTTTTTTTCTGATCTTGAGAATCGGAATTTTCATTTTTCTATGCATTTCACATGATTTTAGAGTATTTTGAAAAAGGAGTAAAAAAAAAAAATAATGGCGAATGCGACCTTTTACCTTTAACGTTTTAATAATTTTTTTTTGAATCTTGAAAATTTTGAAAAAACTTC
>JAEUYN010000349.1:0-177931 GCA_018257835.1 Euura lappo | reverse complement strand
AACGAATTAATCTGTAAGATAGATTGACGATAGAAAAGTGAATCAGAGAAAATATTTACACACACATACTTAAAGGTAACGTACTAAAAGATATACGCGGAATACAAGGTAAACTTTGGTAGAAAAACTGAATAAATAACTAAAACTAAGATTCCGTGGCTGCTTCTACGCTCGGGAATACACTCAACGAAACTCGATCTATGATAGCACTATCTATCTATCTTTTGTTTATATTGAATCTGCGACTTTCCCTCCTACCGTTATCTCTTGTATTCATGCGTTAGCATGCAGAAACTAATAACGTACCATACAAAATTATAAAAAGAATGAAGTATCTACGTAAAGGAAACGTAACCGAACTAACAGATTTCGGAAACAAATAATCAAAGAAATATCAAGAAAATAGTTCAGTCGAGGGGTCGTTCGATAGATAACGTAGTCAACGTAAACGAAGTGTTTTTTCTTGACTGTTGTAGATTTAGGATATGGGAAAACTCATGGGTGTACCAGTCAATGTTTCGTGGAATATCTTTTATTTATGACGACGTTTCGGGCGATCATGGTCGCCCATCTTCAGGTCTGAGAAAAAACCACAAATTGCCCATTTACATCAACTTAATCATAAATAAAGTTAAAGAATCTCAAGTCTTGTGAAAGAATCCCACGGACATGGCCGTTACATTTTGAATTATTTCAACGTTGAAGTTATGGAGACCTGAGACACGAGGTAACCATAACCTCAAAGGAGTTGTAGTTTATTAAAAGATTTTAAGTTATTAGGAAAAAACAAGGAGGTAGCTTTTTGCTATTAAACGGATTGATCCGGAGAAAAAAACTCACCTATCATGCACTTCGTTCACCCTTAGGTGTTCTTTGTAAGGTGTCCAGTGACGAAGTGATCGAAAATCGATTTTGTAAGGTGGATCTAGCATCTACACTAGAACCACCAGAACCCGAACAAAATACCGGTCGATGATATCATCTGTGGCGTGGAGTCGGGGTTAACAGGGTTACTGAAGCTCACTGAGGACACAATAAGGAGTGCTGTCACCCAAAAACTAGTAACACATAGGTCAAATGCTCAGTTAGTTAGACAACAGTTACGTGACCTCTCGGACTTTAATCAGACTAAACGATTTCTCATGAACCATCCGGAAATCACTATAACCAAAGCTGACAAAGGAAAAAAAACTGTTGTCGTGGACACTTCAGACTATCTATAAAAAGTCAATTCATTGTTACAAGACCAAATACCTATACCTATACCTATAAAGTTATAAACAAGGACCCTGCCAAACCCATATTCAACGCCAAAACAACTCGCTGGTTTCTGACTGGGTAAAAATTCCATCTAGTACTGGTACAAACCTAAAAACCAACAACTCGGTTCCGCCTAAAATATATTTTTTACTAAAGATCCATAAATCCAACGAACCGTACCGACCTATTTTCTCGAACATTGGCTCACCTACTTATAAATTACCTAGATTTTGTTCTAAACCATTAACAGCTATATTGAGAAAGACTAACTACCACACAAAAGACTCTATAAATTATTTTAGTTAGAAATTGGTATATGGCTTCGATAGATCTCAAAGAAGCATATTATCTGATTTCTATAGCACCCGAATCCAAGAAATACCTACGCTTGTCATTCAACAATGAATTATATCAATTCAATTGTTTACCGTTCGGACTGTGCATGGCACCATATATTTTCACAAAATTGCTTAAGCCCGTAGCGCAACTGTTGAGACAAGAGGGTTGGTGCTCAGTCATGTATTTAGATGACATGCTCCTTTTCGGAAAGACCGCAGATATATGCTCGGAGAATGTCTCGAGAACAAAGAATTTATTGGAATCATTGGGTTTGCTATTAAATTTGAAAAAATCAAAATTGAACCCGTATGTCGGTTTTTGGGTTTCATTTTCAATAGCCAGGATTACTGTATAGAGTTGCCATTAGAGAAAAGACAGAAGATTTTTGAATTGGCAGTATCTTTTAGATCAAAGTCAGAGTGTTTAATCCGAGTAATCGCCCAATTTCTCGGGACATTAGCTTCAGCCTGTCCGGCAGTGAAATTTGGATGGGTATACACAAAAGCAATGTAACGATTTTTTCAGGGTGTATCTATATTAAAACCACAAAAAGCAAAATACAACGAGACAAACTTTCTTTTCAAATCAACGATCATCCGTCATTCTCTTATGTTATTTTTGTCAAATTTAGTGATGTATTGTGGCTTGTCCGCAGACTTGAAAATGACTTGGCCATGGACCAGTCCAAACGTCGTCAGGGATGGAAGAATTTCTTCTCAAAATGTGACTGTTACACTCACGCGTCTCTCCCCCCTCCACGAGACGTAACCTCTAAACCACTGAACTCTATAATATACTGGAAGGCTGTCTGAGGTGGTGGGGGTATCGAGAACTTGCAAGAGAGAGATAGTTGTGGTTATTACCGGACGCACTCGTCACACGCATATGTACGTTCTGAGCTACAAACATCGCTACCGCTACCGCTTCTGCGCTAACGGTCAACGTTTTCATGCGAGGTAGTCGCCATGGATTGGACAAGGAGGTCCGGTAATAACCACAACTATCTCTGTCTTCCGCAGCTCGCTACACGAATCATAGGGCAGACAGCCTTCCAGTATATTATAGAGTTCAGTGCTCTAAACTGATGTATGTAAGACAATTCCACTAAGGTAGTGACTCTTCTCAGTACTCTTCATCTGGTACTACTTACCCTTACGGAAAATCGCCCAGATCGACAATGTGAATCCTCGACTGAAGGAAGTTATTGCTCCCAATACGGGAAGCCTGTGATCGTCGGTCTATCCATGAGTTTCAGCACCACGCTGATATATGAGTTTTGGGATAAAGACAATACCCTCATTCACAAAGAGAAGAGATTATATTATTGGCGCATAAACTAATGGCGCACAGTAGTCATGGCGCACCGAAATTTGACACATGGTGCAATGGCACACTGAAAAATGACGCACAGAAAATCGACACACCAATCCAAGTGGTACACGCTACTTTGACACACGAGACATATGAGACACAAAACTTGAAGTCAAATTTCAATCTTAATTTTTCTGACGCGTGACATTTCGGCGCACGAGAAAAGTTATGCACGACATTTCGGCACACGAGAAAAGTGTCATGCGACATTTCGGCACACGGTACAAACATCCCACAAAATACTCGCACATAGAAGGTGTCTGAGACAGTGAAAATTTGGCTGGTATAACTTTTTCTAACCCTTCTTAGAACACCGTCTGCGTTGTATCATGTGTGTGTGTGTGTGTGTTGTATGATTGGCCGGCCTAACTTTTTCTAACCTTCAGTGGCTGGCCTAACCTTCTCTAACCCTTCTTAGAACACCGTCTGCGTTGTATCATGTGTGTGTGTGTGTGTGTTGTATGATTGGCTGGCCTAACTTTTTCTGACCTTCAGTGGCTGACCAAACTTTTTGATTTTCCTATAGCCATGCAAATTTCCGGCGTGATTCTAGTCGGTCTCACATCCACGCTACAGTCACGCCGGCCGTCAGGCTAAAGACACGCTAAAGAACCGTCTGTGTATATACTATATACTATATAGCCACTTCGATTAAGAAAAAAAAAATATTCCATAAATATTAATGTTCTTCGAAAGTTCGTAAAAAATTTTGGAGAAAAGGGCACTGTGGCGAACTTCTACAGACAATACCAAATATTTACTAGCGTTTGCATCGTGCGCCGTTTGTACCGTGCGCTGAAATGTATGTCACGTTTCTCGTGCGCCGAAATGTCGTGCGTCACCTTTCTCGTGGGCCGAAATGTCACGCGTCGGAAAAATTAAGCCTGAAATTTGATTTCAAGTTTTGTGTGTCATGTGTCTCGTGCGCCGAAGTAGCGTGCGCCACTTGGATTAGTGTGCCAATTTTCCGTGCGTCATTTTTCAGTGTGCCATTGCACCGTATATCAAATTCCGGTGCGCCATGACTGCTGTTCGTCATTAGTTTGTGCGCCAATGGGCCATTGCCAAATATTTACTTGCGTTTGCATCGTGCGCCGTTGGTACCGTGCGCTGAAATGCATGTCACGTTTCTCGTGGGCCGAAATGTCACGCGTCGGAAAAATTAAGCCTGAAATTTGATTTCAAATTTGTGTGTCATGTGTCCCGTGCGCCGAAGTAGCGTGCGCTACTTGGATTGGTGTGCCAACTTTCCGTGCATCATTTTTCAGTGTGCGATTGCACCGTGTGTCTAATTACGGTGCGCCATGACTACTGTGCGTCATTAGTTTGTGCGCCAATGGGCCATTCCCCAAGTGATCAAGGCTTTTAGGATATTTTTTTCTGATCTTGACGGCAATCTAAAAAAAATAGTTGACGATGAAAAAAAAAATAGTTGCCAGAGCTTTTTTTTATATTTCCAATATTTTTGAAGTTATGCAACCGCTTCGACTTGGCGCATTTTATTCGGAAAATCATAACTCCGGCTACGTTGGTCATAGGGAGATCAGCTTGGGCTCATTTTATTCGCAAAAGAATATAGTGTTACAAAGGGCCAAACCTCTGCTTATCAATCCAAAAGGTCTCTCAATAACTACTCAATAACTGTGAGACAAGAAGTACTAAACTCTTCACAAATATGTTCAAATAAGCTCCAAGTTTATTCAAACGTGTGTACTCATTCAAGTCTGAGACAAGACTGTTTCTTTCTACAATAATCATTCTTATGTTCATCTATTAATAACAAATTATCAG
The DNA here is from genome assembly GCA_018257835.1 of Euura lappo. Lineage (NCBI taxonomy): Eukaryota > Metazoa > Arthropoda > Insecta > Hymenoptera > Tenthredinidae > Euura > Euura lappo. The sequence goes on along the minus strand of JAEUYN010000349.1, from coordinate 173,170 downwards.
CTGTTCTCTCTGCACTCTGAGTTTACAAATCTTTGATCTGTCAAGTCTAACGGGTGTCCGCGTAACACTACTCCCCCCTCTGAGGAAGAGTCGCCCCGACTCTTGGAAGAACGATTGATCAAAAATAACAAATCGATACACAAAAACTAATAGAGCTGACCAGGGGAGAGAGACTCGTGGGTGTAATGAAATTGCGGGGTGTATTATTATTTTTGGGCCCAAAGTTAGTTTTTACGATTTCAGTCGAACAGTGATATCTAGATTCCGATGGTATATACATCGAATATTCTTTATCCATACGTTTTCTCGAACATTTCTCGCTCAGCTCTGACGATTTTCCGAGTCTCTGGATTGCGAAAATGAACGAAATTTTCACACAGAAGTTAAGAAAACCGTTTGGGATCAGTTGTGACAGGGAGCAGTTGTAACATTTTGATATGGGATAATACTGTAACATTTCAGCTTACTTGATACGAAAATGTTTGTTTTAGTCCCTCCATGTTAGAATACCTCGAAAGAGTAGAAAAAAAATATAACGAGTCCGTGATAACTGTTTAACCTATGAAAAAGCTAATGCCGAGGTCATAAACGGAAAACAGCTAGAAAATATCCCTCCACACCATTTTCGAACGACATGTCTTGGTTCAAAAAGTGATCCCGAGTTAGAATGACCTCAATGGATGTCGCAATCGTGATTATTAATTGGATTTTGTGTGAAAACGTTGTGTTACAACTGACCCCATTCGCTGTCACAACTTCCCCGGACCCGGGTCAGTTGTGACATTTTTCCATTTTTTTTGTCGGGCTTGTACTTTTTTTCTATTAATGCTAGGAAGTCCTACTTAGCGTCATTTTGTCGGCAATTGAATGCTCTTTCCTACGGTATTTGAAACATTTATGTGATCGTGGTTGTTTGAACTTAGTAAAGGCAAAACTGCAAACTGTCACAACTGACCCCGGTCTACCCTACGGCCGGTTTCGGCTTCCTTTTTGCTGCACACGGAGACCCGTAGGTAGGGATAAAACTGCCAGTTAGGCGGGTGTCTGCTGTGTTGGTGGGGATACCGGCTGTAGTACGTCTCCAGGAGGAAACTCGTATGCTATGAAAATTCGCGATATTTAAAAAATCATAACTTTTTTCAAGGAGCTTGGCGGCAAACGAAACTCGCGCTAGAAGTTAGTGCTTTTTGTGTACTATTCGAGAAAAAATCAGCGATCGAATCGAAAAATATGCAATTGCCGAAAATCGTGGTTGAATTTCTTCACATTATTTTACTTTATGTCAAATAACTTTGGCATTTTTCAATCGATCATCATCATCTTGGTACCGCACGAAAGAAGACAGAAATACGCACATTTTGAAAAAAAAAGATGACTCAAATCCGCCCATTGGTTGGAAAGTTACGGCCGTTTGAACGAAAAACAAAATTTTCGAGATTCGTACAAAGGCGTTTTCGTCAAAAAATGAAAATAGCCGTACAGGCGGACCAAATTTTTTTACAGCAAAAAGAAAAAATACTGGTCTCCTTAAATTCGTTGAAGAATGACATACATTTTTTTCGAATCGTTTGAATTTTTCGTCCCCACCTGGCTGCCTGATTTGAGATGGAACCGGCCTGCATTAGAGTATCTCTTGGCTATCAATTTCTTTTTCGTTACTGGCCTAATACAATGAAATGTTAGTGTGCCACGGACCAACTTTGCTTTTTCAAAACGAGCTTTCAATGCAGTTGTTTCGTTTGTATAATCACTGTGCGTGAAAAATTCTACTGTGATATTCTTAATGTTTGGATTATTTTGTGCCCAGGAAAAAAATTTCTGTGGAGTGTTGATTGGTTCCTGTAAATTTTGCTCCATTCATTTGTTGCAAAGAACATGTAAAAAAATTAATTTCAAAATCTGAGACCTAGTGTCAGAAAGCTGTCCGGTCTGACGTGGACTGACTCATATGTAGTACTAGTACAGAGTACCTAGTATGAGGTAGTACTAGTACCTCTCTAGTGGCAGTACTAGTAGAGAGTATAGTAGTAGTAATACAGGGTACCGTGTACTGGTATTTTTTTCCTGGGCACAAAATAATCCAAACATTAAGAATATCACAGTAGAATTTTTCACGCAGTAACGTGCTTGTTGTAACATGACAGTTTTCAACTGTCGTTACAAAAAGCCCCAAACCCTAGCGAGCCCTAAATAAATTCCATCCCCGGAGAAAATGAGCTGAATGACTGTGGAACACTTTTAAACTCCGCGCCGGAACAGACCCTGCCTGGTGGCCGTGACGATACAAGCGAACCGAATCGATATTAATTCCTGTTTTATTTTGAACGCTCCTTACATGTAAACGCTCGACGCTACGACCAAAGACAAGGCACAGTGACGGACTAAGAGAAGGCCAGGGGTTCTCAAACGATCAGCGGGGCAGTAGCCTCCTGGGCATAAAAATCGTCGCCCGAGCACTAGCAGTCAGCGAGGGACGAGTGGTCGGCGGATGAGATTCCCGCGCCTGAAGAGCCTGCAGACGGGACGAGCTCCGACAAAGAACCAAGAGCCCTGGATCGAGAACCCCTGCGGGACTAGACAACGAGAACACTGAACGTGGCTAGGATCGAGACGGCTGCGTCAACCCTTTGACGTTAAGTTAGGCACAGACTGCGTCACCAATAGCAGGACGTAGATCCTCGGTCGATTGCGAATCGATAGCCCTAGGAGAGGGGATGCGCTAGGGAGCCGGCGACATGCTGTCTACCACTTGCGATTAGGTCCTTGCCTAGTGAAGGCGTTTGAGTCTGACTGCGTTGCCCCTTTTTTTGCGTTGAACTTTTCTTCTTTAACTGAAACGAACTGTATTGTTCTCTAACCCGTTGGGGTTGATAGAATCTTACTTAAAAGAGGGTAGAATCTGTGGGAGAGACGATCCGAGCCGAACTGCGAGCCCTGGTGCGGACGAGATCGACGGTGAGTCCAAGTCTTTACCTCGTGCCTGAATCAACCAGTGGCCATCTTAAAATTTGAATTTAACGGCCTCGTGTCTTGGAAATTGCCCTGGTTGTCTCTCGACGGACCCTGAGTGGTCGGCCGTAGCCAGCGTCTTCTACAGAATCATAACTAGAGTCAATAAAACAGAGAATCTTGTGTCTTGAACTGATTAATTTGTCTGAACGGGAACTTATTGAATCTGAGATCGTCACGGTGCGCCTCGTGGGCGGCGTTGCGGGGCGAGAGCCCAGTATGGATGCGTAGCGGCGTACTTTATTAGCTTTTCCTACCTTCCTGCCTCCGAGAGGCCTAGTCATGGTTAATTTTAGTTGAAATAGCATCGCAAGTCATTTATTATAGGAAATTCACCCTGCGTAAGGCTGGGGATTGCTTCGAGTCGGGTCAGGACCTCACGTCGAATCTTAAAAATTAAGCTAGACCTCGTGTCGAAGCTGTACCGGTCTCCTTTGCTGTGTGGCTCACTCTTCGGCGAGCTTGCTGGAGGAATTATCCTCAGTAACTTAGTAACGTCGCGGATTACTTTATTATTTCGATCGGTACAGGCTCGGCGGGCGTCCTATTACCTAACTCAAGCTCGTGGGCCTTCCGCCCTAGCCCCTGCGCGGGCCTAGTCCTCCTAGAATTATCTCTCGCTATTATTTATTTTGTAGAATTAAGAATCTTGCATTGTTTTCGAGTCAGACCCGAGCTGGTCATTGTTATTAATTTTAGTGAAGAATTTATTTTTTGTTATTCTGGTCTAACTAGTTACATTTACCTTTGAGGGATCTCCGTACCCAGAGTGGGGCGGAAATAAATTAATTTTGATCATTGTTTACCCTAACTACGCTTCTTTCTTACTTCGCCTACTCGCACTGTTCTCCCCATCCCCTCTTCCCCCCTCTACGCTGCAAACCCACCCACGCCACTCTCCGCAGGTTGAAGCTTGCCGGTGCAACCTGACCTTCGTTATTTATTTGTTAATTGCAGTCAATTCGTTTATTGTTGGGTTAACTACCCAGCTGGCGCCCAAACCCGAGCTTTGTTTGAATAGTAAATTGTTTATTAGTGGTCGTTGGGTTCAGTCCCGTTACTGATCCGGGGTAGCGGGACGGCAGAGTTCCCCGTCACAACGCACAGTGAAAGCTCGTTTTGAAAAAGCAAAGTTGGTCCGTGGCACACTAACATTTCATTGTATTAGGCCAGTAACGAAAAAGAAATTGATAGCCAAGAGATACTCTAATGCAGAAGGATCCGTCGAGGCCCTTGTTTCTAAGTAAACGTTAATTATAGTTTCAGTTATAGTTACCAGTTAATAATTATATACAGTGAAACCTCTGAATAGGCTACCTCGAAGGCGGTTAGGGGAGTATAATTCTTGGAACTGACTTTCCCCCACCAACAGCTCGCTGGCACGCCTCGAGTCCGTAGCCGGCGTAACCTCTGAATAGAGAACCCGTGTCTGTGTTGTTTTTGACGTGATATACCCATGTAAATAAGTGACTTGAAGCGTTTTCCAATCGGTTCTCTATTCAGAGGTAAGCGTCCGAACGCTCGTAAACAGAGTGAGTGGGGAAAGCGCTCGAGCGAGGATTAGGGGGAGGTAGCCTATTCAGAGGGCGCCTATTCGGAGGTTTCACTGTAATAGTTTTAGTTATATTACTGACATGATATTACTTTGATATTTAATAAACAAGTATAAATTGAAACGTTATTGTATATGTATATAGTATATTATGCACCACGGGAAGGAAGCAGGCGATTTTTGGCGAGCGCGGATTTTGCAGAACGAGTTGCAATTCGAGGGCGCCGAAGGCGCCCGAGAGTGAAAACGAGTTCTGCAAAATGCGCGAGACAAAACGCCTGCTTCCTTCCCATGGCACATATGTTATTTTCTACCACATATGCATTAAAAACGAGAGAAAGTGAGGTTAGAAACACGAGAACGGTGTTCTCCACTGGGGGCAGCACTTTCTTAGTTTATTTCATCGTTACCATGGTTACGAGAGGTTTTTATCCCTGCTGCCAAAGTTTTTATCCCTCTTGACAAGTTTTTATCCCGCTTGACAAGTTTTTATCCCGGTTTATTGCCCCGGTCAGAAAACTGTGGCTTCCATCCTGTTAAGGAGGGCAAAAAACACGAGTTTTTAATGCATGTGTGGTAGAAAATATTATATGCGCCCCACACTCTGTATAAATCGCTATAAATGCTCCTTACTCTAGCTCCGCGTCACGGCCCGTGTTGATTAGCGCGGTCGCGCGCGCCGTCACTTATAAATCTATTGTTTTGACACAGTGCCCATGCATGCCCCATTCTAAAAGTTGAGGTTTCCTATAGGAAATTGACCAAGGAATACGCTGGTATTTTTTTCAAAATTTTCAGATCGTGCGAAAGCCTCGAAAACTACGTTTGAAGAACATAATTGTTTATAACAAATGGAATTGTTGATGGCTCTGGAATACAATAAATATGTCCAGAAAGTGCCGATCAAGAGCTACAAAATGCCGTCTCAAAGAAGTCTGCAGGACAGATAGAACCGGAGATATGGGCAGTTGAAGGAGAGCGTGTTTTCGATTTTTGGCAGTTTTTTTTATGATTTTCAACCCCGTGTAACTTCTAAAACAGGGGCGATAAAAATAAAATAAAAATTGTTTGCTGCATTCGTTTGTTGCAAAGAACGTATAAAAAAAATTGTTTCAAAATCTGAGACCTAGTGTCAGAAAGCTGTCCGGTCTGACGTGGACTGACTCTCCTATGGCAGTATTCGTCGGAGTCATATATTTTATCTCCGTGAATCGGGATCTGAAGGGCCTTATGCGCGCAGTTCAGTTTTATGAATTAAATTTTCGTTCGCTCCAACATTCGTGCTAAAATTACCTCGACCGGTTTTTTTTTCTTCGTTACAAACTCATTTTCTCTCAAAACAATAATAACAATATTGTTAAGTACAATGAACACGAATTATTGAGAATTCAGAAGTAGGTAATTATAAATAGATGGCAATGTTAATTTCAATTTTTTTTTCATAAATTGGCTGAATTCAAAAAATATGAAAGATGGCTAAGGAACTTTCAAACAAACTCATCCTCCAGAGTATTCGTCACGAATTCTGAATCACCCTATATCACCCTATCCCTATCTATACATAAAACAATACCGAGTCGAACTGGCCCGTATACGGTGCAGGGTCTATAAATAATTTCGTATCTCTTGGATTGTACGAAAATCATAATTTTAGTTGAATTCGGTGCAGTTTTTTATTTTTCATTTTATTTTTTATTTATTTATTTTAAATTCAACTAACCGAAGAAATTCAACACAGAGTTATACACCTTGCGATTGAAAAATTAACTACTGTAAAGTGTTTAATGTGTACTATAGCTGTATATCGAAATTGTCTAGAATTTTATTTTGTCGAATTCTTATACCTACCGGATGATTAATGAAATTCCAAATTCAATAGTAGTTTCATAAAACATCGGGTGCATACAGGATTCAAATAAGCTAATGACTTCCATTCCATCATAATGAAAACAAATTGGTTGTTCATGATCCCCTTCATTAACCTAAACCAAATGCGATACACCTAATATGCATTCCGAAAGTATTGGTCATTATCTACAATTTTTCCAAAATACTCGAATGCTGATGGATATTATCAAGTGATCGACATTTCTTTTGTAAATAATACTACTTTTGGAATTAGGACGATGGGCATAAGAAAATTACGATTTGTAAAAATAAGTTGAAATTTAATTTGACGATTCAAAATTAACAAAATATTTCATTTATTTATGAAAATTACAAGGTGTAAAGTGTGCTTGACGACGTTTGTTCCGTCAAATTTGGATACGAACGTGCATCCATGTCCATGCAGTCATTACCTCTGTTGAGATTCGGCTGCAAATCAAAAAGTATTCTTTGCTCGTCATCTTGATGTGACGCTCCTGGTTGATTTTGATGATCATTAGTGCGGGTTCTCAAAGCAAGAGTTTCGTACTCGGTAACTATGCCGAATACTTTGGATTTCACCTCCACCTGATATTATTTTGGAAAGGTCTCCACAGTTTGTGCCATTGTTAAGAAGAAGTTCATCAGTGGACTTTGACGTTGTGACGGTCCCTGCTGCTCCTCTGATGGTGCCTTTTTCTCTATCTTTTTTTTCCTCAGTCGGCTTCTTCTGGGGTTTATTGTTCAGGTACTGCATGAGAACACTCGCGACATCTTTCGGAGGTTTCGGCACGTTCGTTGATTTCGAAGCCATGTCTGCAAAAAAATCATTACTCACTTGCATGATCTGAAGAAGCTTACAATAGCAACCAATCATACCAATATGAGTCGAATTCTATTCCAAGTTTCAAAATTTGGACAGTTGGTTATGTTTTCAAAATTATAAAATTGAGTACTACGACATTTTGAAAACGAAACTGAGAAACGAATTTTTAGTGAATTATCCATAACGAAGGACTATTGAAACATACAGAATAAGTCATATGAAAACCATTCGAAAATATGGAAATGTGAAAATCAAAACTTCCATCGCAGGAATTACAAAAAACAGCGTGTGTCAAGCGTGCGGCCGATTTGCGTCGAGAGTGAAGTTAGCAGCACGAGCCGTCACGGGACGATATCAAACGAGATGGATATCGGCCACTTTGAACACTTATATCACAATATACTATTATTCAACGCAAGCCCACATGATTCGATTCACTTCGTTCACTTCTTTTTTTTAAATTGAGATTGTAGGCCTGATTTGAATTGTAGATGTGAAATTTACCTTTTTTCCTGGCATTAACGACCGGACCACTCATCGAAATGCTTTTTTCACGTTGATTGTGTCCACCATCGTCGTTCACATCATTCACATCATCATCAATGTTGTCATAATCTTGTTCGTGTTCCGTTTGCCTCGGGGAATCGCGTGGAGGACTTGCATTCTGAGGGGGGCGCCACGCACGCATAGTAGGAATTAGACGTTGTATTTCTGGTGCGGTGACAAAAACTGGTATAATAAAAGTCAACGACCCGACGGTGCAGGTGTGGAGGGTGACACGGCAAGAAGAATCTCAGGGTAACACGCGAAACTAATAACCGTCACGGCTGAAGGAGGAGAAATAACAGACCAGCACATTATATCCAGAGTGACTTTTGAGGTTATACCGCTGTTATTACCCACCCGACAGTTGAATGCCTGTGATCATCATGTATTATTATATATTTTTTTTCTATTTCTTTTCTCTCTCTCTCTCTCTCTATGTCTTTACACTTTTCCTTTAACTATTATATTATCTCTCATAACTGTATTAACTACATACCGAGCCTTTCTGAGGAAGCGAAACAAGCCCTTCCCCCTCCACAGGCCTGCGTTGGGCACACCTGGGCGAGGGAGAGAGAGGGTCTGTTTCGCTTCCTCAGAAAGGCTCGGTATGTGTGCTTGATGTATAAATCCTAGGAGGCTTTGCCCCATGGAAATAAACCTATCTATCTATCTATCTATCTATCTATCACCGATCAATAACGAGGACTGGACGAAGGATAAACAGTGCTGACCCGCCGATAATAGAGTACCCGTCACCGGACCAGCGGTGTCAACAGAGAACATATGGGCAACAAGACCTGGTCAGCTGTGAAGACGGAATACGGCAGACGATATGACAGATAAAGACAATACGCTGCTGAATTTTGTCAACAGCAGTAGAAAAAGCAAGGAAATTAGGAAAAACAAAGAGGCGTAAGAAACTGCCCATCGAGCACTCGAGGCTCGCATACAGGTGCTGGAAAACAAACCGCCGACGGAAATACGAAGGAGCAGAGCGATAATATTCACAAAGATGTGTTTTATGTTTTGGTCTTGCAACCTTTTTTTCTGCCCCGTGACAGCGCGATAGATTCGTTTGCAATCTAGATAGCTGCTGCTTTTCCAGTTACGGAGGGCTCTGACAGAGTCACTCTTTGCTAGCCGGCATTCACTATCGAACCATGGTTTCGATTGGTGCACGACGACATTTTTTCCTTTTGCTATAGATTTATTTTTCTAGAGAGAAGACATACGTACCCTTCAGGAAGCGGTGTGCTCGCTAAACGACCAGCTGGATATGGCAGAGCCACTGATCTATATACTAACTGGATAGCTGATACCCACGCGGGCAGCGGGCCGGTTAGAAGCCTCGCCAGCGCCACCGAATATTTCCAGGAGAATCAAATTTCCCTAATCTGCGCATGCGTCGACGCGCTTCATTCAAACATAACCACGTAGAGATGAGTGATTCGATAATGAATCCTATTTTACGGTGGCAATCATGCAACCGTCAAATATAGAGAACAGAGTGTTGCTGTAGGCGGACATTTCACCATTCGGGGTGTATAATACGAACGTGAACTGACGTTATTATGATATACCATATTATACTTCCATATTTTTTCAAGTTGGTCAGAGAGGAAGAATCAGAATTGTTTTCATATCTTTCCGTACATGAAATATTGATTGCTCATCTTTCTTAATAAACACAACGGCCCATATTTACTGTGTATATCGATCATACCTTATACGTGACTTACAATTCGTTTTGAAATTGACGCTATCAGCCACGCATGGCAGCGCATGTTTTGCTACGGCGCATGCTCAGATAGCACTCATTTAGTTCTCCTGGAAATATTCGGCGGCGCTGGCGAGGCTTCTAATCGGCCCGCTGGGACCCTATGCTTTTGTATGGCAAACAGCTATCCAGTTAGTATAGAGATCAGTGGGCAGAGCGAGACGCCAAGAGGAACAATATTATCATCAAAGGCCTTACTTGCAACACCGCCGATCTAAAGCACGAGGTCAACGTATTCCTGTGCACAAGGTTCAATCAAGCCAACAAGATCGTTGATGTGAAACCAATAAGGGGGAAACAATCGAAGAAGCAGATGCCGAGTACGCTTCTCGTGAAATTAGACTCCTGGAGCACTAAGATCGAAATCCTGAAGCAGAAAAGAAATCTTAAAGGGGGCAACATCTTTATTGAAAGCGATCTCACTACAAGACAGAGATTCGTAAACGCGAAACTGCGCTCATTCGCCTATGCGCACAAGAAGCAGAAGCACAGTGCAAAATACGGGCGTCTGAAGGTAGAAGTGAATGGAGAATGGTTTGAATGGTGCGACGCAAGCCAGGATGTAGTTAAAGTGATGGTTGAAGATGCTGCAAACCTCTCGGCGGGTATATCCGGACAAACACAAGCAGAGGAACCCGTTGACCGACCGAAAAACTGATCGAGACCTCAGGCCCGAACGTAACCTTCTGGAACATGCACGGCTTCTCAAACATCCAAGAAGTGCGGGACCTGGGCGATAGCGATATTATTTGCTTAAGCGAAACGTGGATGACGGACAAACCTAGCTCCCTACCCTCACACTTAATCGAATACCACAGCATATGGGTGAACGCAGTAAGGGATAACTCTACAGGCAGAGCCAGCGGAGGTCTTCTAACCCTAGTAAATGTAAAACATAAGGTACAGGTAATCGAATCCACCCACTGGTGGATATTCGTTAGAGTCACTTTCAATTGTGTATCATTTGTATTAGGCTCCGTATATCTGAAACCTGGTTACGACAAGGGCACCACGGTGTTCCTAGAGTTGCTTCAGCCAGTCATAGATGAAATAGAGAATGAATTTCCGGGTGATACACTTATTCTAGGCGGCGACTTCAATGCGAGAGTGGGTGAAGTGGATTGTTGGCCCGACGACCTATTTCAAGGCACCAACCTACATGAAATAATAGCCTCTATTGATAAAACTGTAAACAGCAGAGGGCGTCAAATCACTGAGTTCATGTCAACCAACAGCCTACTTCGCCTAAACGGTAGAGCACCTGGCGACTGCCCAGCAGCCTATACCTTCTGTGCGGCGCAGGGAAAGAGCGTAATTGACCTTGTTTGGATCAATGCTCTGGATTGTAGATTTGTGAAGGACTTTATCATCCATCTCCCAGTAACGCTGGAGCTGGCCGACTCGCTATCGAGTGTGGAGGCTACGTCATCGATCAATCCCCAGGAGGTGCAAGAATCATCGCGCAGCGAAAAATGGCAATGGGAACCCTCTCGTAAAGCAACGTACCGCGAATTCCTTTCTAACCCCTCCAACCGACAATTAGGGCGACCCGTTACAGGGAGCCGCACGGTAGAGGAATTAAATAGAGCCTTGAGATTGTAAATAACTTCAAATACTTAGGAATAAAGATTACCAGTTCCACGCTCGGCATTGGCGCCGCTAAAGACGCTGTAATAAAAGCGAAATCGGCAGCGGGAACCTCGCTCAAAATCCTTGCTAAGGCCAAATGTGAATCCTGGGACGCGTACAATAAACTGTTCGACGGGCTAATAAAGAGCACCCTCCTTTACGCCTTTCCGGCCTGGGGATTAAAGTACGTGGACCTACTCGAGACTGCTCAGGCAGACTATTACAAAAGACTCCCACGAGTACCAAGGAACACAGCGAAGTGGGATATTCGGCTGGAACTAGACATTGTAAAAATAGCGCACGCGGCAATGCGAAGTGCGTGGAACTGGTTTGCAAATCTTCTCGAGAAGGAGGACACGTTTCTTCCTAAGATTTGTCTCAGGCGACTGCTAAACCTAGCGGAGTTTGGGAACAGCGACTCCGAATACAACTGGGCATTGCAAATAAAAGACTTTCTCACCAGCCTGGCTCGCGCTGATCTATGGGACAACCCCGATCCGGCAGTTCGGAAGATCTGTTTAAAAGCTACAAATAACTTCTCAAACGCCGCGATATAGAGAGCTGGGAATATAGGGAGCTAGTAATCCAGAGAAATATTGAATTTGGCACAGCCGCCTAACCTTTCACATCCCTTTGGCCCACAAAAGAACAATGACACAATTAAGACTGGCGAATAGCCGACCCTGCTTTATTAGCTCTAAATCTGGCATCGCAGTCATTGATCCAAACCAATTATGCACCATATATGCAATAAGCGCGAGCCAGAGACTGTCGAGCACTTTCTGTTGCGGTGCCCGGTGTATGAGCAGTACAGAAATCATTATGTCAGTTACTTGGGGGATCGAAATAGCACCCCCGCTGACGGTTGTGCGGGCCTGCTCGGCACCGAGGATAAGGCTTCAATCAAATGCATACACAACTTCACGAAGCAAAGCCTAAAGCTAAGAGCCTTTGCACTCGGGGAATGACCAGGGATGCGCACGAGCCGTCAGCGGTGCATAATACTTACTGTAAGTGTTAGGAGGAAGAGCAAATTAGACACATAAGCCCTGCAAGCAAAGTAAGAGTAACAGGAATCATGTCTACGAGCATGTATAGTAGCCTAAGTGTGAAAATACGCGGTTGAACCACAAATAACCTAAGAAAAAAAAATAATAATAATAATAATAATCATAATAATAATAATAATAATAATAATAATGAATAAATGAATAAGTAAATAAGTGAGCAAGCAAGCAAAGAAATAGGTATATTTATAAACAAATATCAGTAGGCTTAAGCATTATATTCTATATTTTATCAGCTCTCCCATTATGATTGTATACCTCGCCTAACCAATTCTGACAGTTTTTATGAAATTTTACCAATTGTTTATTAGATTATAAGACTGCTTTTATGTACTATGACTGCGCCATCCCCCCTTGCCATAGGGGTTATCTGTACCCCTTATACGCAATAAACAAACAAACAAACAAAACAAACAAACTTGCATTCTGAGAATCTTGTGAACTCGACGATTCTGATGTGTTTGAAGCCGTTGGCCTATCCTGGAAATGACCCTTTAGGAATGACATCTGTTCCTCATACTTCCACGATCTAATTTTCTTAGCCGACTGCCCACTTTTTGTTTTTCTGAGTGCCATCGCTTTCCGAAAATTTTCACGCAATTTCCGCCAACAAGTCTTGCAATCTTCGGCTATAGGAATGCACAGAAGTAATTAAATTTTAGAAATAACAAAATATAGGAGATTACAGATTAAGCATGTGCATCAAATGTGGCCTATACAATCGAATGCAATCGAAGGCGTAAAAACTGTGAATGTGACTTATACATAATTTTTTATTTTATTTTTTTTGTCATAATTCAAGTCAGTTCATTTATTTCTGATTAATTATTAGAATTCAAATGATTTTTGTGATTATAAATTTTTTCAGCTATTTCCTTCGCGGTCATTTCTCACCGTTTTTTACGCACGATCGTTGGACACGGAGTGCCTTATACATTCGCCATCGCAAAAAACGTCGGATTGAGTATGAATTATAAAATCCTTCAGGGAGCACGTCTTTGCACCTGTGTAATCAATTTCGACCATTTTCAAAAGTGGTGTATGTGGCCCCCCATTTCTTGTGAACAAAGTTTTAGCCAAACCGTTGAACTAATTTTGAGAAAATTTGCAGAGCATACTATTGGTATACTTCGAAGAGGTGCAAGTGACTTTGTACACTTGATCCGACTTCCGGTTATTATCTGATATGGTTTATTTGATTTTATTTATTTTCAAACAATGCAACAATGCCTTTGATTTGTTTTTCAGGACTCTGGCAACAGGTGATTCCTTCAGAACAGTAGCGTTGAGTTACCGTATGGGGGAGGCCACTGTCCGCAAAATTGTATATGAGGCTTGTGAAATTATTTGGACACGGTTATCACCGATCGTCATGCCAGAGCCGACTGCGGAAATGTGGGAATCCATCGAAAAGGGATTTTCCGAAAAATGGAATTTCCCTAATTGCATCGGTGCTTTAGATGGAAAGCATGTGCATGCGCTTTCCCCTCGCCGCGGTGTCTTTAAGCCAGACGTGAAAGTGGCTGCATCACGACCGTTCCGAAAACATTGACCCAAGAATTCCTCGATGTCTAATCAGTAGTAAAATCGACCCTTGTAGATCTTCTCAGGCTCCGGAACGTAGACATGACATATGACAAAACAAACAAAAAAAAAAAAAAAAAACATTCTTAAAAGCTAAATAAAACCATAATTTTTGGAAACGAACATTTGCGACTCCTCGTCCTGTTTTCCTGCGTCCACGGCCAGGAAAACGGAAAAAGAATAAAATAACGGGTGGAGGCGTTGGTCTCGTAAAAGGCTAGCAATTTGCCGTGTTACAGTGCATACGGCAAGAACAGCGACAGTGGTATTTTCGCCAAGTGCAGCTTTGGCAGAGCACTCGAAGAGGGGAAATTCAACGTTCCTAAGGACAAACCACTGCCTGGTATTGATTATCCATTCCCACACGTCGTCGTAGGCGATGAAGCCTTCCCATTGGAGAGAAACATCATGCGACCATATCCCGGTGCTCAAATCAGAAACGACGAAACAAAAAAAATCTTCAACTACCGACTATCGCGGGCGAGAAGAGTTTCTGAAAATGCATTCGGCATCTGGACCCAAAAATTCAGGTTGTATAACCGACGGATCAAAATGAGTCCCGAGCACGTAGATAAAGTTATCATGACATGACAGACATATCGGGTTTAGAATCATTTCACGATTGTAATGTAAAAATTGAACTATATAAGGAAAATTATGTGAAAGATTGTAAGTGAAATTGAAAAATAGTCAATCGAATTAACTAATTACAGAGAGTCGTGAGTGACATCGAATGCCTCTTTGAGTCATGTTCAATGCTTTTACTGTAAAAATCAAGAAATCGCATTCACAATCTTTCGCTATTGTGTTTTAAAAAATTTTTTTCAACACCTCCGTTAATTGAAAAAGAACATATACACGAGCATCCTACTTTTTAACTTGACATTTTCTGAATATAAATGTCAATGATTCACACGATTCGGTCAATTACAAAGAATGGTACCGAAAAAATAATATGACCTTATCGCAATCATTTTCCGAATTATTATAGGGTTGACATGCATACTTTTAGTACGGTCAAAGCCATTTTTTTTTTATGAATACAGAGAATTATCGAAGATCAAGATACGGAATAGGCCACGGATTGATGCATTATTACTTGAGTGTCGGGTGGTGTACGCTACGGTTAGGGACTTAGTATGAAGTCAACAGATCTTGCATGTTATGGAAGCATCCAAGCCATTGAACATGTCCCCTGTTCGAAATGTTCTTGTTCATGTTCATTATGATGATATTATAATTTAGCATTATGCACACAGTGCAATCTATATTACCGACATATCCCCCGTTCCATTGTATTGTTTCTTTCATTTTTTACTGCACTCGTAACATATGCGAAACGGACCACCGCATACTCGATTTTACCGCTCGCTTAAGGTGGCTCAAGCACGAACACGTTCAGCAACAGAAAAAAATAATTTTTCAGTATATTGTAGATAAAGTACTCATCTTCACGTACGCAAAATCTCAGACCAGGTCATCGACTAGATAACAGAGATAAATATTGTTGAAATTCGACTTTTTAACACGTGGCTTATGGGAGGATCGCGCCGAAAGACTTGGGCCGGGTAATATCTTGATATTTACGCTAGAGATGATGTCGAAAAACTAGATAAATGTCGAATAGATCACGAGGATTGCAAATTCAACAATAGAATATGGGGTCATCGACTCCTGTTATGAGATATTCAATGTCAATGTTTCGAAAACTTTGAAATTCAGAGAGGTTATGGGACCGCGTAGAAATTCGGCAGCTGGATAGAATCATGATGGCTGAGCGCATGCGCGAGAATTGAAGCTCCGGCCGTCTGTCACTAGAGAGAGTGAGACAGATAGTTGCGATGTTGTCATACTTCTGTACGCAGTATCGTAACATGAAATTATTCTTATTTCACGGTCGTTATTTACCGGCATACAACTAATAACTTATGCACGAAATTATCAATAATTTGATCGCGAGTACCTGTATGATGGCAATCTTGCGTTTTCGAGGAAAAATAGAGGGCCTTGCTTTAGCCCCCGCAAAACTCGGGCCTTCGTGCTTGAGCCACCTTAACGTGACGCACGCCGCTCATCCTATTTTACCGCTAGTGTTAGTGTAACGCATGCATTTTTGAGATTCGTCAATTCGACTCCATATATCTCACTATCAAGAAACAAGATACTGTATGAAAATGTACCCCACATCCGCTCGAAAATTGAATACATATACGTATTGTATTGAATTGTATTGTACTTTATTGATATGCCTTTGGCTTAAGTTCTAGCCATTGGGCAAAGGAAATATTTTACAATTTGTAGTTTAATAACATTGTTGTACAGATAGTAGTCAAGAATATGAGGTGGTACTGAGTGGATACAATGCAAAACTTGACTCATGAAGGGTAGATAGTATGGATATAAATCCTTAAGTACGACTGATTGCAAAGCTGAAGATTAACAGTTTGCGAGGATAGAGACGAAAATAAATTAATGATAGTGATGATGAATAACTTAGTTGATAAATAATAATAATACTGAATAGGGAGTAATGAATGCAATCTGACGGGTGAAAAAGGGCAGAAAGAGCACTGTGGGCCAGTGTGTAGGCTGGCACAGTGAGAAGATGGACGAGATCGAATGATGTAGAGTGGTGTGGGACATGTATTGACAGAAGTATAATAAAAGCACGCATCAGACCTAAGCAAGCTGATGGGTTTGACGCTAATAATATAAAATATACAATACTAATATAAAAATGCTGTGAGGACTTGAGCCGATATCGAACAACAGAGCTATGGTAATAGAGATAATGATTGGTGATTATGACGTAATTAATAGATAGGTGATATATATAATTGACCACAACAGACAATATATCGAAGGGGGGCACACCAAAGACTCAGAGCCTCGGTCGCGGCAGAACCGACGCGTGACGCATCCCGAATTGAAGCAGGTGGTCATATAGCCTCCGTTTGAAAGTTTCGAGGGTTGGCGCATTGCGAACAGAGATGGGCAGATTGTCCCAGAAATGAATGGCTGTGAGAAGGAAGGAGTTGCGATAAGTGGAAGTTCGACACACTGGAATCAGGAAGGCAGAGGAGGCGTTGGAGCTAATAAGCCTGGAGGAACGGCGAAGCGTAGGATCGGGGTCCTGAAAAAGTGCACGAAGGTAGGCTGGAGACGACGTGTCTAGCAGTTGGTAGAGTAAGGAACCCAGAAAATAGAGCCGGCGATCGCTGACTGTGAGCCATTTAAGTTCAAGTCGGTACGGCGTGATGTGGACATCCTTACGTAGGGTGAAAATAAAGCGAATTCCGCAATTCAAGAGCTTTTGCAGCCTCAGATTTAGGTTGCCGGTGAGATCATTGTATACCAGGCAGCAGTAATCGAGATGGGGTAGCATCAGAGAAGTTATAAGTACGGCCCTAACCTCGGGAGTAAATACTTCGCCGTGGCACCTGAGCCTACGCATGGTTGCATAGACCCTACGAGAAATCTGAGAAACATGTTCTTTCCACGTAAGGTCACAAGATAATTGGACACCTAAGTTTCGAACTGACTCGACATAGGGAATGACTTGCCCGTTGACAAACACCGCAGTAACGTCCAAGAGTCTAAGCCGGGATAGATAAGGTGCAGAGCCAAGGAAGATGGCCTTGGTCTTGGCAATGTTCAACGTGAGTCCGTTGGCAAGCGCCCAGTTTGAGACATGACATGTTAACTGTGCCCGAGTACAGATCCGATATCGTTGATAAACAATAAGAAAAGAAGTGGTCCAAGGACTGAGCCCTGGGGTACTCCAGAGTGGTTCGGCAAGTAAGTGGAATGGTTCCCGGTAAGATCCTGCACCGCTTGAAATCTGCTCGAGAGATAGGAGTGGAACCACCTGATGACTTCATCAGAGAGCCCATACTGGCGGAGTTTGGTCAGAAGAAGCCGATGGTTTATGCTGTCGAAGGCTTTACTAAAATCGAAAAGGACAAGCAAAGTGAGGCATTTTTCGTCAATAGCTCGCTGAGCATCATTCACAACCTTGAGCAAGGCCGATTGTGTGCTATGGAACTTACGGAAACCAGACTGGGCTGGATCGAGAATCGAATTGCATTCCAAGTAGGGGACAAGTTGGTTGGCAACAACCCGCTTAAAAACCTTTGCACAGTGGGACAGATTTGCGATAGGTCGTGTGTCTGACTCTGACGCTGGGGGATCGCATTTGTTCAAGGGAACTATGAACGCAAACCTCCAGTTAGATGGGAAGAGAGCATTACCAAGCGAACAGTTGAAGATTCGCGTCAAATAAGGTGCAACAGTGGCCAAGTGATCCCCGATGTGCCTCAACTGGACGCCATCCGGACTCTGCCCACGGGACTTGTTATGAAACGTTGACAAAACTTTCAGTACTTCCTGTTCTCGTACAGGAGAAAAGGCGTACGTACATATATAGTGTTATTGAAAATGATGCTTACCGGTTTCTCCTCCCGTATCCTCTCCAATTTCTGTCCACGCATTGCTTGTGATTTCAATGTTGGAATACCGCGAGTCACTTAGATCTTATAAGAACGGGTATCTTTTTACCATCTCAATCAAGAATTCCTCGTTCATCGTGATATTAGTAATTTATCAAATCAAACTATGGAAGCTCTTCTCTCTTGATCTCTTCTTCGTAAACACTGAGCGAGTTGTGTCCTGAGCGCAGCTCTGATTAATTACCATAGTTACGGCATAAAGAATCCCACAATTGTTAAATTGGGGATCCTCTTTTGTCGCTAGCATAGACTACGCAGATTTGGCACGGTTGAGCGCGAAGAAAACAAGCGGGTTTGGGCTGACTATGAGCCAGCCTTCGAACTTCCCGTTATTTATTTTGTTCTCAGCTATTTTGAAATTTGTAAATGTGACCTCAGATTCTTCATCAGCGGTTTAAAAAACCTTCGAGTACAAATTTCCGCAAGATTTCGTATGTTTTCAGTGTTTTTCCCAGCAAATCGGACTCGTCATTTTGAATTTTGCTAATCTGACTTCAGATTCGTGATCAGTGACCCAAAAAACCTACGAGTATCAACTTTCATCCAAATCCAAATGTTTTTAGTTTTTTTTTTTTGCAGCATATCGGAAACGCCAAATGAAAATTTTGAAAAACTGACTTCATATTCGTGATCAACGATCAAAAAAACCATATGGTACCAAATTTAATTGAAATCCGTTGATTCGTTCTCAAGATATCGTCATTTTTGTTGTGGTTGTTAGAATTTTGTTATTTGAATAGTTCAAAAGGAAAGAAGTATGGCAACATCGTAGTTCTCTATCTCACTCTGTCTAGTGCTAGATGGCCGGAGTTTCAATTTTCGCGCATGCGCTCTGCCGTCATATTTCTATCTCGTACCGTAAAATTATTCTTATTTCAGGGATTTTATTCACTGGCACAAAATTGATTATGTAGTCATAGAATTATCAATAATTTTATTTGCAAGCAACTGTGTTACGACAAACTTGCGGTATTCTGTAAAAATTGCGGCCCCGGCGTAAGCCTCTATGTAAATCGCCCCTTTGTGCTAGAGCCTCCTTGACAGCATTAATATTTTTTTTTTAAAGAAATAGTATATTGTGCACCAAGGGAGGGAAAACGTCTAATGCGACCGTGGTGCACACGATATTTTATTCCATACATGAACGGAAGCCGATTTCGCGGGCAGATCAGTGCTTACATTTTAGGTTATGTGACGGTAACTACATTAAAGAATTTATCTCCCTAGGGAGATAAATTCTTTATTCACGGTCTTTTGGTCGGTACGGCAGAGCAAACTGACAGATAAATTCTTTATTCACTGTCTTCACTGCCACAGTGGGAGTAGAAACTTCTCGGTCGGTAAAACCGCTCTTTGGCCCCCGAAAATAGATAGCGAAATCGGCCTTACCGGTCGTGTATGGAATAAAAATACAAATACTAATAGTGTCCAAAAAGATCCTGAATTTCGGATAGAAGTTTCTTCAAATTTTTAGAACTCAAGAGTTCATAGATTCTGAAATTGAAAAAAAGAAATCCATATATTTGAAATGGCGACATCTTAGATTTCGACGAAATTATTGTTATCCCTCAATTCGTATGACTACAATAAAGGTTTTTTTCTGAAGGAAATTATGGGCTTAGAATTCGTGTAGTATACCGTACTGCTACTGGGAAGGAAAATAGAGAAATAGAGGTCTACTCAAATTAGATAACAAATGACACGTATGATCATTTCAAGTTATTTGTTTTTTCATGGTCACGAAGTTGTTGAAATATGTCCAAATTTTACTAATTTTATGATGATTATTCAGGTTAGTATTCTAGAAACAGTTCTCGGACATATATGAATTGCGATTGGAATTATTCTGGGATGATGGACGATACTGATTGACATACCGATCTGTTGAAATATTCCTCTTGAGTTTTTTTATTAGGTATTAATTATATAATTGAAAAATCGAATCACCTGTAAATTGTACTGCATCGATAGTTACGTCCTGGATCGCCGAAAAACGTGAAATCAATAATTGGAATCTCCATTGACTATCTCTACATACCCCTCAAAACGTGGAGAGTAGATGACACTCTGGACGGATACCCAGGTTCCAAAGGAGTAGCGGACCAATTTTTTAACCGCTTTCCACGATTTTTTTTACAATTCTTGATTTTCCTTTTGTGTCTTGGAAGTTTGGTCCCATACATTTTCGCTTTACATCTACCCGCTTTGGCAGCGTCTCGATCGGGAGCCATCCGTGCACAAATGTTGGTCGATTTCAATTCATTTCTCACTCAACACCAGTGTTGGGCAGCATCCAATTACATTGTGTAATTAATTTAATTTCAATTACCAATCACTTTTTCAATTTGTAATTGAAAACAAGACAATTATCAATTACATTTTTAATTTGTAATTGGAGAGAATTCAATTACCAATTACAATTGTAATTTGTAATTGACAGAAAATCCATTACGAACTACAATTGTAATTTGTAAATGACAGAAAATGCATTACCAATTACAATTGTCATTTGTAATTGGGAGAAATTTGATTACCAATTACTTTTAAAATTTGTAATTGAAAAAATTCAATTATCTGCAATTACTTTTTAAAATTTGTAATTGGCAAAAAAATCAATTACCAATTACATTTGAATTTGCAAAGTGAGCACTTTCCGCCCACTTTTGCAAACTGCATATATACGACTGTGTCCAGATCACCGCGACCGTAGGTCTTGGTGTCCAGGTCGACCGGATCGTAGATCTTGGTGTCCAAGTCGACCGGTCGATCTACATTTCAAGAACTACGGACCTGTCGACTTGGACACCAAGACCTATGGACCGGTCGACCTGGATACCAAGACGTACGCTCAGGGTGACGTGGACACGGTCGTAGATACAGTTTTCAAAAGCGGGCGTGAAGTACTCACTTGACAAATTAAAATGTAATTGGTAATTGAATTTCTCCTAATTACAAATTAAAATGTAATTGGTAATTGAATTTCTTCCAATTACAAATTAAAAAAAGGAATTGATAATTCGATTGTTTTCAATTACAAATTAAAAATGTAATTGGTAATTGAATTTCTCCCAGTTACGATTTACAATTGTAATTGGTAATCGAATTTCGTTCAATTCCAAAATACAACTGTAATTGGTAATTGATTCTGGTTGAATTACGAATTAAAAATGTAATTGGTATTTGAATTTTTATCCAATTACAAATTACAAATGTTATTTGTAATTCGTATTCAATTAATTACAAATTCGCCCAACTCTGCTCAACACGTGAGATTTGAAAAGAAAAAAATTAATGAATGAAAAAAAAATGAAAAAAAAACATACATGTGACTATAATGTTCGCACAATCTTGAAACTTACATACGAGCGATTCGCCGCGCCGCGCATCGCCGCGGCATAGTGTACGCAGACCTTTAAACGGAGTGGACTTGTCCACTCCTGACCACGCCTTCACCCACCCCGGAGAACGACCGAAGTCAGAATAAATTGTCAAAAGCCTAGGACAGGGATCAACACCAGCTCGCTCAAGGGATCCAAATAGTTCATTATTAGTCTCAGATACCTTTCATTCTGTATTTCATATTTCCCGCCTCGGACATCGCCCAGCATCGTGGGATTCATCGCCGCATCGCCTCAACGCCTAGCCGGTGTCCTGGAAGCTGCGGAGTTAGTAGTCATGCCCGGAAGGAAGTACTGGCTCGCCTACACCCCGGGGAGGGCTGCAATAACGAATCCTGGTTTCTCTCCTCCGCCAGCTTGAGCGTAAAACCCGGCCTGGTCCGCGGGCAGCCTGAATTCACCTCACCTTCCGGGCGCCACCTACCTCGTCACCAGCAAAGGGCATGGCGAAAACCGATTGGCCGAAAGGCCCGGCTAGGTCGAACTACCGCCGCTGGACGCGCCACCGTGCCGGCGAAACGCACGCCGTCACTGGGCATCGC
Source organism: Euura lappo (assembly GCA_018257835.1). Taxonomy (NCBI): domain Eukaryota; kingdom Metazoa; phylum Arthropoda; class Insecta; order Hymenoptera; family Tenthredinidae; genus Euura; species Euura lappo. Next base: position 150,866 of record JAEUYN010000349.1, on the reverse strand, counting down.
CATTCCTGTCTTAACGCTTGAAGTAGCCAGTCAGTTTTCTTTGCTTGGGTATATTCGCCTTGAAGGCCCCAAATTCCTTACGCTTTCGTTCTCTTCTCTTTTTGCTGTTGTTTGTTTGTGTGTGATCGCCACCGAGGGCCTGTTTTATCCCGAGGGACATCAACTAATGGTAGGCTTTCGCTTTCACCCCGACACCCTGTGTAATCTCTGTTTTTGTAAAATCGTGCCGTGGACCCCTTCCGAGCCACAAGTAGCCGTCGCGATGCGGGGACGTTAGTATCGTCACGGGTTGTCGTGGATCATATCAAACCTTGATTATTGCTTTTCATTTGTTTCTGATATTATACTCAGCTTGTATGATATTCTTTTGTTGTTAAATTGGATTTCTGGAGTGTTAAAAGGGTTTCTGCCGTTCCGCATGAGAAAGTGTGTGAGAGTTGCTGTCTCTAGTATGCTTGAGTGAGTGTGTGAGAGCGAGCGAGAGTAAGTGAGCGGCCTTAGAGTGTCCTCCTTCCCCCCTCACACAGCCTTCTGCTGCTTATTCCTTACTTTAAGCTTTGTTTTTCTCTAGCACATAAGATTCTCGGCCATAAGGCTTGAAGAGCTGTTAAGACGGTAATTGATTATTGATTTTGCTTTATCCGATCTCTCATTATTACCTACCGCTTTCGTTATTTTGAATAAACCGTCGCTCTCTCGTTTCAAAACTAAATGAGTGTTATTTGCTTTGACTCCTCGTTCCCCTCTTCCGCTGGCTCGGCGGCCTGAGCCCTAGTTTTGCTTACTTTCCCTCTTTCACCTTATTTCGAATTTTGTCAGTTAGAGGAATTACATTGGCGGGATTATTAATTATAATTTATCCCCGATTGTAATAATAGCCTCGTTACAAGATATACCAGAATCTTGCTGCACCCTCGGTTGTAGTCTAGGAGCCGGCGACACTAAACGTGTGGTGATAAAACATATGAACGTGTTGCATATCATTCGTTCCGTGATGAAATGTAGAACACGAAATGGCGCTGCTACCACTCATGGGCCGCCGGCCGCCTGAAAAATTTTTTTTTTTAATCTTGATTTTTTTTTTTTTTACTACTTGGGTCACAAAACATATGGATCTCGTTTGTTCCCCGCTGTAGGGGAGGGGTAGGGCTACAAGAAAAACAGGTGCTGCCAGCTTCCGAGTGCCGGCTTATCAGTGGCAGTAGGGAGATAAGCGATTCCTGGATTTCGGTTTACTAGAGTCATAAAACATATGAAAAAATCAAATGGCATCTTGAAGATCCTGAAATTCTGAGTAAGAAAAACCACTGCTGCCTTTACCAGAAAGCCGGGAAAATGGCGGCAGAAGCAGTTGAAAGTCGTGCGCCGCGCGACCGAATTTCTTGTTTCAATCCGGCTTTATCGGCATAAACCGGTTCTTTTCGATTGGTAGTAATGAAATACGCATGCCACTATGATTTACAATAAATTTTACGTATCCTTGATTGTTTGAACAAATGAAATTGCATATTATGTGGCCTTCTTCGATTCTTCGGTACTTTAAAAAAAAAAATTTTTTTATGTTTTCCACGACTATCGTTACAATTGAGATAAAATACATTTTCTTCGCCAAACAAACACTTGGAATTATACTTTAAACAAATAGGATTCTACTAAGTACTTCAATTTCACGGATTTTTTAGGTGTTTTTTCGGTTATTCCGGATTTTCTATATCCCACCATTTTTGTCACGAACATATGGCAAAATGCTACACGTCAACATTGCTGGACCTTGAATGCAGAGGAATACGGCTGGGAATTACTCGATTCAAAATTAAAACCTCGTTGCTTCAGAGGTCAACCGACCCCTCTCCTCGTCAAGGATATTTTATCTTTGTCGAACGAGGACGAGGAAGATGATGATTTGGAGATGGAACCGCATACCTTAGATAGCGACGATGACACTCCCTAAGTGAAGTTTCATTTTATCCAATAAGTTTGTCATAAGTTTATAACATAGATATAGGGACGTTCGTAGAAATCTTATGAGCGAAATATTTTTTTTAATACATGATCTGTTCTTGACAATAAAAATTTTGTAATGCGAAAACAGTCTAATTATTTGAATAATCCAGTGCGAACTTTTCAGGATAAGAAAAGCAGAAGGAATACAGGAAATCCGGAATAACCGAAAAAACAGCTGAAAAATCCGTAAAATTGGAGTACTTAGTAGAATCCTATTTGTTTAAAGTATAATTCCAAGTGTTTGTTTGGTGAAGAAAACGTATTTATTCTCAATTGTAACAATAGTCGTGGAAAACATAGAAAAAAATAAAATAAAAAAAAAGTACGGAAAAATCGAAAAATGCCACATAATATGCAATTTCATTTGTTTAAACAATCAAGGACACGTAAAATTTATTGTAAATCATAGTGGCACGCGTATTTCATTACTACCAATCGAAAAGAACCGGTTTATGCCGATAAAGCCGGATTGAAACGTGAAATTCGGTCGCGCGACGCGCGACCTTCAACTGCTTCTGCCGCCATTTTCCCGGCTTTCTGGTAAAGGCAGCAGAGGTTTTTCTTGCTCAGAATTTCAGGATCTTCAAGATGCCATTTGATTTTTTCATATGTTTTATGCCTCTAGTAAACCGAAATCCAGGAATCGCTTATCTCCCTGCTGCCACTGATAAGCCGGCACTCGGAAGCTGGCAGCACCTGTTTTTCTTGTAGCCCTACCCCTTCCTTACAGCGGGGAACAAATGAGATCCATATGTTCTGTGACCCAGCGAAACAAAAAAAAAAATAAATACATCTAAATTAAAAAAAAAAAATTTTCACGCGACCGGCGGTTCATGAGTGGCAGCAGCGCCATTTCGTGTTCTACGGAACGAATGATATGCAACACGTACATATGTTTTATCACCACACGTTTATTGTCGCCGGCTCCTAGACTATTGTATTTCATCAAAAATAGACATTTGGATGGAATACAGTCAGGGATAGAGTAGATATATTAAAATTTTGCTGCGCCATCCGTTGTAAATTATGGAAACTAGACATTTGGATGGAATACAGTCAGAGTGATAGAGTAGATATACCAAAATCTTGCTGCGCCATGAGTTGTAAATCATAGAAAATAGAGATTTAGATGGATTACGGTCTACTGCAAAGGAGCAGATGTATTCTAATCTTGCTTAAACGCTGTTCGAAGATTATAAGAAAAATCATGGAATATTCACTATTGAACCACTTAACTGTTGAACTATTATGCCCACAGAATTATTTTACTAGGTGTATACTGAGTGAATAACCCACACCAAAAAATATGAATATCGATCACATTTATGTCATGCACAAGATATGCATTACTATTATAATTTCATCATTACAGAAATATTTAACGATTGAGTACCACACCACCCTGGTGAAATGACTACTCGCCAGTAGTGTCCTACTCGGTAGTAGTGCACTATTCGGGAGTACCACTGGGCAGTCATACTCGGGAGTACCACTGGGTAGTACTCCTCGGGAATACCACTGGGCAGTACTACTCGGGAGTACCACTGGGCAGTACTACTCGGGAGTACCACTGGGCAGTACTACTCGAGAGTACTACTGAACAGTACTACTCAGCAGTGGTTGTCCACTCCGCGGTAGCGTACTACTCAAGGGGGATAACCACATCAAGTAGTACATTCCTGGTAAGTAGTTTCCAGTATTCGCGAATTTACAGTGTTGGAACTACTTAGAGTCTAATACTCACTAGAATCCACGATTTGTCAATAGTAACTACTCATCAATGATCACTGCTCGGCAGTAGGTTTCTACTTATAAGGGATTTGTTGACGAATAGTGGATTCTAGTGAGGAGTCCACTCTAAGTAGTTCTAAGACTGTAAATTCACGAGTACTGAGAACCACTTACCAGTAGTGAACTACTTGATAGACTACTTGATACTTCATTTTTATGTTTATTCACTGTTTCAGAGCTACTGAGAGTGTATACTCCTCACAAGAATTCATATCGTACTTGGTGACTACTGAGTGTTATGTACAACATCAAGTAGTAAATTACTGGGAAGCGGTTCCCAGTATTCACGAATTTACAGTCTTGGTACTGCTTGGAATGTACTCCTCACCAGAATTCACTATTCGTCAATAGTAACGACTCACCAATGTGTACTATTTACTAGCAGTTACCCTTTATCAGAAGTTACTACTCGTCAATAGTCACCAGTAAAGGCGAATTAACAGTCTTAGAACTACTGAAAAACAGTAGTATTATTCAGTAGTATTCCAATAGTGATTTCAGTAGTTTCTTAGTAGTTTTGTCAGTAGTTTCCCAGTAGTTTCTTCCGTAGGGGTTCTACTGCCTATGGTCGAGTTGAATCTAACGAAACCCCTGACGTCGGGGTGGGGGTCATAATTTCGAAAGACCAAAATTTCAAGAGGCCGAAATTCCAATTCGTAGGACGGATCCGTTCCAGATTCGACCGGATAGGGACCTGGTGAAAAAGATCTCGGCACGGCAGATTCTTACCGCATTCCAGCAGAATCTAAGTGACCGCGCATCGTCCGGATACAACCGGATGAGATCCAGCTCGGGTGGGAACCTCGCATACAGGATCGATTCCGCGTAGGTCATGATACCGGGGGTCGAAAAAAATCCTAGGTGTTTCCCGAAAGAAAACGAAAGCGGTCGATTTGTGCATCACCGCGCATTATTTGGTTCGGCCGGACAAAGTCCGATGAGAAAAATTTGGAATATCCGTAGGGATTTCGTACAGGTCAAGATACTAGGGGTGGCCACAAACCGTAAATGTTTTCGGATAGAAAATGATAGGTCTGGAAATCCTACCAGACACTTCAAGCGGTGGATACTACTCTGGCTGTTATACTAGACCGAGCTCACCATTCCAGATCAGTTGTAGAATTGGTCCAGCATTGAGGAGCATTGGCTAGGATACTGGCTCTTTAATCGGTCAATCATGGTGACCCTTCACTAGGGTGACTGCATTGACCGTTATATCAAAGACATGAAACCGTCATACATATGGGGCATTCCAAGTCAAACCGACCCCTCATGAGCGCGACTCTCTGGGATTTCGATGCCCAATGGATTTTTTGGTTCGTTTTGGTCAAAAATGATGCCTCTATTTTTTTTTTTCCGACATTTTTGAAGGTCGTATGGTGACCTAAAATATCATCATCAAGATGGACATTTTTAAAATTGCTGATTTTTTTTTTGTAGAATCAATGTTAACATTTACATTACATTAACAACATGAAAATGTTGACATTTTTTTTTTCAATTTTTGATTTTTCACAAAAATATCAAAAAAATTCTGATCATGGTTTTTTGTAGTAAAAAATAAAACAAAAACAAACTTTGTCTTGGTGAAATTTCATTTTCTTGTTGGTTGAAGAGTAAAACGCCAAAAACGATGCTTGATTCGAAAAAAAAAACCGCAATCAACGATCGTTTTTGGCGTTTTACTCTTCAACCATCAAGAAAATCAAATTTCACCAAGACAAAGTTTCTTTTTGTTTTATTTTTTACTACAAAAAACCATGATTAGAACTTTTTGATATTCTAGTGCAAAATCAAAAATTGAAAAAAAAAATGTTAGCATTTTCATCCCATGATCGGACTATGACCAAACGATCAGTTTTCGAGTCCCTGATTCTACAAAAAAAAATCAGCAATTTTAAAAATGTCCATCTTGATGATGATATTTTAGGTCACCATACGACCTTCAAAAATGTCGGAAAATTTTTTAAAAATTAGAGGCATCATTTTTGACCAAAACGAACCAAAAAATCCATTGGGCATCGAAATCCAAGAGGGTCACGCTCACGAGGGGTCGGTTTGACGTGGAATGCCCCATATATATGGGGCTATCCACGTCAATTCACCTAGCCTTCAGACCACAACTTTTTTGATTTGCTTCGTAATTTTTTCTATTGTTGCCCTTGCTCTAAAACATTTTTCTGAATTTTTTCAGATTTTTAAAAAATACCCTTTGTGAGTTATGATTTTTTTTCGACCAAAAAGAAGGACCATTTTTAAAAATCTGAAAAAATTCACAAAAATCGTCAGACTGACGTAGAACAGTCTCCCATTTGCGAGAATGTGGAACGAATTTTTTAAATATTTTTTGTTACGAATTGATTGATTTTTTTTGAATTTTTTTTTTAAGTAAACGCTACCCCCACGACTTTTATCCTTTCTGGATCTGCCAGCACTATTTTCGAATTATACGAATGGGAAGACATTGGTATTCAACTGGTCAGTTACTAGAACAATTAGTTCGATCCAGTATTCATTTTGCTCTAAGGATAAAATGTGGAAAAAATTGTTTGTTTCAAAGTGTATATCACAGAAACGATGAACACGAGCTGAAACGACCAATTTTTTCCACATTTTATCCTTGGAGCAAAATGAATACTGCATCGTAATAATTGTTCTAGTAACTGAGCAGTTGAATACCAATGTCTTCCCATTCGTATAATTCGAAAATAGTGCTGGCAGATCCAGAAAGGATAAAAGTCGTGGGGGTAGCTGCGTTTACTTAAAAAAAACATTCAAAAAAAAATCAATCAATTCGTAACAAAAAATATTTAAAAAATTCGTTCCACATTCTCGCAAATGGGAGACTGTTCTACGTCAGTCTGAGGATTTTTGTGAATTTTTTCAGATTTTTAAAAATGGTCCTTCTTTTTGGTCGAAAAAAAAATCATAACTCACAAAGGGTATTTTTTAAAAATCTGAAAAAATTCAGAAAAATGTTTTAGAGCAAGGGCAACAATAGAAAAAATTACGAAGCAAATCAAAAAAGTTGTGGTCTGGAGGCTAGGTGAATTGACGTGGACAGCCCCATATAAATCACCCACACTCGGTGCCAAAGTTGGCCTACGCATTTTATTTGATTAATGTTATGTACTCACCGGAATCTAATGTGAGCCGCTTTTCAGGTAGTCTTAATGTGCCAGCTTGAACCACCATTGCTTCGCTGCGGCCCTTGTCATTATATGCATATATACATGCTTGATACAGAGCGCCTGATTCGAGATCGAAAACACTGAATCGTGGTATAGGAGATGATAAATTTGCTCGTAAATCTTGACTATTACTTTCTCGCACTTCGAGAAGAAAAGATTGTTGTAGACCTCCATTGAAGCCTTCCATACAGCGTACCGAAAAAGAGTCGGTCGAAGTATTGAACGTCGTGCAGTTATGTACCATATCCGGGCGTCCTGTAGCAAAAAATGAATTATTTGGTGAGAAAACAAACTGAACTCACAATGAAAGTATCAAGCCTCTAGATTACGGATTCTGCCCAAGTTTGCATGGCTTTTCATTCGGCTTAACTCATAGGGCTTTTTCCCTGGTGCCACATCAAGCAGATTAGGGAGCGTTCAAATATTACGTAACATTAATTATGGGGGGGAGGTCAGCCAGTGTTACGGTCATGTTACGTGGGGGGAGGGGGGCGTCAGTTGCCTGTTACGTAACTTTAATTGAACACTAAAAACGAGACAAAAATGTTGAACCTTTCTGGAATACCAAAATTTAGTATTAGACATTGAAAAAATTAATTCTATATATGACAATTTTGTAGATCAATATGGCTGGGATAATGTTACGTAACATGGAGGGGGGGGGGGCAGACTCGTGTTACGATTTGTTACGAAGGGGGGGGGGGGGTCAAAATCGGCTAAAAAAACGTTACGTAATATTTGAACGCGCCCTTAACTGCGGATTAACCGACCAATGTCACACTGGTGCTTAGTGTATCATGTGACAAAAGACGAACGTTGCTAATTCCGTTACGTGTAAAATTCGCTGCCTGAGCGAAGCGAAGGCGAAAACTACACGAGTCGCAATTACCAATCGTCCTTTGTCACACACCATATTCTCGATAACAGGTCAATTCAGAGATGGAGCTGCATGGTAATAGCGGGGCATAACCTTCACGTTCCTGCCCGTCATTCAGTCCCGTGCAACAGGGACGCAAGTGAACGAAAATTTTCCGATGTGACGAAAGTTGAAGTATTTGTGAACAGCGCATGCGCAAACCTAATCTTAAAATCCTGCTATGCAATCGGCAGTTTTCGTCCCCCTGAACTGTGATGCAATGCACCACTTTCCATGCATGTATCATGAGAAATGATTCATACAACAAAGTACGAAAAATGTAAAATGTTTACATACGTCAATAATCGTATGTCGTTTTTTGTTCTTGTCGTCTTTTGTAGTTACTAGACTAGAATACAGTCCACTTTGGTTATAGTGCCCCTGTCGACAGTGTCGCTTCCCATCATTCTCGCCCGAACGCCACCCGCACTACGGGCTAACCTAGGGATTTATATTCGTCTCTTCCAAAAGTGCTACACGCTGGCACATTTTTATGCATATCGACGGGTCCTGACAAAACTAGTGTATCTCATAGGGGTGAGTAGAACATGCTTATCCCGCCGGCTGGGATAAAACAAGTGTATTCCACTGGAAAGTCAGAAGAAGGCTATCACGTGCGTAAGGTTAGAACAAGGCTAACTCGCACGACCCGATTGAACAAAAGTCTAGGCAAGGGAGGCCAAATCTCAGCAAATGAGAATGATAAACCTGAAAGTATTGAAATTCCGTAGAAATCTGTATTCTGGCTCACTATTGAACATACAGTAGATCTTTCTTGGTTTCAAAGGTCAATGACAACAACACTTTCGATGTTTAGACCCTGGAGAACTGTACAGTTCTGAAGAGGGCCCTCTTCAGGTACGAAACGTCAAAAGTGTTATTGTCATTGACCTTTGAAACCAAAAAAGATCTACTGCACGTTTGAGGATAAGGTCAAAAAAAAAAAAGATTCACTTGCACTATTGAACGTATCGAGAGTCCTGGACGATCAAGGTCCAGAATCACCGTCATTTCGAGAAACGGGTTGTATCGTATCAAAATCGCCTTTTCTGGCTTGCCGGTGTGGTGCGGCGGTATGTGGCGATCTCAGCCGATACTTTTCGTACTTTGTGTGAATTTCGATGAAAATAAAATATATGTATATATAAACTAGGGGGCTTTGCTTCCCTGCGCGCCTCGCGCGCCAACCCCCCGGTTTGGGTTGAAAAGTTTAATCTTTGAAACGTATTTAAGAAATAGAGTACAACATTTTTTTTAATTGCCACTTCATCGTTTTCTCGCCACCAGAAGTTACATTAGCAGACCATTCGGTGTTTTTTTTTTTCAAGTGATATCCCCATGGTTCCCGAGTCGAAATTTTAGCCGTCCTTTGAACCTCCTTGAAACCTCGTAGTCTCGTCGAGAGTCTATCAAGTCTTGGGAGTATTGAGGAGTCAAAGGAGGGCATGACATATTCGGTACGTTTAATGTCAGACTCCACTTGGACCTGCAAAAGTGGCCGAAACTAGACATTTTGATTCAAAGGAGGTCATGGAGGATACAAATAAATCCTCCAGAGCCTCCTTTAGACCTATTGCAGATGTCTCACAAGCCCTACAGACCCTCCTTTCGGCCTGAATCGAATATCTCGTACGGCCTACAAACTCTCCTTTCGGCCTGAATCGAATCTCCCCTAGGGCCTACAAAACCTCCTTCCGGCTTGAATCGAATCTCGAGAAGACCCTACAGATCCTCCTTTCGACCTATTGCGGAGGCCTCGCAGGCCCTCCAGAACCTTGGTTCAGCCTACCGGGGATCCGGAGGAATCATTGATGCGGACTGTTAAAATATACGATGATTTAGATTATTAGTAACGTAATTTATTTTCACAACTTCTGCTTCATAAAACACAATGAGTACGACCTCAAAGGTATCAGTACAAAGGTAAAGGTACGTATTGTAATTTTTTTTCATCAACTAAACCATTTTTTTTAGCATCGGGTAGGTGTCCCAATTACGGAGCCCTCAGCGAGGCTGTGCTTCATTTTACATCAAATACGAATCTTTTACCTATCGTATCGACCTTTAAAGCTTATGTATATACGAATGGATGTCTGTTTAATCAATACAATTTTTTTCGTATCGTCAAATTCGAAAATTAGCGAAAACTGAAGGTAAATATACAGGGTGAATCAGAATTAACTATACAAAATGATAGGGGTAATAGAGGGGGTCGAGCTGAGTAAGTTAACCCCAAGAACACGTGGTCTGCGGAGTCGCGTTCGCGAGATACGGCCGGTTAAAAAATCCCGCTTAGCGCCGGAATGTAGGCAACCGAGTACACAGGAATTCTCGGTTACAAGTCTTGTTGACAAGCGCGCGCGAACGCTCATGCGGAACATAACAGTTTCGAATTTACGAATTTCACATGAAAACACTCTTGGCATTGAATTTTCGCCAAACACAACAACGAGGATGGATGCTGGAAATGAATAACGCTTTCGGATTCAAGAATTTCGAACGAAAATTTTCAATATCAAATTTTATTACAAAAACCGGTCGTTACAAGAGGTGCTCGAAGTTGCGACCTCTGACTTGGATGCACAGTCGAGCTCGACAAAGCAGAGATTGGCGCATTGAAACAAAGATGTCTTGTCTTTGTTGGAGTTCATACGCCGCCACTTGGATTCTCGCTACAAGTTCTTCTTTTGTGTCAACTAATGTTTCGTACACAAGACTTTTTAAAAGTCCCCATACACCGAAATCCAACGGATTCAAGTCTGGCGACCTAGCCGGCCAAGGAACCGGACCACCCCGACCAATCCATGAGTTTGGGAAGACATTATTCAGGTGATTTCGCACGTTAATTGCAAAATGCGCTGGAGCCCCGTCATGCTGCTATAACGGGCTACTCAGCCGGCTATGAATATAAAGGGACGGGGCAGGGGAAGAATAAGAAATATCAGGGGAACACCAGAATTCAGATCATTTCTGTATATTCTATCAGTTCTTAAGCCTAATTACAAGGGTATTCTTAACCTAACGTGTGTGTGTGCGTGTGTGTGTGTGTGTGGGGGTGTGGGAGGTCAGTGTCTCAGTCTGACTAACCTGTACTGTCTGTGTGTGTGTGTGTGCGTGTGTGTGTGTGTCCGTCTGTCCGCCTGTGTAATGTGTGTTTCTATATTCTCAGCGTTCCAACCCAGGGCTCTGGCTCAGAACCGTGCGCCTCAAGCGAGCGCCTAACCACGACTGACGCTCCGGGGACTCTCCCGTATGTGTGTGTGTGAAGTCTATGCGGACTTCACACACACTTGTGGCGGGGCGCCGAGCGCCACGTCACAACTACCCCCTCCCTAACGCGGGTGTTGTGTATGGGGTGAGATTGTGTTTTTGTCGTTTAATGGTTTTCTTTCTCTAGTGTGTGTGTATGTGTGATTGTGATTTTCATTTACGAGTGGATTCCTATTGGTTCAGCTATGTGTTTGTGTGGCTTGCAATGTATGGTAAAATTGATTGTGTGTATGTTTTAGGGTTTGTCATGGTGTATTTTCATTTCTTTGGTTTCGTGTGTGCGAATGGTTCAAGATTCTGAATTTTTCTACCTAAAGTCTCGTGTGTGTTTTTCTTGGGGTGTGAGTTGCTATTTTGGGGTTGGTGTGAGTGAGTGTCTGTATTTCTGTGTGAGTTCCGTCATGGGTGGGTCTGTGGGTCTCGTCATGTGATTTTTGTCGGTCATTTCTGCTGTGTATGTCTGTTATTCTTGGGTCTTGTGTGAGTATGTGTCTGATGTGTATAGTTGTGGGTCATATTGCGTGTGGGGGTCTGGTTTGATTCTACTGTAAGGGCACTACTATTTCCAGGACAATAATTAGCTGGGATTTGTTTAAGGGATTGGCTTAGTCAAATCTGACTAATTCTGCCGTTTTTGGGGTGAATGGAGTGTATGAGTGTGATTTGATGCATGTTTGTGTGTGGGGCTTGAATTCGTTTTTTAGAATCCAGTTTCTGCAAGTGTTACATGGTACCTTAACTGGTTTGATTCTGTTTTGTGTTTGTGTTCTTTGTGTGTGTGTGTTAGTGTACCTTATGGGTGTAAAAAATGGAGGCTGGCGAGTGTACGCATTTTTTTGTAATTGGGCATGTGTCCACGTTCCGCCTGGACCGTACAGGTGCTCGTGTGATGGCATTCCTGGTGTCTGTAATAGTGTCCTCCGTTTCACCCTAGTTTCGTGTACTGGCAGTTTGACCCTGGTTGCCCTTGATCGTGTTTTCAGTGGATTGCTTAGTTGTGTGTCTGTATGCCTTGTCGTCTGTGTCTGTCGTGTCTGGTGTGTGTGTTTCAGTCTGTTAGGGTTTGAACGAATTGCGTTAGTATACATGTTCATATCGTTAGGGCCTAAGGGTTCTTTTTCGCGTTGTAATGTCGCGTAAATCTGACCGTCTGATGAGGCTCTCTTAGGAATCGAAACCTTATCTCCTACCTCAAATTGCTGGTTTTGTACCCTTACTCCCTTGTTTACCACCCGTTCTATGTTTGCGTCTGGACAGCCTTTTCGTTTCGTCCCTCGTGCCGCTTCTGGGTGTCTCAGGGTAACCGTCTCTTCGGTTCTTCCGATTTGGGGCTTGGTTTCAGGGGGCTGGTGTGTAGTGTCGTGGTGTGTGTGTGTTTGCATCTTTTCTCTATCAATCTCTATTTCCTCTTTGCTCTCTCTCTCTGTAGTGTGTGTGTGTTGTGTATGAGTGATGTTTCCTTCATATATCGTTGCAATCCATGCAACTGGGTTTTCAGTTCCCTCTGGTATGTGTGAAGTGAGTCTCGTGGTGTCTGGGTTCTTTGCTGCAATACTTGTGTTTGGGATTTTTATTTTCTCTGGTGTAAGGGGTGTGTCTCGTCTAGTGTCTGTCATGTGTGTGTTTGTGTTTGTTTGTGTGGCTTGGTCTTGTGTCTGTGTTTTGTTTGGGGTGTGTGTAGTGTATGTGTCAGTTAGTGGCTCTACTGTAATGTCATCTAGTCCGTATTTCAGTTTGTACTTAATTTCAGGGGTTTCGTGTAGTGACCATGTGTGTCTGCCTAGGTCGATTTGTATCCCGAAATCGCGAAGTGCGTCTATCCCTAGCACGTCTATACTGTCTAGTGTTTCGTCTACTTCTACCAGTATAGTTTTGCTCACGTTTCCTATCTGTATTTCTACCGACGCGTGTGTGTGTTGATTACTGTGAATGTGTGTTATTGGAATGTTTAGCTCGCGCAGTTTGTCTGCGGTGACTTTTCCAATGTACGAACTGGGTGACCCTGTGTCCAATAGTACTGTGTTTTCGTGTCCATGGATTTTTACTTGTATGTAAAGCCTATTGTGGCGCGCTGTGTCGCAGTGGGCAAAAGGTGTGTCGAGTGTGGGTAACAACGTGTTTAAAGTCGGCGTTGTTTCTAGTGTAGGGTATGTGTGTGTGGGGTGTGTGTCTGGGTCTATCGCTACGGTTTGGTATTGCTCGTCTTTTGTGTTGTGTGTGTAGTGTGTGTAGTGTGTGTGTGTAGGTAGGGGCTGATGATAGTCGCTTTTTACTTCCATCATGTTTTGATTTTTTCTTAGGTGTGCAAGTAATTCCCACTTTCTTCCTGCTCTTTCGAGCTCTTCAAATGTCGTGAAATCTCCGGGTTTGATCCATCGTTTGTACTCGGGTAGGAGGCTCTCGTATGCTAATTGCAACTCGGTGTCTAAGGGGTACGGTGGAGTTCGTCTGGCTAGCAGCGTACGAAATGCTATCAAAAATGATGTAATTGTTTGTGTGTGGTTCTGAGTGTAATTGTCGATTATTTGGTTCATGTTATGTCTGTATATTGGGTCTTCGAACGTGTCTCGTAGGTCGGTCTCAAAGTCGTGGAGTGTTTGCCACTGGCTTTTGTTCGAATCATACCAGTTTCACGCGGTACCTTCTAAAAAGAGGTCAAGGTTGTCGATCACGTCTCTGTCCGCGATTTTGTCATATCCTTGCCAATCACGTACGGCTAGTACAAAATCGAACGCGTCTTCTACTGGTGATCCGGTGTATACCAGATGCCATGCTTCCATTATTTGCCTCGCTGGATTATTATCGTTGTGTGTGTGTATGTGTATGGGTATGTGTGTGTTCTGTAGTCGAACGATCTGTGGCTCTTGGTAACGTATCGGTCTGTAAGTGTGTGTGTCTGTGTAGCTACCTAACGGGTTGTTGACAACGTTCGCGAGTAATGGACCTTGCGCGCGTGTGTTTATATCGGCTGTGGGTTCGCTATGACTTATTCGTTCCATCTTTCTAGTCTGTGTGTGTGTATGGCGTCGTGTATGTAGTTGCTGGGTTAAGTGTGTATGGCTTTTCTAAGTGTAATTCTTTTGTGTAATGTCTGGATTTTGGTAAGGGTTGCGAGCGGGTAGTTGTGTCGTGTAATGGAGGGAATGGTTTGTGGGTTATTTCGTTGGGCGCCAATTTATAACGGGCTACTCAGCCGGCTATGAATATAAGGGGACGGGGCAGGGGAAGAATAAGAAATATCAGGGGAACACCAGAATTCAGATCATTTCTGTATATTCTATCAGTTCTTAAGCCTAATTACAAGGGTATTCTTAACCTAACGTGTGTGTGTGCGTGTGTGTGTGTGTGTGGGGGTGTGGGAGGTCAGTGTCTCAGTCTGACTAACCTGTACTGTCTGTGTGTGTGTGTGTGCGTGTGTGTGTGTGTGTCCGTCTGTCCGCCTGTGTAATGTGTGTTTCTATATTCTCAGCGTTCCAACCCAGGGCTCTGGCTCAGAACCGTGCGCCTCAAGCGAGCGCCTAACCACGACTGACGCTCCGGGGACTCTCCCGTATGTGTGTGTGTGAAGTCTATGCGGACTTCACACACACTTGTGGCGGGGCGCCGAGCGCCACGTCACACTGCAGCCACATTTGGCGCCTGATACCAAGCGCCACGTTCTCCAGCAACTCTGGTAAGACTTGCTGTAGGAAGATCAGGTAAATCTGGCCATTCAAGCGTGGCGGAAGTAAATAAATACCAATCAGCTGGTTGTCAACAATCCCAGCATACACATTCACTCTGAATTTTTCTTGATGGGCATGGGTGAAAGTACCATGAGGGTTAAGTTGAGCCCAGATGTGACTGTTACGCGAATTAAAAATTCCCTCTCGCGTAAATGAGGACTCATCCGAAAACATAACTTTATTCAGGAATTCTGGATCAATTGCGTCACGTTCCAGGAGCCACCGACAGAAATCGACTCGGGCAGGATAATCGGCAGGGCGAAGACCATGAACCTTTTGCAGGTGGTATGGACTCTGCTCGTCGTCGTTCAAAATTCGGTCAACCGATGACTGGCTCATACCGAGTAAAGATGCGGCTGCACGGGTACTGGTTGACGGCGTATTTTCAAAATGTTGCAGTACTTCCTCCTCTCGCTCCAGGGTACGAACATTTCTTGGACGCCCTTGTCCAGGCATGGCCTGATGAAATGCATTCAACAAATCTTTCATCGTTTCAACTGTTTGACCGATTCTAAAAATGATCCAAAACGTACCTGGAACGAACCCGTTTCACGCAAACTCCGATCCACAGCTGCGAACGTCAGGTGATTCGGAATTATCCTACCAGGGAAGCGCTGCTCATAAATGCGTCAGGCTAGCCGTGCATTTCCGTTCGCAGCTCCGTAGACAAGATGCATATCAGCTTTTTCGATAGACGTGAATCGTGGCATTTTAAGAAACAACAAAATCAATGACACACACGAAAAAACGGCAAAACTGGATGATAACCGGGTACTCCGGACAACTTACCGTGAATGAATGATAACAGGCCACTGCTATCACGCATCCTCGTTGTTGTGTTTTGCGAAAATTGAATGCCAAGAGGGTTTTCATGTGAAATTCGTAAATTCGAAACTGTTATGTTCCGCATGAGCGTTCGCGCGCGCTTGTCAACAAGACTTTTAACCGAGAATTCCTGTGTACTCGGTTGCCTACATTCCGGCGCTTAGCGGGATTTTTTAACCGGCCGTATCTCGCGAGCGCGACTCTGCAGACCACGTGTTCTTGGGGTTAATTTACTCAGCTCGACCCCCTCTATTACCACTATCATTTTGTATAGTTAATTCTGATTCACCCTGTATAGCAATGCGTTTGTTCCAATTACGGTGCCCTTGGAAAGGTCTATCAACCAAATACGGAGCCCCAATTACGGACAGTGAGACCCAAATACGGAGCCCCAATCACGGATTTAATAATTTAGTACAATTGATAAGAATGGCAGAGTTAGTATATTTTCCTTGTGAAAAGAGTGAGCCGTATACACATTTAATTTTGATTACTTAAATTTGTTTGCCTTTTGAATTTTATATTACAACTAGGGGCTCCGTCCCTGCGCGCTGCTCCGTCCCTGCGCGCTTCGCGCGCCAACTCTGTTCTCCGCTCGCTTCGCTCGCTCCGAACGGCCCTCGGCACTCCGCGCCTCACTCCACATAGTGGAGTGCTACGCGATTCAAATCGGTCGAGGATTGTTCCGCGCTTACTACGCGCGCTCGGTTGTCAGTAGTATTCTGAATATTTGGGTACATCCTGATATTGTTATACTATACGTTTCAGATAGTTAAATTGAGAGAGGTACGTTTCTACAGAGTTCATTACTACAAAATACGGGTCTACAGAGTTCGTTTAAATACAGAATTCTGTTTTACATAAGATAATGTCCACAAAGCTCGATTCTGCAGAATTAGTTCATGCAGGATCGTTTTTGCAGAGTTCGGTTCTAGAGGTTTGTTTTGTTTTTACAGAATTCGTGCACAAAAATTCGTTTTCTACCTCATAGCATCATCTTCAAAAAAGATCCACCAGTCCAAAGGTCCCTACCCGAAATATTCTAAGGCTACAAAACCCCGGTACGAAAATATTGTCGATACGACAATATGTCTTCCAACCTGTCCACGGAGGCGACAAAACACCTTTCGGGTCCCTACCATGGGTCGTGTGTGTCGGGTTGGTGGCTAGCCTAACTTTTTCCAACCTGTCCACGGAGGCGACAAAACACCTTCTGGATAGATACCATGGGTCATATGTGTTGGATTAGTGGGTAGCCTCGTTTTTTCTAAACAGTCTGAGAACGACAGAACTACTGTCTGCGTAGTTACCACAACGTGGTGGAAACGGACTTATAAAATCGAATTCCGTAGGAACGAACCTCTTAAACCAAATTCTGTAGAAACGAACTTCTGCAGATTCGAATTTGTGTTAACGAACTCTGTAGAAACTACTCTCTGTACAATAGATTTCTATAGAATCGAGCTCACCCCCTGCCCACTTTGAGCGTTAGGTTGTGAGGTAGAAGACCATTGGGTGTTAATGAATTCATGAATTCTATCGGGTGTATATTACTCATATCAGTATTATCTTCATCTTCGCCTGTACGAACACTCATTTATTCTACTCCAACAATTTTTATTTTGGACATTATTTCATTGTTTATGGCCACGACATCCACATTGGTTTCAGCTAATATAACCTTTCCATAATCGGGGGGATCTTGAGAATCGACGCTCTCTCCAAATATTTCTTGCACAATTTCACCATTCGAGCAGAATTTCGTGGAAATGTCTACAACTCCGTTGTGATGTTTAAAAGAATCGCCAAATACACCATCCACAACCCGCAGAAGCCATTGTTGAGAATCTGTTTGTCCATCAGAGGCGCCAAGGTTGCTCTTCAATGACAAGTATACGAAGTATACGAATAACAAGTATACGAATTGATTCCATAGGCTGCGTATTTTCACACAAGCCGAAATTTGTGTTCTACTTCCACGGCTAACAACTGGTAAAAGTTGCTGAGAATCCCAAGAAATTATGACTATTTTACCACCGAATGGTTCGTTACATTCGCATACATCTCTAAACATACGGTCAACAGCCTCCAGTGCATACTAAGAGGCCATTGTCATTTGATTCTAGATTCTGACCTCCGCATCTCGAATGTGCAACCCTTGTGCAGAATTCGATTTAATATTACACGTTAAGCATTCATTCAATTGTAACGGCAGCTTGAAAGTGGAGTGTCCAGTTCTTCCTCCTTTCAATAAATTCGCTGCGATTCCAGTCCATGCTACAGGCAACACTATCAGACCCATACTTCTCAATGAAGTTATGATATAAATACGTGAATAACTTTTTCCGCTGCCACCCGGACCATCCAAATAAATGCACTTATCAGATCCTTCGCAACGTGCAGCACGCATAACTGCGTCATATACAATGCGTTGATCTTTCGTTGAACTATTAACTAATGTTCCCACTATCTGTTCGATAGCAGTGATGTTTTCGTCATTTTCTGTGACACACGTAAATATGTAACCTTCTTTTAAGTCTAGTGAATTGAACTTTTGCAACATGAATCTATAAAATACGAGTATTTCATTGATCACCCGCAGGGCCTATTCGTTTGTTTCATTGTATTGATTTTGATCGACCAACTCGTATTTGTATTTTTCAAACGATTCTCGTGCATTAATTGACATGTCAAAAACACATATACATATACGTAAACAGACTACACATCTCTTTCGGAAATTTGATACACGATCCTTCATCTCAACATTTGTCTCATTCTTCGTCATCAGTAACTAACTTTCGCGCTACAGTTGCCCCAAAAAGGATGAGTATACCGTACCTCCGTCGGTTCGCAAATCATATGATTGTGCTCCCCGAAGACGTACTAACAACGATCTCAAATAATAACGCTCTGTTTTTCTGGGAATCACTGCTCAGTACAGCTTTTACAAATCCCTTTCATTTCGTCCACTCCGTGTTATTCATATTAAACATACAATGATTCGGAATTTCGCAGTACAAATACTGACGTGCTTCCACGTTGGTCTTGTTGCGATTGAGCCACGCAAGCAACGTTCGTTGTTTATAAGCATAGCAGAAAATATCAGTCAAGTGACGAAACATCAGGATTCAAAGCCGTTATGACGAATTGTTCATTATAATATCCAGAAATATCAGTCAAGTCACGAAACATCGGAATATATAGCAGACATGACAAATTGTTGATAATGATATTGACAATAACTGGAAAGGCAACGAAAAGTTGAAATGTCTAATAGACATGACGAATTGTTGATATAAATATTGATAATGACCGGGTAGGCAACAAAAAGTTGAAATGTATAGCAAACATGACGCATTGTTGATATAAATATTGATAATAACCGGGTTGGCAACGAAAAGTTGAAATGTATAGCAAACATGACGAATTGTTGATAATAATATTGATAAAAACCGGGAAGGTGACGAAAATTTGACATGTATAGCAGACGTGACGGTTTGTTGATAATAATATTGATAATAACCGGGAAGGAAACGAAAAGTCGAAATGAATAACAGACATGGCGAATCGTTGATAATAATATCGATGAAAACCGGAAAGGTGACGAAAATGGTGTATAGCAGACATGATGAATTGTTAATAATGATATCGAAAAATCCTCGTAAAGAAATGAAACATCGGGATTCATAGCAGGCATGACGAATTGTTTGTAATCATATTAAAAATTGTCCGTCAAGTAACGAAACATCAGAATTTGTAGTAGGCATGACGAATTGTTTAAAATAATATCAGAAAATATCAGTCAAGTAACGAAACATCAGGATTTAAAGCCGGTATGTCGAATTGTTTATAATAATATCGGAAAATATCAGTCAAGTAACGAAACATCGGGATTTATAGCTGGCATGTCGAATTGTTTATATTAATATCGACAAATATCAGTTGAGTAACAAAACGTCGGGATTTGTAGCCGGCATGTCGAATTGTTTATAATAATATCGAAAAATATCAGTCAAGTAACGAAACATCGGGATTTATAGCCGGCATGTCGAATTGTTCATAATAATATCGAAAAATATCAGTCAAGTAACGAAACATCGGGATTTATAGCCGGCATGTCAAATTGTTTATAATAATATCGAAAAATATCAGTCAAGTATCGAAACATCGGGATTTAAAGCCAGTATGACGAATTGTTTATAATAATATCGAACAATGTCAGTCAAGAAACCGAACGTCAAGATTCATAGCCGGCATGATGAATTGTTTATAATAATATCGGAAAATATCAGTCAAGTAACGAAACATCGGGATTTATAGCCGGCATGTCGAACCGTTTATAATAATATCGAAAAATATCAGTCAAGTAACGAAACATCGGGTAACGAAATAGCCGGTATGACGAATTGATTATAATAATATCGAACAATGTCAGTCAAGCAACCGAACATCGGGATTCACAGCCGGCATGACGAATTGTTTATAATAATATCGGAAAATATTAGTCAAGTAACGAAACATCGGGATTTATAGCCGGCATGTCGAATCGTTTATGATAATATCGAAAAATCTCAGTCAAGTAACGAAACATCGGGATTTATAGCCGGCATGTCGAATTGTTTATAATAATATCGAAAAATATCAGTCAAGTAACGGAACATCGGGATTCAAAGCCGGTATGACGAATTGTTTGTAATAATATCGGAAAATATCGGTCAATTAACAAAACATCGGGATTTATATCAGAATTTACGAATTTCTATCAGACAAATCCAGTAATGATGATGATGACATCTTTGTCCTTTTCAATTTTTTTTTAAGTTCTTTCTCTTGCTCCTTCTCACGTTTGTTCTCTTTCCTGATTTCATGTTCTTTTTTTTATTTTCATATTCTCCAGCCTTATCTTTTTTTTTGAGTTCTTGGTCTTCTTCTTTCTCGCGTTTTTTTTCTTCCTTATCCAAAGCAAATTTTTGCCACTGGTCCGATGTAATTACGGTAGGTACCTTCTCTTTCCGTGATCTTTTATTCTTTTTCAAATCCATTTTAGGCCAGATGAGAGCTTTTTAAACGGGGAAGGCACATTAGTTTTGAGTTCCCCAACAGGATTTTGAGGATGGGTTTCTGTATCACTGCGGGGGATATTTTGGAGGTGCGTCAACTCACGAACAGGAAGCATTTGAGCTTCCCCAACGTTTTTGTCGTCCTCATTTTCTTTGGCGAACTTATCGACGTTCCCTAGTTTGCTAGTTTGATCCGGCTGGTCTTCGATAGTGTCTTCTAAATCATAAGGCAGAGTAACAGTCCCGTCTGCACCAATAGTGATATTATATACAGTATGAAAACTGGATCCTGGTTGGGTGGGACTAAAGGTGGAGTATTGGACAATAACAAGCATCTGTAATGATCTAGGGCTGTGCGAATAGTGTTCGAATCGAATCGAATCAAATAGTGCTATTCGATTCGAAAATCGAATCGAATATTCGAGTTTTCGAATAGTCGAATCTTCGAATAATTCGAATATTCGCGTATAATAGTACGCGTATACATTTTTTTAAGAGTGCGCAATCATCATAAGATCCGACGAATCATCGAGGCTTTCAAAAAATTCGAATTATTCGAACTATTCGAATATTAAAAAAATTGAAAAAAATTGAATTTTTTTTTTTTTTTTTTTTAATTCGAATTATTCGAACTTGTTTCGGCCGGAGATTCAAATGTTATGTGTCAGTATATGTGTATCTCCATTCGTTACTCTGTGCTTGTACATACATACGTATTTCTTATCTCGAGACACCTTAGCGGAACAGGTGATTCCTTTGTATTCGCTAATCCCTTTTTTCTAATGCCTAAACTCGGTCTAATACAGTCCACTCGAGCAGTACGAATTCTCACGCCAAATAAAGCGAAAGTACGTTAAATTAGCTCCGCAAACGACTTGGTTATTTTCGACCCGATCTCCTTTTCCTCCTCTTCCAGCCGGGACTAACTCACAGTACATCGAACACGTATTTACGAAATACAGAACTATTCGAATATTCATATTTGTTCTTAACCAGCTGTTCTGTCTACGCGTGCGGGTTGTCCATCCCCGAATCGTGCGAGCATGTCGACACTCGTCTACGGCTCGTGACAACTCGCCTGCGACTCGTGCGCCATACTCTCACTCATCGAGAATCGCCAACTTTCCGCACGAGTTGCACAATATACTATTTGCTGACTTTGCTTATTTATGATTCCCTATTATACTACTCGACTGCTGCTATATTTTCCAATGATGTATCTAAATAAATAAATACTATTATTATTATTATTCCCTGAGATTTAGACTTTATGAGGCCACACATCAATATATTAATAATAATAATAATAATATTAATAGTAATAATAATATTTTTTAGGTCAGGAAGTAATCGATCAAGTCGAGTCAAGAGAGATCTCAGTTTTTAACGTTTCGGCCACTGGTTCGTGGCCCTCTTCAGAAAAACTGTTTATTGAAAAAAATCAAACGACAAAATTGTAATTACAATAACAAAAATAAACTTATAATATAGAATGATTAAAGATAATACCTGTGACTAGAAATGGATCACTTATCATAATTGAATTTTTTATGGGTGTGGAGGTCAATGCTGCAACAGAAGATAGATCTGAGTATGTGGACCGATCGGTGAACTAGAACTCACTTACAACAGCAGTGGAGGAAAGAAGACAAATTTTCTCCATCTCTTTAAATTTCGGAATGTCCAACACGTACTTAGTAAAAACTGTAACGGTAAAAGTGACTGAGACTGAGAAAACAGTCCACCGTTTACAATAAGAAAGCTTCTTTACTAGTTAACGTACCAAACTAAAAGAGTTGGGCGCCAGGTACCGAATGTACCGCCGTACGGTAGGTTAATCAACAAAACAGACTAAACAAACGATATTCAGCAAACGGTAGGTTCGATAACGAGAGATAGAAGCACTGCTCGGCTGAGCTGCAGTTTACTCAAAACGTATGGTAGAGTGGGTAGGTTCTCCAGTAAATGACACGTGGGTAAGTAGTTTAACGGTAGGCGGAGCCTACTATATTGAGTAAAGCAATAGCAATCCAGTTTTACAATAAATAATCACAGAAATCAGTCATAAGCGAGAAAATTCACAAGAATACATAAGAAAATTATTACATAAAAATAGCAAAACGTAAGCGCATCGTACAGAACAAGGCAGAATTAACGGAAGGAGGTAAAGTCGCAGACTCGATATAATAAAAGGATACAGACTTAAAGGTAAGCGTCACAAAGCGACGTCATACTCATAAGCGAAATGCGATGCGTTAATTACGATAGAAAAATGTAGATACGGGGTCTGTACGATAGGCGAAACGAGAGTAGGAAGTCAATAAAATATTCACAAAGAATTACTCAAAAGTTACAATACTAAAAATAACGCGGAGTACAAATCGTTACAATCATCGCTACGGAAATTATCAAAAAGACGTAGATACGGAAGGTAACGTAGGCGTAACGATAGGCAAAGAAATCAAAGAACAATAAATAACTAATAAACTAGTTCCGCGGCTGCTTCTACGCAAGGGGAACTACCTCAGGGAAACTCAATCGTAAATCGCATGCAATGGCATGCGTGAATCATAAATTACCATACAGATAAGCAACAAAATATAAATCGTAAACCAGAAGGGCACGATAGAACGTAGTTACAAAAAGATCATGCTCAAATATCAAGAGATATCACGAAAACTGGTTCAGTCGGGAGGTCGTTCAGTAGAGGTTGCTCAAACGTATAGCGTAACGTATAACGGATCGGTAAAGAACAGAAACGTAACGTAAATGGAATCCCACAGGATCGCGGTCGCAAGCGCAGCACCGACGAGACCGTGATTCTCAAAAAAAGATTCGCCTACAGACGGTAGAACGATTAAGAGCCATACGGTAGGTATTAAACAAAAACTGAGCGATAGATCATCAGATTATAAGACTGAACGATAGAACGGTAGAACGACCTCGTAACCTTACATAAATAGGCGGAAGCCTTACCTTAAATGCAGGTGTGTGAAATACACTGACTCTAGGTTTAAATTGCAAAAGAATAACTCTAAATTACTTAATAAAATCTAACGGAAGGAAAATAGCGGTAGGAAAGATGTACGGTAGCGAGATGGTATAGAAAGTGAATTTACAGAAACGATAGAGGGATGAGGTGAGCAAAAGGAGGAAAAGTCTATAGGTGATCGTAGCGTAGCTGGAGACGTCCGTTCGGGAGCACAGCGAAGCGTAGAAGAGACCGAGTCTCGTTGCTCTCCCTGATTTATAGACAATTTGTGTCACTCATGGCTCAGCCGTACGAAGTCAAAGTTCGGAACAGCCACTTAGCGGTGATAGGTCAACGATCACCCCTCTTATGCAAATCTGGACATTCGGCAATCCTCGGTTCCTCTGACGTCACGATCGTGGTTCCTCTCGCGTTGTAGCTCGCTAGGGCTATACCGATCTGCTGCTGCCGATGCTCTGAGTCGGTCCGATGGGAATCCACGCGGTCTTCCCTTAGCCGGACTCTGGCGGTAGGCGGTAGGTGTCTTCGTAACGCAGGCCGCCTCCACCAGTCGTGCTGGGCACCTTTCAGTCCTGATCACGAGCGAGCCCTCAGAGTTCGGAGACGTCTCGTCAAGGGGGTTCCTGACGACGATGCGGTAGCTGAAACAGTAGGTGTTACGGGTCTGCAGGCTTTATAACCTCGGTCACCGAGCCAGGAAGTCGAGTAGTGGCCTCCACTCGGCTCAAAACACCGGTCTCGGAGACATCCTTAGCGTTAGCGCCCTAACTCCATGAAGTTGATCAGCTCAGCTGGCGGGAGGATTTGTATGAACTCGTCCCTATCTCGTCATCGGGAAACGCTGGCTATCTCTAACCTCTTTATCCTAGGCTAGGTAGCTTGCACGTTCGTAGGCGTGTAGCCGTGACGGAGATTGTCGGAGAGTGCCGAAGTGTAGAGCTATCGCAGCGTTGATCCTCGGCGAAGAATTACATATAGAGAGCGTAAAAATACAAAGAATTAAACATAAGCAAATAATAACTAGTACGACGCTTGATTGAGTTTCCCCTGAGTGTAGCGGATGTCGTTTTTCCCCCCGCTGTGTCCTTCAGGACGTCTCAGCTGGTTCAATGTAACGGGTGACCGCAAACACCACGTTACAAAACACAAGTCAGAGTTTAAACGTAGTCGAGAAACACAGTGAAAATTATAAAAAATAAGTCAAAACGAATAAAATCATAGTAAGATGTCATCAAAATAAAAGGACGTTATATTCAATGTGTTGGATGCTTTGGGTGATCGATTCCAACTCAGGCAAATAACAACAAGAACCGTCCGAGCGAAACGATGATACCAATCGGGAGACAATACTGATACTGTGAGACACGCTACAATATTGGTCAAATTCGACCCGGAGATACGCGCGAATATTTGAGAAACGAACTCACAGAGAAACCTTCTAATTGCAGCAAGACACATCTTATGAACAACTCTTAGACCTAACCTTATGAAGTAAGTGGGCATAAGGCACGTGTAATTTCTTGGTATCTTCCTGTTTATTAAGAGGAAGTGGTTGGAGGCGGATATGAATCATTTCCGACGTAAGACGTTTACCCCAAGAAGGTTCTTTATCAAGAATTTTTACGTTATCCCAGTCAAACGCATGGTTAAATTTCGTTTCGTGTTCTGAGACAACAGAATGTAGACGAGGGTCTTTATCAATATTTGAGCGGTGCTCCTTGATTACGATTTAGTTTGTCCCACGTAAGAAGCTGGACAGTTCTTACAACTAATCCTATAAACGACATTAGTCTGAGAGGTTCTGGGGAGACGATACTTGCCTTTGACAATGATATTTGAAAGATTGTTGCTAATGGTTGAGACAGCGGAAAGATTTGCTTTTTTCAAAGTACTGCCAAACCGTTCTGAAAAGCCTCTGTAATAAGGGAAAGGAACAAAAACGTTGGGTCGGGAACAAGGATCGTCAGGCACAATTAAGTTCGAGCTTTTTCCTAGGGTGTTCGTCAAAGTAATTATAGGGCAAGACAATTCTCGTTTATGGCGTAGATAGTGTAAACGTGTGGTAATGAGTTTTTGGTAGAACGAACCAGGGTAATTGTTATTTGTCAATAGAGATTCCACAAGTTCAAGGTTTTCAGAATGAAATTTCTTGTGAGAGAGTGTAATAGCTCTATCTACCAAGTTGAAAACCATCGCTCGTTTCTGGGATAGCGGGTGTGAGGAATTGAAATGTAAAAAACGTCCTGAAAACGTGGGTTTGCGGTACCAGTTGGTTATTATCATATTGTTCTCTCTCATTAAGGACACATCCAAAAAACTGATCTTTCCATTGCTCTCCAATTCGGAAGTGAATTGCAGTCTTGGATGGTATGAGTTAAAAATACGTAGAGTCTCGTCAACCTTGTTGTCAGGAATACACATGACAACATCATTGACATATCGAAAATAAAAAACCGGTTGAAAGTCAAGTAACGCCAAGCATTCACGTTCCAAATCTACCATGACGATGTCAGAAAAAATAGGAGAAACCGGGGACCCCATGGGGGTGCCAAATATCTGTTTATAAAACACATCGTTAAATTGGAAATAAGTATTCTCCATCAGGAAGTTCGAAACTGCCAGTAGTTCACTAAGGGGAACGGTTGTATGTTTGGCTATGTGTGCGTACCTGTTCTCCAAGCTAGTCTTTAAAAGGTCTATCGGAATATTAGTAAAAAGCGAGTTGACGTCTAGAGAAACTAATATATGGTCATCGGGAATGTGTGTTGTTCTAAGTTTTTCGATCAAGTCAGAACTGTTCTTGATGTGAGAATCGGCTCGAGGAATGCTGTTAGTTAACAGTTTGCTTAAGAACTTTGAAATAAAATACGAAGGACTCCCAATAGAAGAGACAATGGGTCTGAGAGGAAAATTCTTCTTATGTATTTTTGGCAAACCATAGCATCTGGACAACGTGGTGTCAGTCTGAGTCATGGCATTCTTGTGTAGTTTATAAGAAAACAAATAATTGTTGTCATTCCACCGTTCGACAATCCTGTGACATGCTTTTTGTAACGAAGGCAACGGGTTTCTTGTGACGATTCTGTAAGTTGACTGATCAGAAAGAAGCTCAGACATTTGATCATTGTATCCTGATTTGTTCATCGCGACCGAGACACTACCTTTATCGGCGTGTGTGAAAAATATGTCAGGATTCTCTTTCAAGAAAGTACGGGTGGTTTTTAACTTTTGTGCGAACATACGGTCGCTAATAGATAAGTGTTTATTAGATTTGGAATAATGGTGAATATTATCAATGAGTTTTCCCCTCAATTCCTTTTTCAAATCAGGTGGCACGTTTTGTGAGACAATCGCGTTTTCGGCATTCTTGGTAATATTGATACTGGATTCAACATCTATGGGAATATTCGGGGAGTATTTCTGACCAAGTGAGACGATTTCGACCACTTCATTAGGTACTGCAGAATCGGACAGGTTCACAAACCACGGGTTCGAGGTCGTGGTTGACGACAGGTCAGGTTTAGCATCGGAAACTACCGGGCGAAAAACGAGGTTAGAAGACTCCAGTGATTGAGACAACAACGTCTCGAATTTTTTCTTATGAGTGGTCATGTGTTGTTCTCTCAAAGTGTCAAGCCTTTGTTGTTGCGACGAAATGAAACGAGTCACCATATCCCGAGGCAAGTTTTCACTTATTTTAGAAAATAAGTCATCTAGTTGTTTGTTCAGAAAACCAATGTGGATGTGTAGATCTTCGATCTCTATATTAAGTAGCGACGTGTATAAGTGCTTGAGAACAGTATCTCGTTTTTTTGTGCCAGTTCTACTATGGCAATGAAGCGATTTAAACTTATTATATGTGTGCAGTAGGTGTTTAGGTCTTATATCGTAAGTGTGGCACTTGAGTAGGAAGTTCCGTTGGCATGACGACCGTGTCAGCTTCTCGCTGAAACTGGTCCACTTCTTCAGGTAGTCCACGATGACAGGTCCATGTGTAAGGTTAATACGGTGTAAAAAACCCTCGTCCGACGAGGATGAGGTGTGGGAAGACATCGATCCAAGCCCATCATGGTTTAAAGGATTAGCGTGATCACTCGACATCATTAATTAGGTCAGGAAGTAATCGATAAAGTCGAGTCAAGAGAGATCTCAGTTTTTAACGTTTCGGCCACTGGTTCGTGGCCCTCTTCAGAAAAACTGTTTATTGAAAAAAATCAAACGACAAAATTGTAATTACAATAACAAAAATAAACTAATAATATAAAATGATTAATAGATATTTATGTGGCATGCGCAGAAAGTAACTGTTTATTCGGCAAGGTTATGTTTTTCGTACGAGCCGTTGGTTTTACCTGGCGAGCCAAAGGCGAGCCTTGTAAAGCAACGGCGAGTACTAAAAACATAACCTTGCCGAACAGTTACTTTCTGCGCGCGCCCCATACAATATTTTATACGGAAAAGGTATTAATAGTCACTTTGACGCCAGTTGAGTTCCGCACGAACTGCGTATAGGAGCTGCTGTAAAAGGTAGTAGACAGGGGGTAACCTGCGGTATAAAGACTTTATTCCGCAACTTTGACATGCGCACTTCGAACTGCGCATCAAAGTTGCGGAATGAAGACTTTATACCGCAACTTTGAACTTACAAGGGGAGGGCCAACTTAGTAGGTTGCCGATTCGGTTCTTCTTTGGTACACGTGAAGGTTGACGTCACAGGTATAACAGGTGCAAATAACAAGGTGCGACGCTCAGCCGTTTCCGAGAAATAAATTTATGGAAATTTCCCCGCCTTTATCTACTTTCCACGTTAACGGCGCAACAGCGAGCGGCGTGGCGCAGCGGCAGCGGCTTCGCTTCATAAGCGCGCGGTCGCTGGATCGAATCCCGCCGCGGATTCTTTTTTTTTTTTTCCTCGTTCAAATCAATCAAAAAATCATATATAATTTAATATTAATTTGTGTCTTCACAAATGTTTATTTTGGAAATAATTTGAACACCTTATTTTGTAACAGGAAAAGGATTCTGAAAAAACTGTACAGGAGGTTGAAAAATGAATACTTTTATTCCCAGTATTGTATATAAGTATTCGGTAAACTTTTTTTTTTATTCAATATCTTCATCTTCGAGGGACGAAGGACTGCACGAAGTAGGGTGATACAGGTCGTAGACACACGGGAAACAGTAATTCTTGCGGCATCTTGCGCACGTGATGAATGCCGTATTTTCGCACTCGCAGGGTTTTTGTAGAACATCTACCGCAAAACAGACTTGGTTCACGTTCATGAACGATGTCCTGTCGTCGCACAATTTGGCCGCAAACCACGCGTATTTCAACATATCGCAGATTGTGAAGACACAAATTAATATTAAATTATATATGATTTTTTGATTGATTTGAAGGAGGAAAAAAAAAAAAAAGAATCCGCGGCGGGATTCGATCCAGCGACCGCGCGCTTATGAAGCGAAGCCGCTGCCGCTGCGCCACACCGCTCGCTGTTGCGCCGTTAACGTGGAAGGTAGATAAAGGCAGGGAAATTTCCATAAATTTATTTCTCGGAAACGGCTGAGCGTCGCACCTTGTTATTTGCACCTGTTATACCTGTGACGTCAACCTTCACGTGTACCAAAGAAGAACCGAATCGGCAACCTACTAAGTTGGCCCTCCCCTTGTTAGCGGTATAAAGTGCCACTTGCCGGAACGAAAACAGGCGTCAAAAAGTGACTTTTTAATGCCTGTGCCGTAAAAAGATAATACCTGTGACTAGAAATAGATCACTTATCATATTGAATTTTTTATGGGTGTGGAGGTCAATGCTGCAACAGAAGATAGATCTGAGTATGTGGACCGATTGGAATCGATCACCCAAAGCATCCAACACATTGAATATAACGTCCTTTTATTTTGATGACATCTTACTATGATTTTATTCGTTTTGACTTATTTTTTATAATTTTCACTGTGTTTCTCGACTACGTGTAAACTCTGACTTGTGTTTTTACTAAGTATGTATTGGACATTCCGAAACTTAAAGAGATGGAGAAAATTTGTCTTCTTTCCTCCACTGCTGTTGTAAGTGAGTTCTAGTTCACCGATCGGTCCACATACTCAGATCTATCTTCTGTTGCAGCATTGACCTTCACACCCATAAAAAATTCAATTATGATAAGTGATCCATTTCTAGTCACAGGTATTATCTTTAATCATTTTATATTATTAGTTTATTTTTATTATTGTAATTACAATTTTGTCGTTTAATTTTTTTCAATAAACAGTTTTTCTGAAGAGGGCCACGAACCAGTGGCCGGAATGTTAAAAACTGAGATCTCTCTTGACTCGACTTGATCGATTACTTCCTGCCCTAATTAATGATGTCGAGTGATCACGCTAATCCTTTAAAAAAATAGTAATAATAATAATTAATACAATAATAATAATGACAATAACGATAATATTAATAATAATAATGATGATTTAATTAATCACCTACCCCGGAGAACGACCACAGTCAACCTAATTAGCAGAAGATCTGGGACAGGAATCACCAAAAGCTCGCTCAAGGGATCCAAATAGTTAATTATTAGCCTCAGATACTGCCGCCGTTTATTTTATGTTTCATATTTCCCGCCTCGAGACACCCAGCATCGTGAGATTCATCGCTTCATCGCATCAACGGTGTCCGGTGTCCTGGAAGCTACGGAGTTAGTGGTCGTGCCCTGAAGGAAGTACTCTCTCGCCTACACCCCGGGGAGGGCTGCAAAAATGAATCCTCGCCTCCGCCAGACACGCGTAAGACCCGGCCTGGTCCCCCGGGCAGCCGAATAACACCTCCCCCCGGGCGCTATCTACCTCGTCGCCAGCAAAGGGCACGGCGAAAACCGAGTACGCCGAGAGGCCCCGGCTGGGTCGAACTACCGCCGCTGGACGCGCCACCGTGCCGGCGTAACGCACGCCGTGACTGGGCATCGCCATTCCTGTCTTAGCGCTTGATAACGCCAGTTAACTTTTCTCTTTCTGGGTTATATTCGCCTTGAAGGCACGTAGATCCGTATTTCGTTCTCTTTTCTTTCTTTTGTTATCTTTCTGTGTGTGATCGTCACCGAGGGCTTGTTTCACCCCGAGGGACATCAACTAAAGGTAGGCTTTCGCTTTTACCCCGACACCCCGTGTATTTTCCGAATTTGTAATATCACCCTGTGTCTCCTTCCGAGCCACAGGTAGCCATCGCCATGAGGGGACATTAGTATCGGCACGGGTTGTCGTGGATCATTTAAAACCTTGATTTTGCTTTCGTTCTCTTATTAATATTGTTTTGCGGCTTGTATTATATTCTTTTGTTATTTGAGTGGATTTCTTGAGCTTTTTGAATATTTCTGCCGTTCCGTATGAGAGTGTGTGTGAGTCCGCTGTCTCTAGTATGCATGAGTGAATGTAAGAGTGCGAGCGAGAGGAAGTGAGCGGCCTCAGGGTGTCCTCCTTCCCCCTCACCCAGCCTTCTGCTGTTTATTTCTTAATCGAAGCTTTGTTGTTCTCTAGCTCATAAGATCGACGGGTTGTCGTGGATCATTTAAAACCTTGATTTTGCTTTCGTTCTCTTATTAATATTGTTTTGCGGCTTGTATTATATTCTTTTGTTATTTGAGTGGATTTCTTGAGCTTTTTGAATATTTCTGCCGTTCCGTATGAGAGTGTGTGTGAGTCCGCTGTCTCTAGTATGCATGAGTGAATGTAAGAGTGCGAGCGAGAGGAAGTGAGCGGCCTCAGGGTGTCCTCCTTCCCCCTCACCCAGCCTTCTGCTGTTTATTTCTTAATCGAAGCTTTGTTGTTCTCTAGCTCATAAGATCCTCGGCCATAAGGCTTGCAGAGTTGTTAAAACGGTCGTTGATTATTAATCTCTAATATTATCTATCGCTTTCTTATTTTGAATAAACCGTCACTTCCTCGCTTTAAAACTAAATGAGTGTTATTTGCTTTGACTCCTCGTTCCCCTCTTCCGCTGGCTTGCCGGCCTGAGCTCTAGTCTTGCTCATTTTCCCTCTTTCACCTTATTTTAGCGGCACCTCGGTGCCTGGCGCCCTATCCTACGTATTGTTTCAGAATTTAGTTAGTTACAGGAATTAAATTGGCGGGATTATTAATTATAATTTATCCCCGGTTGTAATAATAGTCACGTTACAGTTTACAAATAGTCAAGAATATTCCTCATGTAGGTATGTATATTGTCTGAAGTGGAATACGAATAGCTCGGCAACTCTAGATTATTTGAGAAAAGCGAATTCTTGTTTCTAAAAAGACCCAATTGTCCCGAAAATCCTCATTTTGCGGGAGATTTGAATTATTTGTCAAACAAATCAAATTATTCGAATATTCGAACCATTCAAATAATTCGAATGTTCGACTAATTCGAAGTTTCGAATAACTCGATCGATTCGAATTATTCGAAACTTCGAGTTATTCGATTCGATTTTCGAATCGAATTTCACTATTTGATTCGTGACGAATAATTCGAAAATTCGAATATTCGCACAGTCCTAATCAAGACAGAATCGTAGCTCTGTCAGTATAAATACTTACATTTGTGTAACACCTTCATTCTCCCGAAAAACCGTCTTGAAAACTTCCAAATCCGCTCCTCTGAATCTCATGCGCTAAATTAGTGAACGTTATAAAAACATTATGGTAGTTCTGGAGTTTTTCGAACAACTTACGAGTCGCCTGAAATTTGAGTATAGTGTAAAAACAACCTTCACGAATCGATTCCTCGATTTTTAATTCAATCCACTACTTAGTTTGTGAGATAATCGAAATTGAAGATCGGTTGTTTCGTACGCGGCGCCTATACCTAACACGTGAACCGATAGAACTTTGTTTACATTTTTCATTATGGACGCTAAACGGAACTTACAATTTTCAAATAAAACTACTTGTGTATGCAGTACTATTTTAGGATGAATTAAAAAAAAAATGGCAATTTTCCACTACTTAGTT
The DNA here is from genome assembly GCA_018257835.1 of Euura lappo. Taxonomy (NCBI): domain Eukaryota; kingdom Metazoa; phylum Arthropoda; class Insecta; order Hymenoptera; family Tenthredinidae; genus Euura; species Euura lappo. The sequence continues at coordinate 118,103 of JAEUYN010000349.1, read as the reverse complement.
TTGGAGATATCGACTCACGAGAAATATTAATTATACATCGCCGTCTCGTCCTCTAGATCACAATGTAGTACCATTGCTCTGCACTGGTTCGCGCCACAGTTTTAAAGAAGAAAACTACTGGCGCCACACGTTCGCTCACAGGTCTTGACGAATTGTACCTTCCACAGGATGGGAAAACACCAAAACTCGCCAAAACGATCCAGAAGCGTTTCCAGAGACCGTGGTCACCGGAAAAGGAAACGATCGAGCGAGAATCTGTTAGAGAAGGTAAGGTCTTTAGAAAAACAGATCCGTCGCTTGGAAGGATCGCCGCCGGAAATTGATCGACACCGTAGGAAGCAGAGACGATCAAGGAGCTCGTCAAGAGGAAGAGAGGAAAAAAGACGAAAGGGTGATCGATATCCGAGAGAATCGACCCCTCATGTCCGATCAGATTAGGAAAAACACCGAGGACGAGATACGGGTAACCCAAACCGTGGCAGGGAAAACCCAGATCCGGTAGGATCAAAATGGCCGCCCGATCGATATCTGCGAAAATCGACACGTGGGCAAACCGCCATCGATACACGACACGATCGAGACAGTCGTCCGTCCAAACATAACCTCAGTACGAGGCATTTGCTGGAGTCTCCTCGAGAAAATTTCGAGCAGTCCGAGAGGCTCGACAGATGACAGAGACAATGAAAATGACCACGGAGAGGAATACGTGTTCCTTGAAACCAACGAATCTGACAGGTCGAATAGTTCTTCCGAAAGCCTCCCTCCGGGTGCTACGGATAAAGAAAACAGACCGGTGGGCGACAAACTCGACACCGAAAATCAGGACGTCATAGACATCCCAACAGAATTACCAACGGAAATTTTCGAGCTATTGCTTTGAATTTTCAAAAAATTTATTTTCCTTTTTCGCGGTATTGGAACACTACGGGCCTGAATCATCTGTGAAAAAAATTGGCATGTTGAAATTCGTGAGAATAGAAAAGTTACAGCCATTTAATTATTGGTTCCGAAACGCGCCATACGACGATCAGCGATCAGGAGGGTGAATTTTACTCATTTTTGTGGCCTGCTAGCCTACTGCGATCTGACAGTTGAAATGGACTCGTACATACACATGTTTTTTTATTGTCTAACATGTGATAGGAACAGGGATTCCTTCGATGGCACCAAATAAAATTCAATTAACTCCAGAGAGGCTGATTATAATCCACGTAACTCTGGGGTAGCAGATTATGGAGGAAGTAACTTTCGCGTTACGATGATAAACCAAGTAACTGGTAGAATCTTTGTCTTCAATCATTTTTCAATGATTTTTCGATCTTTTGTCCCCAAACTTTCCAACTTTTCATGGAAATTGTTTTTCGCTGGTTTTCCGGTTTTTTCTTGTTGAATGTGATTTTGAAAACTCATTGCTATATGATATATTCACCTTATTTTCTACGTTGAATGCACACATGCATAATATTCACACATGCATCTCAAGCTGCTCATACCTTCGTGAACTCGAATTCACGCGTTTGGTACGTAAAAGAATCGTAATCTACAACTAAATAATATTTGAAAAATGAAAGCATAATAGTAATTTTGCAATGGGCTGCAGTATACCTAGTTGAACACAGTTGTTTACATGTACTAACAAATCTGAATATTCATTGTTCGAATGGGTAATAGAAAATGGAAAAGATTATTGATAATTATGCATAGGCTGTTTGAACCAAGACTAAAAATAAGGACAAAAAACATCAAGCCTAGCTAATTTCAGTAAGAAGTAGACAATTATACAAAAAAGTCAAATCGGTGCCTTGTTGTATCTTTTACTACCGCGCGGATGTACCAAATAATGTGTGGAGTTATAACAGTATCGCCGTTGGCAGCTTCCCTATGTTTCTGTGTATCGTCGTATCGATAACACCTTAACCCCGTGTACGCGAAAGCCACATAATGACCATCATCTCGTCCTTTGCCTGTATCAAAATCTTCGTACTGATAATAGTTTATAACCCCAATTAGCCTGTAAAGCTTACCACCCAGTTTTACTGTTTTAGAAATGCCATCTAAGTCATGCTTCAGCTTAGTGTTTCTCTCTGTGTACGTGGGATCGGTGAATATTGATGTATCAATAATCGCATGAGACCCATATATCACGTCTTTATGGAGTGATCCAGAACACTTGCTGCATGTTAGTTTGGATGTGGCATTAGCGTCGATCGCCTGCTGCATGTACTGCAAACCTTGACACAGAAGGTTTCCTATCTTCACGTTGATGGTAATACTCTGGTTCTTGCGGGTTCCGAAGTATTACGGGAAGGGGGTGAGGAAAGGGGATGGCGGAGAAGATGGGTCTTGCGGTACGCGGGTGTTGGAGATGGCGGGACGGCGATGGGGAGGGTGACCGGAGTGAGTTTCCACGTGAGGTGGCTCTCGGGAATAGGAGTAACTGAGTTTGGCAGGGCACAGAACTGACGGATCTCTTGTAGCCACTCGGGCTCGGGTGCGGGAAGAGGAGTCACAGGTTCAGGGCTTGAAGGTCGGTCCACGAAAGGTCGCAGCGAGCGGAGGAATCGGGCTTGTTGCCTAGCACGATGACGACAGCCGGAGCGTTTCACGGTTCTCGAAGGCATGATGCGACTGCGTCGGTGTCAGAAGGACAAGTGTGGCCCCGTAGCCCAGCGACATTTCGAAGGAGGGAACGGGAATTGGTTCTAAAACAATAGGCTGCTGTGGGGCCCGGTCACAGGTACTAGGAGGGTCGATCCCCCGGTGATCGTGACTCGTGTCCCCGAAGCGCGGGTAGCGCTTGCGACGGGTTGGGTTCAAAGGAGGTAAGCCGCGAGGATCCCGGAGATCCCGAAGTGAAACTCCGAAGCTTGGGGACGCTTGCGACGGAGTAAAACAAGTCGCGGTAGGTCCCGGTGACCTTGAAGTGAAACTCCGAAGCGTGGGGACGCTTGCGACGGAGCAAAAAGGGGACGCGATAGATCCCGGTGATCTTGAAGCGAAACTCCGAAGCGTGGGGACGCTTGCGACGGAACAAAAAGGAAGGCGCGATCGATCCCGGTGATCTTGAAGCGAAACTCCGAAGCGTGGGGACGCTTGCGACGGAGCGTGGGCCAAGATACGAGGATAGGTCGAGGGAGAGGGTTTCGAAGGAGGAGGGTTGAGGTCAGTAGTCCAAGATACTGGTTTTGAAGACTGATACTCGAGTTTTTAATGAACGGCGTATTTGGCGACGTACAAGACTTGGAGGTTACCCCGCGACAAGGGAGCCTCTGAGAGAGTTTTGGGAGAGAGAAAGATAGAGTGAGAACTCGCGACAAAGCTTCACTGCGGCTATCTTACCGGCTCAACACCCAGTAACAACTAACTTTTGGGACACACAACCCGGTCCTTATATACCTGAAATATGCCTACACGCCCTGGTAGAGGTGGTACAAGTCAAGGGAGGTTTTATGGTTTTTGGGAAAACCCATGTTCCCTTGACTTGGCTGACGTGGCGCGCAGGCCGTACTCGGGTATACGGGTGTGTGGGGCGACTGGCCTCGCTGGCTAGTCTAGGGTAACGGTACCCTGGGCAAAGGGATGTGTATGAATTTACTAATTTTTAAGTTAGAAGACTTAAAATTTTTGATGAGAAAAAATTATCAGGCGCCCCGGGACTCGAACCCGGGTCTGTTGGATGCCAATCCGGGGGCTTACACCACTAGACCACCTAGTCGCCCTGAGAACCTAGCCTTCTAATTTGATCTCATCATTTCCCGTCTCCGTTTGTTTTCGTGTGCTCCTTGAATTTACATTTTGAAGTTGCGGCTATAGCACATTTGTTTTGACTGTTGACGTTCTTAGTAGTGAGTCAGCGAACGTACTCACATACACTACCGGTGGTCTAGTGGTGTAAGCCCCCGGATTGGCATCCAACAGACACGGGTTCGAGTCCCGAGGCGCCGGATAATAATTTTTTCTCATCAAAAATTTTAAGTCTTCTAACTTAAAAATTAATGATATCATGGCAAAAAGACTCTACATTCTGTAGAATGGTTGTATTTAATTAAAAATACAACCGATAAAGGTACAAAGACGCGAGTCTGTACCGGTAGTGTATGTGAGTACGTTCGCTCACTCACTACTAAGAACGTCAACAGTCAAAACAAATGTGCTATAGCCGCGAACTTCAAAATGTAAAGTGTATGAATTTACGTTTGATTCGCGTCCGCGGATCGAGGGTATATCAATGGTGACTGAAGTACGGATTTTTTCGTATCCACAAGCGCATTTCTCTTTTCTAGTACAACTAGGCTGCTCTTTGAATAGATAATGGACCAAGTCACCAAAATTACAATTAGCATTTAATTGGTAAATTCCACGCGTATATTTTGTGACGCTCTTTACAAATAACGGTACTTCTGATAACGTCCGAGCTCTTTCGGCGTAGTGATTCTTCGTTATGTTGCGGTCTTCTAAAATAGAGAGCGCGAGTTTTACAGTTGAAGCAGTCGATACCTCCATTTCCTCCTTGTATTTTCGGCTCAAAGTGATTGCACACATTTGTAACTGAAGTGTCGAGTCCATCACGCAAGTCTCATGAACAGTCATAATTTTTCTTTCAGTTTTACTTTTAGTCTTCACGTTTTTAGTTTTACTTGTAGGTTTCACGTTTTTAGTTTTGTCTTCTTTGTCGACAAGCTCTACCGCTCCGGATATGCTACCATTTTTCAGTAAAGGAATATTAAGTGACGGAGCATCCTTTAAGAAATCCCACTCTGCACATTTGTCCAGATTGGTGAGTTTTCGCCTTTTCGATGGCTTGTCTGTTTCGTCATTTGTTGGTTGGTCCGGATGCTCTTCAACAAGTCCTCGCCAAGGTTCACAAGTGTTCCTTATTGCGTTGTCATCGACGTCTGTTAAAATAGCTCCTAGGTAATCTTGAAAATTCATCTGGTTTGGTTCTATTGTACGATTAAATGCATCTCTGTCATTTTCAGTCCCGTTTAATAATCGGTTACACTTATCAAGCAGACGGTCTACATCATCCGATATATACACTATGCGGTATCCATGCGGTATACCCGTCCTGGGTTACCTATAGTATACCTTATTATATATATTAAGCCTATGTTTACCTGATATAAGTCAGTCGCGCAGTCAGCCTCGGACTAGCAACATAGACACAAATAAAGGCTCTTGAAATGAATTCGTCTAAATTATCTGATAACCTACACTAACCCACCCATCCAACAGTGGCGACGAGGATATTGAAAATTAATTAATTGCGTGAATAATAAATAATCAATACAGTAATTAAAGCAGTATTCGCTACGGAAATTAATGGGTGCGCGAGTGCTGACCAAGCCAAACGTCGAAATAAAGACAACCAGCTCAGAAATAAATGAGTGAACAAACGGCTGAAGTAGAAGAAAAAGTGAAGTCGGGCTTAACAGGGTGGGTGTATGAATTAAATAAAAAGACACTGTTAAAAATATGTGAGAAATATAAATTAGAGGGGTCAACAGACACTTCTATAGACGATCTACGAAAAACGCTAGCTTCGTACGTGAAGAGTAAGCAGCAGTCAAAAACAGACGCGGGTGAAAGTTCAAATACCCCTGTGGTTGGGAATACCGAACATACAGGAGAATCAAAAACTAAAAAAAACGACTACAAAATGGCAGGGTATCTTAGTCAAATCGAACCATTCCAAAAGGGGGGCAATTGGTCGTTATTCGAGGAACAACTCGACGCGTTCATCGCATTAAATGATGTGGCGGATGAAAAGAAAACACCGTTGCTCTTGACAAGGTTGTCAACAGCCGTGTTCGAAGATTTAAGAGCGCTGTGTGACCAAAAGCCGTTGTCCATGAAATACAAGGATTTGGTGCGAAAACTACGAGACCACTACATTCCTGTCAACGAACACTTACACCGTTACGCGTTTCGTGATCGTAAACAAAAACCTGGTGAGACGATTCAAAATTATATTGTCTCACTGCGGACGATGGCACATAAATGTAAATTCGCCACCACGGAGATGGAAAGTCATATAAAAGATCAACTCATCTCGGGAGTGAATAGCCAGCTGATGCAATATGAGCTATTAGACCGTCGGCCCACTGCCAAAAAGCGTGATGACTCCGAAACATATGCTCTCTTGGATTTTAGCAGTTTTTGATGTACGAATGAAGATCCAAGCGAAATTAGCGCTTGCCCGTTGACCATACATTAGACAAGTTGATTTTTTATCGCAAGAAAACAACACGTCTTGTGACGATACTCTAACGTATGCCGAGCATACCAATCGATATTTCGCGAATGGAAATCCACCGGAATAGATGGGCATACGTGTAGCATGTGTCCTAAGGGTCGACACACGCCATTGAATTTGTAGAAAAATACGGCATCGTTGAATCATAGTGTAACGTATGCCCCTTCGAAATCTAACAGTTTGTCACATGAAATGCACAATTCTGAAAAGGCATACGGTTCGCGCGGGTCTGACCATGTCCACAACTGTCTACTTGTGTATAAATTTTAAGCTCGTTGCAACGATATCGTAACATTTCATTGAGATTGCAAATTGGCATTTCCATCGTGGTTTGTTGATTTTTGCAAAGGCATACGTTTCCCGTCAGACACTCCCTCAAAAAAGTGCTGTAAAGTTGTCAAAATTCCAGGCCATTTTGCAATGATCGCGTAACGTATGCCATCATGATTTTTATGAAGGATGCATCTTATTATGCGATTTTGTCGTACGGCATACGAATCGGCTCGAACAAAACCGTTTTTATCCGATAACTCAGTCGCGCGAATTTCCCTAACAGTTGATGTGACAGTATAACATATTCCACTGAGGTTTTCATCTCGTATCCACCTAATTATGTCAATTCCCGAACTTGAATACAATGAGTAATGCACGGGCAAATGGTTCGGCACGGTACGGGGCTTGTTGGCGTGACCCAAACTATAATATAACGTTAATGAGTGATGTTTATGGTATTATCTCAGTTTCTAATCAATCAAACTGCAGGTGTTTCTTCCCAACCGCGATATGTAGTTACCGTAAAAAAAGTTCGCTGTTATTCTTTTCCAAGTAAAGTAAAAAGTAAGAGATTATGTATTATATGTTCGCGCACATTATAAATTTGAAATTGCAGCATCGATTTGATTGGGTAAGTGGTGGTCTCAATTGAAAGGGTATGCAGTATAACCAGCTTTTATTATTAATATCAAATTGTCTCGACATGCAGGTCATTCCATTCATATTATTTTTTCGGAATATGAATTGAACAAAAATAGAAAAACACATATAAAAAAAATTCAATTAGATCATTCAGAATCGCTCTCTTCTTCGTTTGAAGAGCCTTCTTCTTCTCCTCCCTCTTCTTCATTTTCTTCGTCGGTTACGTCTTCGTATTCAGGGTCATTATCCGATTCCTCCTCTGGCTCGTCATCAGTGTCATCGGAATCACCGTCGATTATTTCTGAAAGGTAATCAGGGGAATCTATTTATTATCCATAAAATATGAAACGTACATATTGTATTATTTTTGACATTTATTATAATATTTTACGTTGTATGCAAATTCAGTTACCTTCTTCACTGTCTTCATCGTTATTTCCTTCGTCAACTTCCGGATTTTCAACATCTGAAAAAAAAATTATAGTTCAACGTATATCAGTCATACTTAATATTTGTTCATAGTTTACGTCCAACAAATTATTATTACCTTTCTGCAAAATTGCTGCAACATCTTTCGGGAATTGGTCACCTTCGAACCACTGGAACGCATAGCCGTCGTCCGTTAGGGTCCACCCGAAATCTACAGGATCCAAGGACGTAGGGATTCGCTTCGTCGCATTACTCCAGACGCTAGCAATGTAGGTTGTGCGCAGCAGCTGTTGCCGCAATTCCCTTTTGCATGGCGGCAGTACGCATGGATCGAAATTACTGAAGTCCTTCGCAAACGATTCCTTCTCATTTGTCACAAAAAAGTTTTGTTCGAACAAACTTTTGCGGGCGTCATCCACAAATTCGCAATTTCGGAGACCATTTTTCCTAGTCGCATAAGCTTGGCAAATAAATCTTTCGATAGTTGTCAAAGTCACTTCGTAATTGTCGTCTTCTGGACGACTCAAAGCAAGGAAACCATTGATGAATTCTTCGTTGTGTGCGAAGCTTTTCCACGGTCGTAATTTACCAATTTTGAAGAACGACGGATTTAGGTGACATCCTGTCAGTGCATGAAAAGCTGGTAAAGCCGCACACAATTTATGACCAAGCTTTTCATAGATGCTTCCAACATTCACGAATTGTCGGTTGTTTCCTGTCCCAAACAACAGCCATAGTTTGATATTCTCCGACAAATGGGCCATGTTTCCAAGCGCAACAATAAGCATGTCGGTGTTGGAACATTGAACAACAGCATTGCATGGTGGTTTCAATTTACTCAAAAGAAACACTGATTTCGTTGTAGCCTCCTCATGCCCCTGGCACTCCAGATCTCGTCTAATTTGGCAAGCGACAGCACCATTGCTAACTTTGTACGAGTAGCATTTCTTGTGCGAAATGTAGATTTTCTTGTTGCCAATTATGGCTGTTGTTTCTTGTGAAGACCAATTATCGATGAGAAACGATACCAGAGATTTTTTGAACGCAATGTTCTTTAGTTCTTTTTTGAAATCGACTGGTCTGTTCTGGTGTGGTCCTGAATAATGAATTAATCAATAACAATTATTGTATCGTTTACGTAACAACTTACAATACATATAATGTAATATAATATTATACATACCAGTTATGCAGAAGTCTGAGACGAAGGTGTCACGAAAAATATATTCCGTATTTTGAACCGATGGTGAATTGCAGTCGTCGAACACAATGAAAATCTCCCTCGCCTCAGATCTTGCCAAGGTTCCTAATATTTTCAAAGAAACGTCGCCAAACTGCTGAGGTATGTCTGTCAGTGAATTTAACAAGAACAAGCCGTCAACGATAAGTACACCCTGTTCGTCTGGTTCTCCGTGATTCGCAACGCTCTGAATCAAAATTTTGGCTAGAGCGTTTTCGTCAGTGTGGTGAATGGGTCCGTCGGGGTGGCAAAAGGTTGGTGGACAATCGGCGATTGGATACGATACTACCTATAATAGCATAAATATTCAATTAATTTTAATCCGGTACTTGTACATAACACAAAGGAGTATCGAATTGAAGCTTATATTAATATTTTTTTTTATTAAAAACGAACCTTGTCCATGTCGACTGCTTGTTTGGTTGATGAAACAATACCCAAAATTCTAGCAAGCGCATTCCTCTGAACTTTTACTTCCTGTAGTTTGCCTTTGTCAGTGGACTTCTTTGTCTTTTTCGAACAGCTGGCGAAGTTCAAGATCTTATTTTTTTTTATCGTATAATTTTGAAAGCTATCAATACTTTCCGAACAGCTGTCAATTAATTTTTTCCGGTTTTTTTCACCATTTTGTTCTACTTGCAACAGGAAGTCTTCAACTTGTGGCGGGGCACTTTTGCCCGTGGCTATTTGGAAGAGACATTCTTTTCTTACGTCTGTGGAGAATGGATTCATTCTCGAGTTCAAATTCAAAATGAAACATTCCAATTGTGCTCTGGTTTTGCGGATCCTATGTGGACGTAAATCATTTGTTATCTCTTGGTTGGTTGACAAATCGCAATCTTCCATTGCAGCTGTGATCAAAGTACATCTGATGCCGTGATTGATGCTCCACCTCTGTCGAGCATCGATTGAATTTGCCAAAAACGTGAAGCCGTTATATTTTCTTCCGGCATCAGCATTCATCGTTTGCTCTAACGTTAAATCGATTGGCTTTCTGGAGAAAGGCTTCCCAGTTGTCTTCAAACCTGTTAAAAAAATGTATAAAACGTAGCAGACAAAGTTTTCCATTTATCCGAAATGAATACTACAGCATAATCGTATACTGAACATACCGAAAGAGCCTTTGAGAAAATCATCTTTTAACCCGGGGTGAGTTTCGTCCACAGCCAATAATGTATTCTCGTACCATACAAGCCATTTGGCATAATTGATATGATTGAATTGAAAAAACAAGGCGTTCATCTTTTGCATGGCATAGCAAAATAGTGTCAAGTCGCCAGTCCTAATGCCGCGCTCCAAGAGAAGATAGTAATGTACCCATCGTATGTACATAGCATGGTACTGTGGCGTTTTTCCGTGGAGTCCTTTCAAAACTTCTTCTTCGAACTCACTGAATTGATCCATAATACTTAAGACGTCCTCATTTTCGATTGTGAGCGGCGTTTCGGTTGTATTAGCGAAGAATTGTTTGACACTTTCGTCCAGAGAAATACCTTTCGTTTTAAAAAAAAAAATCGAATTCCTGCATTTGTAATGCTAAGGCTGCGAGTACGTGCAATCGTTTGCATTTCTTGAAATGCTTTCCAGCTTGAAAAGCATTCACAGAGCCACCACCTATAAGTTCACTTTCAACCATTACAGTTGTCAGCCCAGGACCGTCAATAAAGGAGCCAATTGCTTTGAAATAAGCCATTTCGATGTGAAACGCACCTAAGTGAATGAATAATTTTTTCATTTCTTCCGACTCAGTACTTTTCAGTGGGAAAGCAATTTTTGCGATTCCTAAATCGTACGTGACTTGAGCGTACTCTTGTTGACACTCAGCTGCGATTTTCAAGGCTGTTCGCATCGTTTCGAGCACAACGCTTTTATCCGTGGGTGATTTGTTTATCGGCGGCAAGTAAGCGATTCTTTGACATTTGGTTGTGTCCGGAATGATTTTGGCATTAAAACCTACCCACATAGGCGTATTTTTACAACAAATGTAAGATAGAAGCCAAGATAAATCAAATTTTGTTATCTCATCCAAATTTTGTGGGATGACACAGCGTAAAGGGGAATCGAAAGGTACGAGTGTTTCTTCCATTCTCGGCTTCTTGCTATACGGTTCTATATCTGGTAGGATGGCTTTGAACCGTTTTCTTCGTCTTCTATTTGCAGTATCTGTCTCCGCCAATGCAGTATCTGTGTCTGTCAATGTCGCTGATTCGTTCTGAGGTAGGTTATCGTGGTTACTTGGACTGTCATCCTCGTTGCGCGTGGAATCTTCTTGGTCGACTTTGTCTTGAAACACAATACCTACGGTATCGTTCATCGTAACTCTACCCTGATCAGATTCAATAAATCGGTCAAAATTATCGAAGGCTGTGTTTGTAGAAAGACCGTTTCTTAAAACGATCTCAGGTGGACATACTATCGATCGTTCAGTTGCGCTATATGTTACTTCTGTTTCCAATCCACGAATTACATCGTAACTAGCCGTATGTCCGTAACGATTCAGCAGTTTCAAACACTTTTGGCTATTTGATAAGCTCTTGACTGCGCTAGCCAAAACGATGTGTTTTCGTGGCAAGACTCTTCCACGTGTGACTGCAGACACGAGATCAGAAGCAAGTGATTTAGAAAGTCTGATCGTTTTTTCTGCGACACGTGTTTGTTTACGAACGCCCCCAATTAACAGTGTCAAAAAATCGAGCACACTTTGTGGAAGTTCGTACTCTCCTTGTAGTAAGTGTGCTGCATTTATAGTGTTACCAAGCTTTTGGATTTTACAGTTACGCAAGTGACGACGAAGAACCAGTGCCGCTTTAGTTAATAATTCTTTTTCGTCCAACTCGTCCATATTCGTAGCTAATAGTTTGGTACCACGACGGACACAAACTTTCAATTTCTGGTGCGTAAGAAATTTGACTTCCTTCCGGAAGCGTACTTGCACACGTTTTCGAATATGCCGGCTGTGAGGTTTGATTTTCTTAGAATTCTTTGCGGTATATTGCGCTTGAATAGATTCTTCGAATAATTTCCTCAGCAACTTTTCGGTGACGGCTTCTCCTTTCTGAATTACGTTGTCTTCAACATATTCGCAGACACTTGAAAAGGCAGCTTGATATTTTTGTCGTGTTTTCTGCCACGACCCCGTAGTACTTGTAGCAACGTTATTCCTAATGTCACGCACGTAATTCGATTTGCATACAGAATGGTAATGAATTGGTCTGTTTTTTGCGGTGCACGCTTGAATTCTTCTCGCGGTATCTACATCCCATTTTATGGCGTACAAGAGTACCTCTTCCATCGATTTGTACGACCGCGTTTCATGACACGCTTGGTATCGACATTTGTATCTTCTTCGTGCTTTCTGGCAAATAACGCATAGATGTTCACCTTCGTTTTCTTCGTCCTATCCAATCAACGAATTATATTTTTATCGACTTCAAATAAGGAGAAGAATATATCTAATAAGAAATATAAGTAATTTTCATACAAAACAAAAAACGACTTTCGAAGTTGAAACATCTCGAATAATATAATGCGTTTTGACAATAAATCGACGTATATGATGAAATAGTTTCATCAATCTTCTTTCAAAGTGGACGACAGACAAATTGTCATGAAATAAAAACATGAAATAAAATAAAAACCAAGATAACATTTTAATTGAAAAAATATTCGTCCTCATTTTCCAAACAAATTTCATGAAATTAATGTATCATGTACGTAGATTTCTGTTTGTTGAATCATTTTCAATTTTTCAACTACGTCTTTCAATTTAATATAAATTACTTATTGACTCGGTACGTAATGGTGCATTTTGGCACCAGTATACATAACAGACAAGTAGTATTACGTCGTAACTTACATCCCAATTATTTTCATCATTTGCACTGGGTCCCTCAGCTCCGCTTTGTTCCGCTTCGACTTGATTCTCTTTCGCTTCGACTTGATTTTCTTCCACTTCGACTTGATTGTGTACGGTTCGATTTCTCGTTGGCGGGACTGGAGTACGGTTAACGGAAGCACTGCAGATGAAACGACATTCGCAATTGTTTAATCGTGATTGACGATTTTTTGGCTTTTTTGGGTATCAGAAGCAACATTTTCGATTTCTATAAATTTTCGCATCATGATTTGTCGTACCAGTATTGTATTTCCCTTATATATTTTTATCCAATTTTGTGCTCAAATGTGCTCATTCAAGTGGCCTAGATCTTGAATTACGGGGTTCAGGACAAAGTATCAACTAGGAAAACTTGTTGACTTCTTTATTTCAAATATTCTTGAATTTTTAAGAAAATTTTTAGTACTATCATTTTTTCAAATTTATTTTACGACTATAAATAACTGTTTTTTAAATATTATATAGATTATTCTTGAATCAAAAATTTAGAAAAATTACAGTGAATTTCAAATAAAAAGAAGTGAACAAGCTTTCCTACATATTCCCTACGTTTCCCGTATAAAACGTCACAACAAGGTCAGGCGTGTTTCATGTCACCTAACCTCAAAATAGTATCCCATCGACGGCGTACAAGAATAATGATTAGTGCGAATTCACTTACGTGCTCAACGTTGTTGGTAGCCGATGTTGCGGCTTCAAAGCATTAAACGTGCTGTAGCAACTGCTGTGGTATCCAACCTTGTCGTTGATTTCTTTGGGCACTACACAACGTTCATACTTCAGACTGAAGTGAACCCTAGCCGCCGAACTTTGGGAACATTTAATTAAAGTTTCAGCTTTAAAATGTTTGACATCACTACCACGTTTTCGGCACACAAAACACAACATTTTTTTTTTATGTTGTTTTCTACATAACAGGCGCTCCTTTAGACGCCGTACCACAGTCTCCCGCTCTCGTGTAAAATTCGTGACAAACAACGTCTGTTGACGTGCGCAATGCCCATGCGCCGCGTAACGGCCGAAACGACGCGCAGAGCCACGGCTTCATGAAGCGAAGGAGCCAAGCTCAGGGCCGGACTGAGATTGAGGAGGCCCCGGGGCGAAACAAAATTTGGGGGCCCCCCTTTATGAATTACTTATGGTATGAATGTAGAATTGATGAAGGCAAAAAATCGCTGCGAATAGCCGACGGAATTTCAAATGCTCTGGAAATCGAATACGATAATAGACTATTATACAACTATGTTATGCATTTTTTTTTTGTCATTACTCTTAAAATTGAAATAATTTTCTTTATGGATTACAAAAACTATTATTTCTCACTGTATACAAATAATGTATATTATACGGGGGGTTGAGCGAATGCCAGGTACGTAGTGGCGCTTTGGACTAAATAACCGATATTTAAAATGAGACTCTGATTTTTTTTTGTCCTCGCAGATTTGTATGCCGTTCGGGAATTGACATAATTAGGTGGATACGAAATAAAAACCTCAGTGGCATATGTTATACTGTCATATCAACTGTTAGGGAAATTCGCACGACTAAGTTATCGGATAAAAACGGTTTTGTTTGAGCCGATTCGTATGCCGTACGACAAAATCGCATAATAAGATGCATCCTTCATAAAAATCATGATGGCATACGTTACGCGATCATTGCAAAATGGCCTGAAATTTTGGAAAAGATTTTCGCGTATGCCACCGGGTTAGACCCTTTCAAATCGTATGCCGTTGATTTTTACAATTAATATCATCGCAATTAATCATGTATTACAAGGGCATACTTGACGATATCGTTGCAACGAGCTTAAAATTTATACACAAGTAGACAGGTGTGGACATGGTCAGACCCGCGCGAACCGTATGCCTTTTCAGAATTGTGCATTTCATGTGACAAACTGTTAGATTTCGAAGGGGCATACGTTACACTATGATTCAACGATGCCGTATTTTTCTACAAATTCAATGGCGTGTGTCGACCCTTAGGACACATGCTACACGTATGCCCATCTATTCCGGTGGATTTCCATTCGCGAAATATCGATTGGTATGCTCGGCATACGTTAGAGTATCGTCACAAGACGTGTTGTTTTCTTGCGATAAAAAATCAACTTGTCTAATGTATGGTCAACGGGCAAGCGCTAATTTCGCTTGGATCTTCATTCGTACATCAAAAACTGCTAAAATCCAAGAGAGCATATGTTTCGGAGTCATCACGCTTTTTGGCAGTGGGCCGACGGTCCATATTAAAATCATCCCAATTACCACTCGCTGACTTGGTGGACCTGGCCAAAACAATCGAGATCGCTGATGCCAAAGTAAATGGAGCTGGACGAAGCGGCACGACGCATACTCAACCAGGCGAAAGCAGTCTACATGCGATCTTCGGGGGCCAGAGAAGGAACACATCGAGCAATACAAGGAAGTTCGACAAGCGTAAATCCGCGCAGAAGAAACAAGGTACCGCCGGTACTGAAAGAGGATGCTATTGCTGCGGAAAAGAAAACCACGTGAGATCAGAATGTTCATTAAAAGATAAGTTTTGTAGCGAATGCGGCCAAAAAGGACACATATATAAAATGTGTAAAAATTATAAAAGTAGAGTCACTTCGCAAAATTTTGTAAACGTAGATAATGAAGACTCCGATCAATCCGATCAGTCTGATCAATCGGATCAATCCGATGACTCCGAACCATCGAGATTCAACAGCGACTCGTTGCAGAGCGCAGTAAATATTATAAACAACGTTAGGGCAGAAACGCCGGAGATGGTAGAACCACACTCGGAAACACTTATCATAAATGATAAACAGTTGAAAATGCAAGTAGACACCGGTGCGGCAATCTCAGCCATCTCCGAAGCGTGTCATAAAAAGTATTTTGCTAACGTACCTCTAGAACCGACAGGGATTCTCCTCCAATCGTATAACAAACAGGCAATTCCAGCTACAGGCATAATTACAGTATATGTAAAAAAGCAAACGGAGGCAAAATCGCGCAAATTAAGCCTCTACGTAATCGAAGGAGGAGGATGCCCAATCCTAGGTAGAAATTGGTTGCAAAAACTAGGCATGTGGCCCATACAATTCGAAACAGTCGAAAGACAGAAGATTAACGTAGATCATATGTCAGATCCAGAACCGAATGTTGAAAAAGAAATAGAAATCCTGAAAAATACGTTTCCAGGAGTGTTCGCACCGGGATTTGGCGCGTTTACGAAAGGTAATTTGAAATTAAAATTACAACCAGGCACGCAACCAAAATTTTTGCAACCACGTAAAATTCCGTTAGCTATAAAAGGTAAAGTTGAAAATGAAATTAATCGATTGGTAGACAATAAGATTATCGTTCCGGTCGAGTATAGTGAATGGGGCACACCCGTTGTACCTATCTTGAAAGACAAAGGTGCAATACGCCTGTGTGGAGACTTTAAAGTCACCTTGAATAAATACTTATGCGTAGACCATTTTCCTCTACCTCGTATAGAGTGGGTATTTGAGATCCTTAGAGGGGGTGCACAGTTCACTAAACTTGACTTACGAGAAGCATATCAACAATTGCCTCTTGACGAAGAATCTCAAAAGTACGTGGTTATCAGCACACATTTGGGACTGTTCAAGTATCTGCGATTACCGTATGGTATTTCAACGGGTCCAGGGTCGTTCCAACGAAAAATGCAACAATTGCTGTTAGGAATAGCAGGTGTCGTCATCTTTATCGACGACATATTAATAACCGCGCCTGAGTTCAAAGAGCATCTTGCGAGACTGCACGAAGTATTGCGACGTTTAAATGACGCAGGTCTTAGGATCAAGTTTGAAAAATGTCAATTTCTGCAACCGGAAGTAAAATACTTGGGGTTCAAAATTGATAAAAATGGAATTTATCCGCTAGAGGACAAACTTGACAGCGTCAGAAAAGCACCGCGCCCGCAGGATGTCTCGCAACTTCGCAGTTTCATTGGTTCGATAAATTATTATGCGCGATTTATTGAAAACTTAGCGTTGAAACTACATCCGCTGTATACTTGCCTAGAAAAAGGGAAATTTAAGTGGACCACTGAGTGTGAAGGGGCATTCAATAACATTAAGCGTGAACTAACGTCAAAGAAAGTGTTGATACACTTTGACCCAGAGAAACCGATAGTAGTGACCACCGATGCGTCACCATATGGTATAAGTGCCGTACTTTCGCACAGAACTGACGAGGAATTAGATCGACCAGTCTGTTTTGCGAGTCGAACTCTAACTGCTTGCGAAAAAAACTACTCACAGTTGGATAAAGAAGGCTTGGCAATAATCTTCGGAATAAAGAAATTCTTTGAATTTTTGTACGGATTTGAATTTACGTTACAAACGGATAACTTAGCAATCGCGCGAATCCTAGATTCAAACAGACAAATTCCCGAAATTGCCGCCGCACGCCTTCAGAGATGGGCAGTTTTTCTCTCAACATTTCGTTATACGATACGATACATTCGAGGTAAAAATAATTATGCGGATTGGTTGAGCCGTCTTCCAGTTGACAATGTTCAGGCTAAAGAAAACGAACAAACTCTTGAAGAGGTCAATTACACGTATTTGAATCAAATAAAAGAATATGATTTCGCGACGCTTGACTGGAAGGTGGTGCAGCGAGAAACCGAGAAAGAGGTTCTGCTAAATAATGCGATTCGTTGTTGCCTAGACGGTTGGCCTGAGAAGCCACCTGAGGATGATAAAATGCGCCCTTTTTGGGAAAAGAGAGATGCATTATCAGTCGATAAAAATTGTTTACTGTGGGGTCATCGAATAGTAATACCAACGTCAATTAGACCAACAGTATTACACGAGCTGCATCACAGCCACTTTGGTACGACGAAAATGAAGGCGTTGGCAAGATCGTTTGTTTGGTGGCCCGGATTGGACCGCGAAATTGAAGAAATAACGCTAAAATGTCTGCCCTGCTTAGAAGCAAGAAAAAACCCCTCGAAAATAGCATTAACCCCGTGGGTATGGCCTACAACGCCATGGCACAGAATTCACGCCGATTTCTTGGGCCCGATACTAGAGCAAACGGTGCTGGTAATCATCGACAGTCACTCCAAGTGGCCAGAAGCTTTCGTTATGAAAAATATGGGCGAAACGGCCACAATAGCCGTTTTTGATGATATTTTCACTCGTTTTGGGCTTCCAGCACACTTAGTGTCAGATAACTTTGCAACTTTTACGGGCAACGCGTTCAAACAATTTGTTCAAAAACGAGGAATAAGACACAGTACCTCAGCCCCCCACCACCCCGCAACAAACGGGGCGGCAGAAAATTTTGTCGATACGTTCAAACGTGAAGTAAAATGTATAGCTAAATCTGGAGCCACCGTTCATGAAGCAATCCGAATATTTTTGTTCGATTATCGAACGACCCCACACGCGGCCACCCAACAAACGCCGGCGAAGCTAATCTTTGGCAGAGAACTAAGAAGTCGATTCTCTTTATTGAGACCACCACTAACGGGCGAAATTATACACAAGCACCAAATGCGACAAACCAAAAATCATCGTGGGGCTCGTGTAGTCAAGTTCAGGGTGGGAGACGCGGTGATGGCTAAAGATTACAGGGGAGGGAAGGAGAAGTGGACGCCGGGAGTAATTCAAAACGAAATTACCCCAGGCGTCACGTATGATGTCCAGGTAGAAGACGAGACATGGAAACGTCATGCGAACCAAATATTAGCGCGTAGCTCTCAGACAGAGAAACAGCTACTCGCTGATAAACCGATTGTAACCGCTGACATTGTTCTCCGCAGATCTAAGCGTATCCGAGAACGCAATAATAAATAGATTATAAGAGTTAAATAGCGATATAAGAATTAGAAAATAAGTACCTTTGTATTAACCTAAGAAACTAAATAAATGAGCCAAATACCCACATATCATGAATAATTATGTATAGGGTAAGTCTATAATTAAGCAAGGGAGGATGCGGTATCCATGCGGTATACCCGTCCTGGGTTACCTATAGTATACCTTATTATATATATTAAGCCTATGTTTACCTGATATAAGTCAGTCGCGCAGTCAGCCTCGGACTAGCAACATAGACACAAATAAAGGCTCTTGAAATGAATTCGTCTAAATTATCTGATAACCTACACTAACCCACCCATCCAACACACTATTTGACATTTATTGCTCGGCAATGACTGGTCCATCTGTACCTTTCGGTGATCAAGTGAACCCCTTTCGTTCTCAATTTGACGATCAACATCATGTGATACATCGATCAATCGTGAACTTACTCCGCTCTCAATCGACAAATCTTTCTGACCTAATGTAGCTGAACACTCGGACGGAAAATAACTATCAGAACCTGAAACATCCATACTATTTTTATTATCTTTCACCTGCACGACATTCAATTGTAAATTGGATGTGGTGCTCAGTTCGGCAGATACATCTTCACCCTGATGCTTCAAGGGTGTGCTGCTTTTCAGTTCGGATGGATTAACTATGGATAGGTCTGAGCTGTCTTGGTGAAGGTCATCTGGGGTTGATGCCAGTTTAATTTGTCCGTCCAGTGCATCCAAGTGTTGTAGTACGAATTTATCTCGTCTCATTGGTAATTGACCTTTGAAGGTTCTATTTTTCAGATCAGCAAACGCTGATTCTACTGATGCAGATGTAGCTATCTGACTCCCATGATTGAAATGAGAGCGCATTATACCTGTCCACAAGGGCACGTACGGTATCAGCTGTTTGCAGAACTGTTTCGCAAAGTCAGGATTATAACACGCATTGAATATGCTTTGGTCGACTTCGCGGCAATCATATTCGCTGATGACAAAATGGACTCTTTCCATTCAGACCAGTCCGATGCATCGCTGTCTGCTGCGTGACTGTAATCGGAGATGTCGTGAACATTAATGTCATCCTCTTCTTCGGTGTTTTTACCTTCGTCATTATCTTCTTCTTCGTTATTATTCGGAATTTTGATGTTCACGCCTTTTATTTTATCCTTGAACTTTTGCATCCGAGTGTCAGAGACCAGAGGTCTTCCGCGAGCGTCCGATCCTATGTACCTGCTCAATGCAACGATCAACACAGATTCAAGGAAATCCCTTAGAGTTTCCAGACAATCAATCTGGTAAGCTTGACCTGTGCAACGAAGGTAAAATCTGCGCACTAGGCACCTTTCTTTACCTTTGAGGCATTTCCATCTGCCAACCATTGCAATCAGATGACTCACGTCTAATCTAATGTAACAATTCGGTAAAAACTCTGGCTTCTCTGAAGTTCTCTACGACACTGTAGCATCTTTGTAAGTAATCACGAAGATCAGCACATCTAGCGAAGACCTCTGCTACGGCAATCAAAATAGCCCAACCGAAATCGCTAACAACTGTGCGTGGAGTAGGAGCGCCTTTAGAGAAAATTGTGCGTAAAAAATACGCGATGGTCAAGGCTTTCTGATCAGCTGACAGAAATTGGATGCTGGTTCACTTTTTACACTGCCAGAAATCATGCACTGGAACAGAAAAATTGGTGGATCTTGTGGTGAGCCCTTCGTTGCGATGCCTCCTGTGGCGTCTATAGTCATAAATGCTTCAGGATCGCGTTTAGTTCTGGCTGTATACAGTAGCTGTTGTTCGGGAGACCAATACATACAGAAAAATTCCGGCACATCGACACCATGTATAGAGCCAGCATATTTCCCCGTCTTTGCGGATTTCACTAAATTCAAAGCAGGATTAGCGAATACTAAGCCGTACTGTTGAAGTAATCGCTGCTCTTTGATTTTTCGTATGACAGCCGCACTGGGGATGATCGGTGAATTTTTGTCTCCAAACTTTTTTAGTCGTGCAGCTTCCTCGCGTCTGTAGGTGGTAGCACCTTTTTTCTGCTCAATAACTTGATCACCGATTTCCTCGCGGAGCTTTCCTTTGACCTGTCGGTTCACCTCGTTCGGATGAGCCTCCTCGCGAACATCTCTGATCTCGCAGTTGATTATAACATCAACACGCTTGGGTGGCTCTCTACCGATAGTGCCTTTGAAAGTTCCTTTACACTGTATGCGTGACCCATGAAGAGATGCATAATATTGTGCGGACAGGCTTTCACTAATATTATGCTTTTCGAACGCAAATCTACACGGACCGTTCTTCCCTTGGTGAACAAGTCTTTTTGCAACCAGATCTGTCCATCCTGGCTGTAAGACCATGTAAGCACGGCCATTGTAAATCTTTCGTTTGGGTTTTATGAGCTGCCAATTTTCGGCTGATAAGACGAGGTTAAAGTCTGACGAACGGACCGGCTTTAAGTGAATTTTGAATGATTCAATGACTGACTGATCAGACTTATCGAATGACGTGGTTCGCTTCAGATCACTTTTGGCATCTGAGCATACAATTTTGAACGCATCTCGAATTAGATCTGCATATCCACGACGATTCTCATTGACGATTGTATATACGTGCTTTTTGTCTATATCTGGCCCTCGAGCTACCATTTCTACGGAAACCCTTCCATACACTGCCTCAGATGGAATATAAGGTTTGCCATTGTCGTCAATGGTGCGAAAATCGGGATTCAACAAAATATCGCGTAGAATCGCAGGGTCATATTCTTTTCTTTTCTTTTTTTTTGTCAGGTCTTTAGCTGACGCCGACGCTACAGGTCCACACATACTACGAGTATTATAGCTCATTGGCCGCATTGCCTTTTGTAGGGCTGAGCATTTCGCGCAATCTATGCCGTCAGCGGTATACCTAGAAACGTGTAAGGTAAGCAGAGAAATCAAAGTAGGGAAGCTTCAAGCGTCCACGGTCTGGGCCTCAATTTTGGCTGTGGGGATTGAGAGAAGAAGCGGAGTGCGGATTGCACAAGCGGGCGACGAATATCAAGTTGCTGTGCGAAGACGCGTAGGCAGGCAGTATATAAACAGTGGTGCGCAGCTCGGAGTAGGGATACGTATGGGTCTCCAGTCTGGTGGGGTAACTGCGCAGAACGATGCGCGGTATACGTATACAGACGAGTGCGCGGAGTCGACGGAGTCAGCAATATTGTCAGATAGAGAACGAAATTGAGTAGGGCTAAGTCTACATGCGTTTAGGCCTCGAAGGCAGCTACGGCAGGTTGGCAGTTGCACAACGTTTATTATGTACGACCGGTACACAGTTTATTTGGAACTTGGCGAAGCCGTATCTTATGGTTATAAAAAAATAAAATATACGACCGGCGGGCGACAGTTACAACTTACAGCAGTATAGGAAATTGTGGGAGTCACATTACTTTTGTGAATGCACTTCCTTAGATATGACTGACTACTCCGAATTCTTATGTCATAAGGCAGGAGAAAAATTATTTCACGAACCTATTATCACATCAATTCAAGTTGGTTCCCTCTTTTCGATATGTTATGCCGTGCCCGTGCTTTTCCTTCCGATTCGAAAGTCATCACACGTGGATAATATTTATCATAACAAATTTAATTTGTGAAATCGTATTCGTTCGGGTAGAAATTTTGGAAACGGAAAAATATTTTTTCACCCGACTACGATAAAATGACCGTATTTCGCCCCTGAAACGCGGATCGAAAGTCGTCAATTTTGGACCAGAGGGAAGAAAAGTCGATTGCCGGGCAAAAAAGTAGATGGCCGGGCAAAAAAGTAAATTGCCGGGCAAAAAAGTGGACTTTTTTGCCCGGCAATTTACTTTTCTGCCCGGTTAATCACTTCTCTTCCTTCTGGTCAAAAATTGACTACCTACTTTCCACTCGCGTTACAGCGACGGAATAAGGTCATTTTATCGAAGTCGGGTGACAAATAGCATATGCCACATGGGAGGAGCGCAATTTTTACCTCGTGTTCGTGCTGCCCTCGCTGCACTCGCTCCGCTCGTGCCTCGGGCAGCAAACCTCGCACTCGGCGAAAATCGCGCTTTTTCCTCCCTTGTAGCATAATATACTACTAGAAGGGGTTGTTCCTCATTCGCTCGCTTCGCTCGCTCACTCGGTTAAGGGGAGGCGTTGTTCCTCGCTCGCTTCGCTCGCTCGGTTGTCATTGGTATTTCAAATATTTCGGGAACGAATTGATATTGTTACACACTTTACGTTTTAGATAGTTCAGTTTTATTGTTCAGTTGCTCGCTGGTTGTCAGTGGTATTACAAATATTCGGGTAGTATAACATACTATCACGCTATGCAATTCGAATTGGTTGAGGATTGCTCCTCGCTCGCTAGTGTAAATTTCGTAACAGTATTCATCATTAAACGGTTCACTGCGCTTTCAGGTATTTGAAAAATATATAGATTGTTACGCACCGGGTATTACTAATGTCTATTTGAAATTTTCCTTTGCCACATACTTAATAATCCCGTCTACGAACATTCAGTTTCAAGTCAAGGTACGACAACGATCACTTTGCATCGAATGTCATAATTATTAACAAGGCACATGTTTACGGATGTAGTTATTTGTTTAGTGTCCACATAGTCATTGTTACAATTCGTATCTCTGAAAATGAAGGTGTGCCTCAAAAGTTGCTCAGCTGCAGGGAAAGGTCAGGGTAGGTTACCAATAGAAATGTTTAATTTACATTGCATAATTTACATTATATCTTGAGTATTATTCATCTCAGCGACTTATCATTGTAGTGCTCGATGACATAAGGGACATAAATAGGTGTTTTTATAGCGCTTGTATTTGGATGGAGTAGTAGCAGCTGAGTCTCATTAGCGCTTGTATATATATCTGAATTAAAGTGTGAGCTGCTCTTTTTGTAGCGCTTTCTGAATGAAAGATCAGCAGCTCAGTTTCAGTAGCGCTTAAGTCTGAATTGATACGTCAGCAGCTGAATTTTGGCGGTCACATTAATGTGATCCATGGCTGTGCCCCATATATGATTTTCAAAGGTCTACTCGTAGAACCATCAATTACTTGGTGATGCGCCTAGAATTTCTTTATAAACTATATTTTTTGTGCACAGCCTATGATTTGTATTGTCTCGATTAATGATGACAGATTTTTCTGTTAACAACACTTTCAAGTTGTATTGTGACTTGACTCTGGACAAAGCAACGTACAATTGACCATAAGCAAATACTGGATTTGGTAAGTATACTCCGACGCTATCGAACGATTGTCCTTGCGATTTATTAACTGTCATCGCGCAGCCTAGTCTGATAGGAAACTATCTTCTCACCATTTTAAAGGGTACGTCCTCTTCGTTCGGTGACAGATCTATCCGTGGTATCAATACAGTTTCTCCCGCAAAATTTCCACAGATTATTTCGGTACGGGTCAGATATTGATTCAACGCTTTCACCACCAATCTCGTACCATTACATAATCCTTGTGACAAATTAAGATTACGTAACAAAATAACGATACACCCACCTTCAACGTTAATTTATGAGGTGGAAGACCATTCGGCATCAATGAATTCATGAATTCGATCGGTAATATATTGTTCATATCTGTATTTTCCTCATCTTCGCCTGAATCCACACTAAAATAATCTACACCAACTCCTTTGATTTTTGACAATATTTCGTTATTGATTGCCACAACGTCAACATTGGTTGGAGCTAATATCACCTTACCATAATTTGATGGATCTTGTGGATCAACACTTTCTCCAAATATTTCGTGCACGATATTACCTTTCGACAGAATCTCAGATGTAATAGTTGCAACTTCGTTATTACGTTCGAAGGAATTGGCAAATACACCGTCGCCAATTTTCAAAAGCCATTGTTTGAAATCGGTTTGTCCGTCTGCAACACATATATTGTCTGTTAGTGACATATATATGAAACGATTCCACAATCTGCTCCTTTTAACGCAAGCCTCTAAAATTTGTGCTCTACTCCCATGCCGTACAACAGGTAAAGTCTGCCGAAAATCACCGGACACTATAATTATTTCACCTCCAAATGGTTCGTTACAGTGAGAAACGTCTTTCAACATCCGATCGACAGCCTCCAGCGCATACTTAGATGCCATTGTTATTTCATCCCAAATTATGACTTTGGCGTCTCGGTTATGTAGTCCCTGTTTCGAATTTGGTCCAATATTACAGGTTGATCGTTCATTTAGGAGAAACGGTAATTTAAATGTTGAATGGGCGGTTCTGCCACCTCTCAACAAATTTGCTGCAATACCGGTCCATGCAACGGGCAGCACAATGATTTCCAAACTCTTTAGTGCAGTTATAATGGTATTATGTAGATAACTTTTCCCGCTACCCCCGGGGCCATCCAAATAAATGCACTTCTCGGATGATTCTCCACGAACGGCAGCCATTACTGTATCAACTGTAACTCACCGCGGTGCTCGTTCTTGGTTCTGCCCATGGTGCCTGCTGGTCAGAATAGATATGAGAACCTTTCTGAAGTTTAGACAATTCTGCGCATTTAATGCCCACTACATCAAATCTATTCATTATTATTTCGGATTATTTCGGCTTACCGATCACTGATTATATTTGGCAACCAGTGCGCATGGTACAACTCTGAAACCGCGTGGCACGACGTCCAGGGGTCGGGAATTAGCGGAGGAGTCGGCCTGAGGCGCGTGATCCGCGTGTCGCGACCTTCAGGGGTCAGGAATTCGCGGAGGAGTCGGCCTGAGGCGCGTGAACCGCGTATCGCGACCTTCAGGGGTCAGGAATTCGCGGAGGAGTCGACCTAGGGCGCATGAACCGCGTATCGCGACCTTCAGGGGTCAGGAATTCGCGGAGGAGTCGACCTAGGGTGCATGAACCGCGTATCGCGACCTTCAGAGGTCGGGAATTCGCGGAGGAGTCGGCCTGAGGCGCGTGAACCGCGTATCGCGACCTTCAGGGGTCAGGAATTCGCGGAGGAGTCGACCTGGGGCGCGTGGCCCGCGTGTTGCGTGCTGAGGCTCGTAGCCGCATGTGGCAGCCCCTGGCGGTAGAATTGGGAACTGCAGACATCCGCATTTTCGTACTTTAATATATAGATACATTTAAGAGCATGCTGGAGTCAGGCTTTACCCACCGTACCCGGTTTTCACTTGTTTTCACTGATATCAAAGCCTACGCGTCACGAGCGCGGTAAAGGAAATAACAGCGCAATTCTGTATTGAATTCCCAAGATTTATATTGCAAAACTTCTTTACTTCATGTACTAATAGAGACAGTATATGGTATTCTGCACAAAATGATAATTGTCGACATTCGTTAATACTTTCCACTGTTCTATCTACCTATGGATTCTTCAATTCTCATTTCATAACGTGATGTAATTTCTTATATGTATATTTATCTTACGCCTATACAGTTCAATAAATAGGAAGGTATTCAAAACGAATGTATTTATTAGGTATTATTGTTTTATGCTTTATTGTTCTTTTGCCAATTTATTATCCTCATTTTCAAATTCCAAATTTCAATTTGCAATTAACGATACATTTTCTTAAGATTCTACAAAAAATCTAAACATTTATCTTCACATCATTCGACGACGATTAATTGAACCAAATATTTTTTCCACGTAACATTCAAATCTAAATGTTCAACATTGTTTCTCTATGTATTATTCTTATTTTAAATATCCAATTTTTAATTTCAAATTTTCAATATATTTTC
Organism: Euura lappo; assembly: GCA_018257835.1. Classification (NCBI taxonomy): domain Eukaryota; kingdom Metazoa; phylum Arthropoda; class Insecta; order Hymenoptera; family Tenthredinidae; genus Euura; species Euura lappo. The sequence goes on along the minus strand of JAEUYN010000349.1, from coordinate 91,779 downwards.
TCAAGATTCAACAAAAAATCTAAACATTTATCTTTTCGTCACTTGACGAACATTAATCGAACCGAAAACCATTTCCAGATAACATTCAAATCAAAATGTTCAACATCGTTTCTATATATATTATTCTTATTTTAAATATCCAATTTTTAATTTCAGATTTTCAATATATTTTTTCAAGATTCAACAAAAAATCTAAACATTTATCTTTTCATCACTTGACGAACATTAATCGAACCGAAAACCATTTCCAGATAACATTCAAATCAAAATGTTCAACATCGTTTCTATATATGTATATTATTCTTATTTTAAATATCCAATTTTTAATTTCAGATTTTCAATATATTTTTTCAAGATTCAACAAAAAATCTAAACATTTATCTTTTCATCACTTGACGAACATTAATCGAACCGAAAACCATTTCCAGATAACATTCAAATCAAAATGTTCAACATCGTTTCTATATATGTATATTATCTATATTTCTAATTGAGGGTGATCTTGGTTGAAATGAAAATACTACAGAAAATACTTCAATTACAGCTGAGTCGCATAATAAGTCCCATTTTTCCAAACAACGCCCGATTCCTATTTTCCCTGTTATCCATAGCCGAATAATCAAGAGAGCGAGCTAACGAAAAAGATGATATCAGATAAAATTGAAGAAATAAATCGAAAATGTTTAAAATTAAAAAAATTAAAAAATCGAATTGTTTATAATAATATCGGAAAATCTCGGTCAAGTAACGAAACATCGGAATTTATAGCCGGCGTGTCGAATTGTTTATAATAATATCGAAAAATATCAGTCCGGTAACGAAACATCGGGGTTTATAGCCGGCGTGTCGAATTGTTTATAATAATATCGATAAATATCAGTCCGGTAACGAAACATCGGGGTTTATAGCCGGCGTGTCGAATTGTTTATAATAATATCGGAAAATATCGGTCAAGTAACGAAACATCGGGATTCATAGCCAGCATGACGAATTGTTTATAATAATATTCAGAATTGTCAGTCAACTAACGAAACATCGGGGTTTATAGCCGGCATGACGAATTGTTTATAATAATATTCAGAATTGTCAGTCAGCTAACGAAACATCGGGGTTTATAGCCGGCATGTCGAATTGTTTATAATAATATCGGAAAATATCGGTCAAGTAACGAAACATTGGAATTTATAGCCGGCGTGTCGAATTGTTTATAATAATATCGAAAACTATCAGTCCAGTAACGAAACATCGGATTTATAGCCGGCGTGTCGAATTGTTTATAATAATATCGAAATATATCAGTCAAGTAACGAAACATCGGGATTTATAGCCGGCATGACGAATTGCTTATAATAATATTCAGAATTGTCAGTCAACTAACGAAACATCGGGATTTATAGCCGGCATGACGAATTGTTTATAATAATATTCAAAATTGTCAGTCAACTAACGAAACATCGGGATTTTTATAATATTTTGTTTATAAAAGTGATAGTATACACTCCCAAAATATTTGAATTACCACTGACAACCGAGGGAGCGAAGCGAGCGAGGAACAACGCCTTCTAGTAATAATAATAATGGTAATGATAATAATAATAATAATAAGAATAATGATAATAATATAATAAGTGGGCATGACCAATTGTTTATAATAATATCGGAAAATCTCGGTAAAGTAACGAAACATCGGAATTTATAGTGGGCATGACCAATTGTTTATAATAATATCGGAAAATTTTGGTAAAGTCACGAAACATCGGAATTTGTAGTGGGCATGACTAATTGTTTATAATATTATCGGAAAATGTCGGTAAAGTAACAGCTCCGTCCCGGTCCGATCCCGAGGCCCAACTGCCTGGTCTCCCCTCTACCCGGGCCAGTACCCCGTCCGACCCGTTCGGTTCACCCGGTGCTGAGTTTCCCCCTCCCGCCCCTCGGCTGCCGGCCTGCCCGTTCCTTACCTTACTACGTCACACGGCTTGGTCTAAATTTTCTGGACATCCGGACATCCGGACATACAATCACGTACTTTACTGTTATATACTATTGTTTAGATAGTCTGCGCCTATTTTCAAAACCGCTCCCCCAAAAAATGTGGTTGGAAATGGCATTTTTACATCCAGGTGAGTGAGATGAAACTGTATGTAACATGGTTTCACTGAATACGATGAAAAATATTGAATTTTGAGTTTTTTTGCACTGAATTTGTACCTTTATTTTTGTGGGGGGTGGGCGACTTTGCCCTTTCAGTTTTGCATCGTTTCCAGTGGTCTCACATTGCATACAGTTTTATCTCATTAACCTCGACGTGAATGTGCCATTCAGCTACTGTTTTTGAGTGGGCGGTTTGCCCCACCCTGAAAATTTTTGGTTACTGTCAGCGGAGTCACATTGCATAACCTTTTCTACGATCCCCCTTGATGCGAAACTGCGAGTAACTCCATTTCTTTTTTTTTTTAGGGCGATTTTGCCCCACCTTCCCCTACTTCACCTTCCTATCGCTTAGCAGCATCAGAATTCAGCCACGTACCAATACAACATGATCGTTGGAGATACTTCACTAATACTGCAGAGTGAATTTCATTTCGCAGAGATAAAAATATGGGCAATATAGTTTTGACTGTATTTCTTCAATCAATAGTATATTGTGTAACAATGAGGCAAGTCGTAGACGAGTATTGCAAACACGCGAGACGAAAGGAACGTTGCATCCTTGTTGCATATACGATACTTTACATACCAATAGCCTTTTTAGCAGTTTTTCAATTCAGGTGAGGTCGATGCTTGTACGCTTGGGGAGGAAGCTAATGCGAATGCGCGGATCACATGTTCAGGTAATACTGTGTCTGCTAGTGCCACTGCTGCCGAGTGCGGAACACGCATCGGGGTACTTTTACGTCCTAGGAGTTGAAATGCCCGAATACGTACAGTGCGTCACCCCCAACCACCGACTTACTGCCGCTATCGCTGGCATAGAAAACCGCTAATACATGCTTGCGATACATAAAATTTTATTTGGAATTTTAACGGACTAAAATTTTATTTTTTATTTTTTCATTTTTCAAAATTTTATTTATTAAGTTAAGATGAGGCCTAACGGGTGAACCCAATTGGACCAACCTGAAATAGCGACACCAGTAAATCAGAAAGTAAGCCATAAGTCAACAATTACATTTGCAGAATACATAGAGATAGGGAAAAGTGGCTACCTTGGTGCACCTAACGGAGATTGGTAATACTATTATATTATGCACCACGGGGAGGAAGCAGGCGTTTTTTGTCGAGCGCCGATTTTGCAGAACGAGTTGCAATGCGCGAGACAAAACACCTGCTTCCTTCCCATTGGCACATATGTTATTTTCTACCACATATGAGGTGAAAAACTAGAGAAAGAGCTTGTTTCTGCACCTAACCTCAAAACTCGTAGATCGTACTCTGCTTACACTCTGGATATGAAGTCCTAACGATTGAACAGTGTGAAGTTGGCTGATCGAGAAACAAGCTTTTATATACAGTTTTCTGAACCACTCCAACTGTATGAAAGCTTCTTTCTCTATTCTGGCCAACTTCAGACTGTTGAATCGTTGGGAATTCGAGTTGCAATTCGAGAGTGAAGACGAGTTCTGCAAAATGCACGAGACAAAACGCCTGCTTCCTTCCCATGACACATATCTTATTTTCTACCACATATGCATTGAAAACGAGTGAAAGTGAGGTTAGAACCACGAGAACGGTGTTCTCCACTGAGAACAGCACTTTCTTAGTTTATTTCATTGTTACTATGGTTACCAGAGTTTTTTTCCCTCCTGTCAAGGTTTTTATCCCTCTTGACAAGTTTTTATCCCGGTTTATTGCCCCGGTCAAAAAACTGTGACTTCCATCCCGATAAGGAGGGCAAAAAACACGAGTTTTTTATGCATGTGTGGTAGAAAAGAACTAACTGGTACACAGTTGTACACAACACATGTTTTTCCGGCACAGGTACCACAGAGTCACTTTTCATCGCCTGTTTCCGATCCGTAAGGTCACATCTTACGCAACCCAATCTGGGACTGCCTTGGAATAGTACGTTGCAATACAAGGGCGAGATAGCGCAGTTTCGCCGAAGCCATTCCGAAGCAACCTGACTTTCCAGGGATGCTGTGCGGATTTTGCATTCTGAAAAATGGAAAAAAAATATTTTGGGGTGGGAAATATCTTCGATTCGAGTCGCAATGGGTAGAACTATGTCGAAACTGTCGAGAACTGTCGAAAAACGCAGGCTTTTCCGAAGCAACCTGACTTTCGAGGAATGCTGTGCTGATTTTGGATTTTGAAAAATCGAAAAAAAATACTTTGGGGTGGGAACCATTTTCGATTCGAGTCGCAGGGGGTGGAACTATGTCGGAACTGTCGAGAACAGAAGAATGTCGGGTCTTCCGATGCAACTTGATTTTCGAGGGATGCTGTGCTGATTTTGGATTTTGAAAAATGGAAAAAAATATTTTCGGGTGGGAAATATCTTCGATTCGAGTCGCAATGGGTAGAACTATGTCGAAACTGTCGAGAACTGTCGAAAAACGCTGGCTTTTCCGAAGCAACCTGACTTTCCAGGGATGCTGTGCTGATTTTGGATTTTGAAAAATGGAAAAAAAATATTTTGGGGTGGGAAATATTGTTATGGGGACACCCCTTGGAATTTATTGATCAGATGTTTGCTGTCACTTTGACAGCCAGGGCTTTGAGTGGGCTGGGCAAACAGCTGATATTTTGTTATTAAAAGAAGAGCATGATAATTATTATTGTGAAAAACAGTCTTGTCTCAGACTTCAATGAGCACACACGTTTGAATAAACTTGAAGCTTGTTTGAACATATTTGTGAAGAGTTTGGTACTTCTTGTCTCACAGTTATTGAGTAGTTATTGAGAGACCTTTTGGTTTGATAAACAGAGGTTTTAGCCCTTTGTAACATTGGCGCAGCCGGTAGGATTTCTCAATAACGAAGTGAATTGTGAGTGAGGAGGAAGACGATTCCAGAGCCAAGACTATTGAAAAACACAGCGAAGAGAAACAGAGAAACTTTTGAGTGATACTTCACGAGAGGAAGTAGAGAAATCTTTTGAAGAAAAGATGCCTCGTACAACGAGACGTACACACGGTCAGTCGTTTGGGGACGGAGAGGAAGAAATGACTTCCACTCCTCAGAAGAGGGCTCGGGTTACCCAGCCAAATGTTGAAGAGTCTCCCCAAGTTCAGTCGCCCGGACAGTCACCCCCGATCTTGGAACAACAGCCATCTGCTGGAGGAAATGCTTCATCATCACCAAGTCAGATGACCATGATGGTACAGATGATGCAAATCCTTCAAGACCAACAACGGGAGGAGCGACTGGAGCGAGAACGAGAGCGGGCTGAGATAGAACGAGAGCGGGCAGAGATAGAACGAGAGCGAATTCAGGAGCGAGAACGAGAACGAGCAGACATGGAACGAGAACGAGTTCAGGAGCGAGCAGAGAGGGAACGCGAACGAGTTCAGGAGAGGCGTGAGAGAGAGGAATTTTTGAAGAAAATGGAGCATCTTCAGGTTCCAGTTTCGTCCACTCACGTTCCTGCCGTTGTTCCTTCGCTGGGAGTTCCGTTCCGGTCGAGTCCTGTTCCGGTTTCAGTCTCGATGATGGGGGAGAATCAGGTATCTCAGGAACCTGGAAGGTCAGTGACAATTTTGGGATCAGGCCAACCCCAAGTTGCTTACAGTGCTTTCAATTTGGACACATTAGTTGCTCCGTCGGCTCCTACAGCAACCCAGACACGATTTAACCGTTTTGAAAATAATCCGCAAATTGACGGAAATTGTGAGGAACAAAATGTGTATTCTGTTGACGGTCACCTGAGAAGTCAAATTTTGCCAGGGACGTCACAATATCAGCTTGGTCAAACTCTTGTAGAGGCTAGAAATTTACAGGAGAATCCAAGGCGTGGAGGAGTTGCAGTTCCGACAAACTTGACTTATAATCCCATGTTTAACAGAGATTTAGGTTCGAGGGTTGTTCCTGAGAACCAGAGCAGTTCGATGAGTGTACAACCAACGGTAAACGTAGAAAATAGAGGTTGGGGAGTGCATTTGACACCTGGCTCACTTGTTAATCCACCGAATACTGAAATGGCGACTCATTTCATTACTGACGGGAGACAAATGAATGTTCCCTCAACCAGCCAGGTTCCAATGCACTCTGTGAACCAAATACATCCGACAGGTTTTAGTGGAGGTCAGTCTTCGATGTTTCCTTCTTCTGTTTTCCCACACACAGTCGGGAATAATAACGTTCAATTCTCGAATCCTCAAAGTCACTCCAGAACGAGTTTTGTACCATTAAAATCCGGTACGTTTGACGGATCCACTTCCTGGACCGATTTTAGACGACAATTTCAAATAATCTCGGACCACAACGGGTGGGAAACAACAGTCAAAGCAGCAAGTTTGACTAGTTCCTTGAGAGGAGCGGCTCTCACTGTTTTGTCCACTCTTTCGGATTTTGACTTGAAAGACTACGATAAAATTTGCACCGCTTTAAATAGGCGTTACGGGGACAAGCATTTGTCTAACCTTTTCTATACTCAGCTTGAAAATAGGCGTCAGAGTCGTACGGAAGATTTAGCTTCACTTGGTCACGATATAGAGAGGTTGATGAGAAACGCGCTGCCAGATTGTTCGACTAAAACTTGGGAGCAAATAGCTTGCAACAAGTTCATTTCCGCGATAGCAGACCCTAACTTGAAACAAGCTTTGAGGTTAGCCGCTCCTGCCACGTTGCATCAAGCAATTATTAAAGGGTTAGAAATGGAAGCGTCGGTCAAAGAAGACCTTGGTTCGAGTCGAATTAGACAAATGGAGACAATTCAAACGGAAAAACCAGTATTGGAGGCGAAGCGTTCGTTTCCGAAAGAGGGAAATGGCAACTCAAATTCTCAAAATGCTTTCTTCACCCCTAAAAACCCGCACTTTACGAACCAAAAGAATTTTGTTAGGGAGTGTTATTACTGTAAGAAGAAGGGTCACGTATTTGAAAACTGTTTTGCTTTACAACGACATTTCCAGGAGAGACAGAATAATAATAACAAAGATTCTAACGGTTCCTGGAACTCGAATCAGTCGTGGCGTAAGAACAATTGGCCACAAAAGGACACTGACAGTCAGAATAAAGTCGACCCAAAGACAGTAAACTCAAACTCAGCTTTTAGACCTTCTTCAAACAAAGCTGACTTACAAACTAAGCCTTCGACTTCTTCTGCCTCCAATGCCGGAAACAGTCAAGTAGTAATCAGGAGATATACCAGGTCGGGGTTATATGCGAGAGGAACTGTGAATGGAGTTCAGTGCCTGTGGGTGATTGACACCGGAGCTGAAGTCTCGATAGTGCGATCAGATTTGTTGCAATGTTTTCCTCTTACTTCCTCAAGTACGTCTTTGCGAACTGCGACAGGTCAAACCGCTCCAGTGTTGGGAAAAGTAGTTGCCGAAATTGATGTTGAGGGTTATCTAAACTCATCTCACGAATTTTTGGTTGCTGACATTGAGGATGAAGGAATCCTGGGGATGGATTTTTTACTCGCACACCATTGCACGCTCGCAGTAACAGAGCACACTCTTCGTTCGGGAATAATTACAATCACTCTTCTAACCTCGAAACCAGTGAATGCCTCGAGACCGGTTGAACAAGAATCCACACCCAGAGTGAGGGGAATCAATCTAGTCCCAGAATTCTTGCAAAATCTATATGACAAGTCGCGTGATGTTTTAGATCTCGAACAGAACGAACGATTCAAAGAACTGTTAGTAGAGTTTCAAAGCGCGTTTGCCAAAGACTCAAAAGATTTGGGTCATTGTACCTTGGCTCAACACAGGATCGATGTTGGAAATAATCCCCCGATTAAACAGGCAGCCCGAAGGTTACCTATTAACGGGAGAGATGAAGTTGAGAAGTTAGTCAATGACATGATTGCGAGTGATGTTATTGAACCCTCTTGCAGCCCGTGGGCATCGCCAATCGTTTTAGTAAAAAAGAAAGACGGAACTAAGAGATTCTGTATCGATTATCGATTCCTAAATGACATCACAAAGAAAGATTCTTACCCGATTCCTAGAATTGAAGACACTCTCGACATGATCGCCGGGGCTAGGTGGTTTTCGACACTAGATTTGCAAAGCGGGTATTGGCAAGTGCAGATGCACCCGCAAGACAAAGAAAAGACAGCTTTTGTAACGGGTTTAGGTGGATTATGGCAATTCAAAGTAATGCCCTTCGGTTTGTGTAACGCTCCAGCGACTTTCGAGAGGTTGATGGAGGTGGTACTGCAAGGTTTGACTGGCAAAATCTGTTTAGTCTACATTGACGATGTAATAATCTTCGGTAAGACTTTTGAGGAAGAATTGATCAATTTAACAACAGTCTTTGAAAGGTTTTTGAAAAACGGGTTAAAATTGAGTCCAAAAAAGTGCAAACTTTTTCAAAAAGAGGTAAATTTCCTGGGACACGTAGTATCGGCAGAAGGGGTGAAAACCGACCCAGAAAAAATAAAGACTATTCGGGAATGGCCTCAACTTGCTAGTAAACTTGACGTACAGTCTTTTATAGGGCTTTGCACTTATTATCGACGATTCGTAAAAGATTTTGCCTCAATTGCAGGGCCACTCCACGCTCTGACAGGAGAAAAAGTAATTTTTCAGTGGACTAAGAATTGTGAAAATGCTTTTAGGGAGTTGAAGGTTCGATTAACTACTCCACCTATATTAGCGTTTCCATTGCCTGGTACTCCGTTTATCCTAGACACGGACGCGTCCCTCACGGGATTAGGAGGCGTGTTGTCCCAGATTCAAGAAGGTTTAGAACGAGTGATCTGTTTTTATAGTAAAATTCTGAGTAAGACAGAAAAGAATTATTGTGTCACAAAAAGAGAATTGTTAGCTATCGTGAAAACGGTCGCTCATTTTCACCATTATTTATACGGAAGACGGTTTTTGATTCGGACTGATCACGCGTCCCTTAAGTGGTTGTTGTCGTTCAAGGCTCCTGAGGGCCAGGTCGCTAGGTGGTTAGAAACTCTAGGGACATATGATTTTGAGATTCAACATAGACCCGGAACTTTGCATGGAAATGCTGATGCCCTCTCGAGGAGGCCTTGCGAAGATTTGGGCTCATGCCCTCAATGTGCTCGATTAGAAAAACAACGGGATCCTTGTGGCAGAATTAGAGTTATCTCACTGCATAGGGACACGGATAAATGGAAAGAGGCTCAGGAGAAGGACAGGACTCTGAGGAAAGTTAAACAGTGGAAATTAGCTGGAATGAAACCAGAGTGGGCGGATGTCTCAGAAAAGGAACAGTTTATTAAAGTCTATTGGGCTCAGTGGGATTCTATCCACATTATCGATGATTTATTATACAGGAAAGTAGAGCCTGTCGAAGGAAATGATGTCGTTTGGCAGTTGCTTGTTCCTAAACAAAAGATTACAGACGTTTTAACTGAGAATCATGATGCCCCTTGTGGAGGACATTTCGGTATAGCGAAAACGTTGAATAGAATCCGTGAGAGATATTTTTGGGCCAGATGCCGTTCTGACGTGGAGGACTGGTGCAAGAGTTGTGATAGTTGCATCGCGAAAAAGGGGCCTAAATCTAAAGGGAAAAGTCCTTTACAGATCTATAACGTGGGGGCTCCTTTTGAACGAGTAGCTATGGATATACTCGGTCCTTTACCGATGACAAGATCGAAAAACGCCTACGTCTTAGTTATTTCGGATTATTTCACAAAATGGCCCGAAGCGATTGCCATTCCTAATCAGGAAGCTAAAACAGTGGCTCGAGTTGTAGTGAAAGAATGGATTTGTCGGTACGGTTCTCCCATTGAATTCCACACTGATCAGGGAAGAAATTTCGAGGCAGACTTAACGAAAGAAGTTCTTCAGATAATGGGAGTTAAGAAATCTCACACGACCGCGCTCCACCCTCAGTCCGATGGGATGGTGGAGAGATTGAATAGAACGCTATTGGACTATTTCTCGCACTTCGTAGAGAAGAATCAGAGAGATTGGGATGATTGGTTACATCTGTTTTTGTTTTCGTATCGTTCTGCTGTCCACGAGACCACAGGACAAACGCCAGCTAAGATGCTTCTTGCTCAGAATCTTCGTTTACCTCCAGATTTGGAAAAAGGGATTTTTCCAGATGAGGTTTTTCCTAAAACGGATTTCGCTTTGTCTCTGCAATATAAATTAGAAGAGATTCATAATTTTGCGAGGGATAAGATGCAATTGGCTTCTGATCGGATGAAGGCTAGATATGATTTGCGAGTCAGAGATCTGCAGTTTGAAAGAGGAGATTTAGTTTGGTTATTCCAACCAAAGAGACAAAAGGGTCGCTCACCCAAGTTGCAGAGTAATTGGGAAGGTCCTTTTGAAATAATGGTCAGGATTAATGATGTCGTTTACAAAATCCGACAATCTAAAAACTCGAAACCAAAGATTGTTCATTTAGATCGGTTAGCTCCTTACAGAGAGAGGGGATTACGACAAATTGAATTAGTCAATTCGTCAAATTCAGTTTGGGAAAAGGAGTTTGACGAGAGTTTCGTGGACTCTTCTAGGTGGTCCTCGGAACTCCCGTTTAGAATCCAAAAAGACTCTAATAGACCGCTGAATATAATCGTTGAAGGAAATATTGGATGTGGGAAGTCTACATTTACAAAAAGATTTTTGCAGGACTCGAATATCCTCACGTTGTTAGAACCTCTCGACGAATATCGTGATGTAGCGGGTACTAATTTACTGGAAAGAATGTATTCCGATCCCTCAAAATTTAGCTACCATTTTCAGCATCACGCTCTAATGGTTATGAGGAAGAGACATCTCCTCCAGAGTTCTCTTCCGATAAAGTTGATGGAACGATCAATTTTTAGTTGTGATTGTTTTGTAGAAGCACGAAGGCGGTTAAAGGGATTCGAGGATTTCGAATCCCACCTTCTGTTGGAAACCGCTGAAATTTTCAAAGCGGGAGTTAGAGGTTTTGAAGTGGATCTGATCGTGTATTTGAGGGTTTCTCCAGAAGTCTCTTTTTCGCGAGTCAATTCAAGGGCTAGAGATGAGGAAGAAGGGATTCTTTTGGATTACTTAAAGGTGCTTCATGAAGTGCACGATGAATGGTTGATTAGAGGGAGTTTTTCTGTTCTCCCAGCCCCTGTTCTGTTACTGGATGGAGAAGTGTCTGCAGACGAAGTATATAAAAATTTCTGCGAGACAATGTTGAATAGAAATTAACCCAGAAACCTACGTGAACAGAACGAAAGTATTTTATTTAAGAAAACTACCACAGTGTAACAGTATTGGTTCTAGTCAGGTAGCGATTTTCCGGCCGTATTAAACTCCTAAATTTTTCTTCGACCTCCGGTCTCAAGTCGAATTTTAATAGACAACAATTTACACAGTTGTATGGGAGCCGAAAGTTTTGTGAAGAGCTACTCTTACAGGATATACAATAGGGAGTTGTCAAGTTGTAACAGGCGTGGTACAGTACTACTCCGGGGTTCTTCTCTCGAGTTAGGCTGAAATCGTAAAAGGACAAATTTGTTTTTTTTTTCTTTTTCTGATATTCATGAGAACGGTGGACTTACACAAGGTTTTCGCACTCCTGACACAGAGCCCCTACACTCATCGACGAGTGGGTGAACGAGTGGGCGATTTTTACCATCATGGCACAACGCATACGGCCCCACTCGTTCTTGTACCACCCGTCGAAGTGGTCCCGGGATAGTTTCTCTACTGCGTCCCACTGAAAATTTTCACCGACTTTCCGAAAAGAGATTTTCTGTAGTTCAGAGTTTAAACGAATTGACGGTTTCACAGGAAATTTAGGAATTTGAAAAGGAGTTCGCTCGTCCCACGTTTCGTACGACATTTTAGCAGAGATGTGTGGGAATTTTAATCTTAAACTGTTTTGTTTGAGTAAAAAGAAATACGATTTCAAGGCTGACTTGACAATTAGAATTTCGTTCCAGTCTGGACTGGATGATAAAGAGGACATTCGTTGTAGAAAATGATTGATCTTTCTTGTAATGAGGAATTTTTACAGTTTCATCGGATGGTACGGAAGTTTCCGTTATTCTAGAAGATTTTCCTTAGAATTTTTGTTTACCGACGTCTGATAATGATTGAGGGTACCGATGAAGAAGACACGAAGCAACTGACGATGTTCAAGTTTTTCATGGAAGAATGTTTGCCGCTCACCGGAGTAAAGCTATGATCGGACCAATTTTCCTGCGAATTTATTTTCACACTTCCATACCCGATACAATCACTCATCCTTGTCCTTCCAATTTAAGGAATCTTGGTTTTTGAGGATCCTCTCGGATGCAGTTTCCTTGTTTCCTTTTCCCGTCCCCGATGTTTCCTGACAACGCGTGACGCCGGTGTATTTGATGAACAACTTTCGGCTGCAAGGACTGACTTTCCGGATGAGATCCAGTTTTCAGCTGTTTTTGGCTGACTACTTTGGGAGAGACTGGATAGAGTGGATTTTCAATGAAGTGATTCTGGATCTTCAACGAAGACGCCAATGTGGCGTGGAAGAAATATTGTACACTTTGTTTGGGATTTTGGTTAATTCTGCTATCCACTCTTTGGTTTTCTGGGGTTTTCCAAAGAGTAGTTAATAGGCTAATGCCGGATAGTTCTTGGAAGAACACCAGTTTGTATGAGCCTCAGCTCTCGTAGTTTGTCGATTTGTTATTTTTGGTCGATCGTTCTTCCAAGAGTCGGGACGACTCTTCTTCAGGGAGGGGGGTAGTGTTATGGGGACACCCCTTGGAATTTATTGATCAGATGTTTGCTGTCACTTTGACAGCCAGGGCTTTGAGTGGGCTGGGCAAACAGCTGATATTTTGTTATTAAAAGAAGAGCATGATAATTATTATTGTGAAAAACAGTCTTGTCTCAGACTTCAATGAGCACACACGTTTGAATAAACTTGAAGCTTGTTTGAACATATTTGTGAAGAGTTTGGTACTTCTTGTCTCACAGTTATTGAGTAGTTATTGAGAGACCTTTTGGTTTGATAAACAGAGGTTTTAGCCCTTTGTAACAATATATTCGATTCGAGTCGCAATGGGTAGAACTATGTCGAAACTGTCGAGAACTGTCAAAAAACGCTGGCTTTTCCGAAGCAACCTGACTTTCCAGGGATGCTGTGCTGATTTTGGATTGTGAAAAATGGAAAAAAAATCTTTTCGGGTGGGAAATATCTTCGATTCGAGTCGCAGGGGGTGGAACTATGTCGGAACTGTCGAGAACAGAAGAATGTCGGGTCTTCCGATGCAACCTGACTTTCGAGGGATGCTGTGCTGATTTTTGATTTTGGAATATAAGAAAAAAAATACTTTGCATCCAGAACTATCGTTTAAACCTATCTAGAACTATAGAACTCTTCGAGAACTTTCGATTACCATGAGCCAAACATTTTTTTCGAAATTTGGCGGTGCTACGGGAAGTTAGCACCGCATATTTTTCAAAATCAATTTTTCATGGCTGGTTGACGGAACTATTTCCAAAAACTATCAGGAACTGTAGAACTATTCCGGGTGCAACTAGAACTGACCTTCATTTTTTTTTTTTCGAAAGTTGATGAGCCAGGTTCACACACAACCGAGGCTCGCCGAAGCCGCAGATATATCCAGTAACTGCGTCTACTTCTCGACGGCACTCCGTAACACGCTCCGTGTTTCTCGATGGAACTCCGGGATCCAAGCCGAGGCCTGCCTGAGCCACGGATGCATCCAGTAAATGTGTCAACCCCCCGGATGATACTTGACATACCGGTGTCGTCTCAAATATTGAGGTTCGATAAACGCTTCCATTCAAGAGCAGTTAACCTTCCGGTAATGCCACAATGTTTGACGGTTATCAACATTTTCTGTCAGATGCAGCCCCGATGTTTGATTAATAAATATTTTCATCAAGATGTTAATGGTCATAACTTCACTGGTCGGACAATTGTAGACAAATATTTTCAGAAACAATGTAATTTATTGTAATGAATAAATAAAATAAAGTAATAAAAAAACCGCTAACATTTTTGCACGTTGTACGGTAACTTTGCTGTGTCCGGAACCAATCGCTTTACTTATTCGCCGCTAACTTTTTAATCGGTGCAAATTTCTTAATGTTTATTTTTTCATGAACGTAGAAGACATACAGTTTTCCAAAATTGATGAAAACGAAAATTGAATTTTTTTTTTGGTTTGGAAATTTTTTCGAAACTATATCCAAATATCAAAACTGTACATTTCTGGAGACGTGTCGTAAGGTTTCAGGAGCACTGTTACTCCGATTTGACTCGTCTAGGACTCATTTTCTTCAGAACTAATCCTAATCACGTGAACGAGGGAAGTTTGAAAAAAAAACAAAAAACTTGAACCAAGTTATTAGCAGAAGAGTGACCAGATTCTCTCTTAATTTCGGTAACTGACCATAACTTATCACGGGATTTATTTTTCTCGATGATGAATTGCTCTCCAAAAAATGACACGTAGAGAGACATGATCGGATCAACCTTGTGCCTGAAACCTTACGACAAGTTACTTTTGAAACAATAATTTTTTTATGTGTCTTACTTTGGTCAAGATATAAATGATTTTTGAAGAATGTTGAAGATTTGTTGGATCAAACTGTACTGGTGCCCTCATATCGAAAATTTATTCTGTGTTCCGAAGCATCCCCACCGTGTAGAGCCCTTCCTTACCGACCAGGTAGTCCCCGGGGCCTGAGCCTCGCGAACTGGGACAGCGGTGCGCAGAGCCGTTGCGCGGGAGAGAATGTCGGTGGTAATGTAATGGCGGCGGGCTGAGAGACGCTTGTAAAGATGTAAAAATACCGGTATTTAGATTCTCGGTAAAATTACCAAAAAAATACCGTAATTTTACCGTAAACTGACGTAATTTTTTTTCATCTAATATTGTGTTGTGAAATTACGGTCTCAATTTTCGTCGGTCATTTTACGGTAAAAATAGGGTAACACGACCTATTTAGATGCAAAACACCGATCACTTTTGTTTACTTTGTGAATTGAGTCAGAAAAAAACATGGCCGGTCATTTACAACCGCATCATTTTTTTTCACCTCCCATAATCATGATTTTGGTTTTTTTTTCCGAAAAAAATTGTGACCGTAATTTCACAACACAAGATAAGATGAAAAAAATGACGTCAATTTACGGTAAAATTACGGTATTTTTTGGTAATTTCATCGAGCAGCAAGATGTCGCGATCGCGCGAGAGATGGCATTGACGATGTGACCAATGTGGTAATCTATTCGCAGTCACATTACCGGTTTGTGACGGTAAAATTACGGTAAATTTTCCGGTCACGTTTACCATTCACATCTCTAGACGCTTGTGTGGGCTTGAATAAAGTTAAAACCTTTACGTTTATGTTGTTTTATGTTTATGAAACCCTCCACAACCGTGCGTGGTGCGGCCAGCGGCACCGATGAGCCTATTCAAATATCATACAACTTTTGATAAACGGCATAAAAACACTGAACTCTATATACTAACTGGAAGGCGCATCGGGCGATTGACGTGGGACAAATTGAAGGCTGCCATCTTGAGTTGGATTTTAAGGCGACCAATCAGAGGTTGCGTAATCCGATAGAAATAAATAAGTCGTCATTTTAATTGACATTTATTTCACTATTATTTACTCCATCTTTCTTCTTCTGTTATACCCTTGATGGCCTCGTCCCTATTTACTCCATCCAAATAGGAAATATTATATTATCCAAAGTTTTGAGGTTAAGTGTGTGGTAAATTCAAAATTATCCGTTTGCTAATGCTCGCCTCTGATTGGTTCTCCGAAAATCCAACTCAAGATGGCAGCTTCCCAGGTGGTCCCATAGCCTCCTATGCTTTACGTATCTGGATGCGCCTTCCAGTTAGTATATAGAGTTCAGTGCATAAAAATAGAAATTAAATGAGTTCACTGGCGTTGAACGTATGATCACTGATTGTGAGCAGATTCGATGAATCGTGCATCATGACCCGTGGTAGCAATGAAAATCGTTGTCATTTTCTGTTTAGGATTTATAGCGAACGAATCAAAATATGCGAAGTAATTGAGCAGTGGTATCATTGAATGAGAAATAATTGGTCTTCACATGCGAATTGCTCACCTGCAGCAATAATATGGTAGACGCAAGGAACTCGTTGACTACCAACGCCATTCGTAGCCCAGCACAATAGTGTCCCATAATCCAGTTCTGTCATTGGTGTGTACGAAACGATGGACAACGTCCCCGCTCGAGCAATATGTCCCGAAGCGACATCAATACTCTCAGCTGAATTGTTGAAAGTCCAACGAAATTGTACGTCAGGGGGATTCGCTTCAACTTGACAGGATATATTAGCCCTTTCTTGTTTAGCCACTCCGTGTACGCGTGTTTGATTTGGCTTACAAGTTGGAGCAACTATAGGACAAACGTAATTATTCAATATCATTAGTGTGAGTATCAGCAGAAAAAAAAATTGTGAATCTTAAATCCAAATATCCGCAGATAAAGCATCAACCATGCTCAGAGTGTCCAGTAGGATTTCGAGACCTTTCGTTTTCTATCCAAAAACACCTAAGGCGTTTGACCACTCTTGGTATCGGGACCTATGCGAAATCCCTCCGAATATTTCAAATTTTTCTTATCGAACTGTATGCGGCCTAATCCGAGAAATTCCGATTTTCGGCATTCGATTTTGATAAACAAAAAGAAATCGATTTTCACTCAACTGATCGAATGATTATCGATTCGACAAATTGTATCGTGACAAATTACAAATTCTAAGTTTCGGATTTAGCTTCGATCAGAGAGGAATAAATTTTCGATTGATTTTGAGTATCAATTATTTATGGTTGAATTTTTCTGAAGTATGAGTCATATTTGTATATTGAATCATGGGGTTAATTAAAATTATGTTTCTTGTAAATTATGTGTATTTATTGTGAACTTGCTACATTGCGTAGCTTGTTTGAAACTATTGAATGAAACTATTATTGAATTAATTTTATAATTATTGCAACAATTTCTTCTCGGAGCCCCCTGCCCTGCAAAGGACATGAGGGACAGGTTCAGCCCCTACCGAGCGCGTCCCAGGGTAGCGGATAGGAGGGCGGCCAGGGGAGATCCAGGCAACCGCCCAGGGGCCTGGGTAGCCAGTGCACCGAGACGGGAACTGGGAATACCCTAGTTAGTCGGTGGCTTTAAAGCACCCGGTCGGCGTAAAAACTGGCCCAAGGGGACTGAAGGCCCCGGCCGCGGACCAGCTCCCCATATGCCTCGGTGGGAGATATCGTGCCGAGGCTGTACCGGGTTACAGTACCGTAACGATGCCGTTGGGGCACCAGGCGACACTCCATTGTGTGCAGCCTCACCCGGCCATGCGGGGCTCTGGCCGGGTGGACCGTATTCCCTAGCTATTCGTGGGACCATAATGGACAACACAAAAATAGATGAAGTAGAAAAAAGTACCCGACGAACCGGTCTCCATGGTGACCGACTCGTCGGCGACAAGGAAGAATGAGACTGCTGGGGGGCGAAAGGACGTGGAGGCACTAGTCTCTTTGGCCCATCGTAGCCTAGTTGTCTCCGAAACAAGACCAAACGTGGATACGACTGGCCAGGCGCCAGCTGGGACTGTCGCCCACGCGATGGCACCTGAGAGGAAGGCTCGCCGCTGCCGCGCTGTGGTGCGTCTAGTAGGAGGGCTCAGAAGGCCAAACTGGCCGCTGGGACCTCTTCTAAAACGGGCTGGGCGGCGAAACTTCCCCTCACACCCACGCACTCCGAGAAACGGGGCTCAGAAACTGGGCAACCCGGCTCCGGAGTGCAGCACGGGGCCACGCCGATGCTGGCGGAGAGAACGGGCCTGAAAAGGCCCAGGCCCTCGGACAGCACGCCCCCAGAAGTCTACTCGGCCCCCAGAAGGGGAAGAGAGTTACTGAAACCCAGGAGTTATGTAGAGGCGGCCAAGGGCGGCCGGAGGGTGGTCATCACACCCGCCGGCTATTACTTGCACGCAGGGTTATAGTTGCTGCTCATTATCATAAGTTTCATAACTTTACTGTAGAATTCGAATTTGTAATATTAATGTCTATAACATTTATTAGGTGCATTTTGGTTGATGCAATTGGGTCAGCTGCAGAAAAAATATGTATGCGTCCTTCGCATTTGTTATCCACGAGTGTTTTTCAACTCTTTAATCATCGACGTGTTGCCAGGTGGAAGTTCCATCTCGTAGCATGCAAGTATAATGACCTTTATTAGGATCCGGCTCTCCATGGTGGAATATTACGCTACTGACCTTGTATCGCTTCGAGCAGATCAAGAGTCTGTCCGTAGGAACTGCTTTTATTTTGAAATTCGTTATTTTCTCAATTTTCCCATTCTGTACGGAATGCAATATGAGCTGTACGATTAAACAGCTGCTTGCCGATGATATATCACTGTTCCTTACTATATTTTTCGACCCGCAATTTTGGCAAGAGGAATTTTCAACTCTCTTCTGAAACGTAGAAAAATTATGTTCGACTATTTCAGTCAAAGTTTGATTTTTCTTACCTGGTGGGGGTAAAACGAGTACCAGAATGTACCCGTCTTCGGTCGTCTCGTTTTTGGATCCAGTCAGCACAACGTGTTATAGAGGCTACCTCGTTTTTGACCACATTCTTCAAGTCCTCATATTTCCAAAGTAGGCTGGTTAGAAATTCTGACACATCCTGCTGTTTGTTTAGAGTGAATTCTTTACCGGCATGCTTCCGAGCATGGAAAACATTTCCAGGTGATGGCGAATTCATATAATTATCAATCAGAATTTTCAAGACGACGTCATTTGGTTGATTTAACAAACACTTTCTAATTGGTATTTAGTGAAATAGACACTGTATTGTAGCGTTGGCGCAACAAGAAACACCGTCTGGGTTCTGCAAACCTTTTACCTGCCACGTGCCACTGGATGTGTTTTGTTCAACAGGTTCCTGACATGTAGAAACATTTTTTGACACAGACCACTGGCGGTCTTGTACTTTTCGTGGCCGTATCCCTGGAACATCCATTTCCATGAGACCAGGTCGATATTGTTTCCTCAACCGATTGTACTCCAAAATAGCGGAATTATCCGCTAATACCGCATGCGGATCGTAATTGATCAAGTGGAGTCCTTCTAACGAAGTTACTCGCGATAGTGCAACGTACACTTGTCCGCTAGCAAATATAGAATTGTCCGCATCGATCACAGCATTCTTGAGGCTGAGACCCTGGCTTTTATGGATTGTAATCCCATAGCGGAGACAAATTGGAAACTGTCTTCGAATAACAAAAGCCCCTTCCATTGCCTCAAACTTCACGTCGACGCGCTTTATAACGTGTTCTACGCCTGTCGGTAAGACCACTCGTACTGCTTCCACATCACTCGTATCGATAGCTCGTGATACTGACGTAATTTTACCAATGGTGTCATTCACTAGACCTAGGGTAACATCAATGTTTCGTCTCATCATGACTTTAGCACCATTTTTAACAGTGATCAATTTAGCAAGACCCGCAGTTCGAGGAGAATCCTCATCCTCCATGCCCAAAATTTTGTGCACCTGCTTTTTCACAGATGGGGGACAGTCAACTGTATCATAAGCCATCAGTTGTATCTCTTCGCTTCGTATCTCAGCCAACATAGCTTCATTGAGAACTTCACACATCCGACAAGTGGGAAGCAAACAAACTGTGTCATTTGGTAAATTGTTGATGTAATCACATAGTTCACGTACCCTTTCACCGAAAGTTGAAGTCTTAAGTTTTTTAAAGCGAATTTTCCTTGCATCTAAGATTTTCGTATCCAAATCAGTAACAACTCCATGCCGTATTCTTGATAGTATCTCACGATAGGACCGATCATCTTTTTGTCTCATGTTAATCGTTAATTCATCGTAACTGAATAATTTACGCCACAAACCAACACTTCCCATTGAGCCGAGAAGCTTGTTCGAAACCGCGCTTGATAGTTTCTTCAACGCAGGTTCTTCGCGAACAGGTGGAAGTTGTAACAAATCGCCAAACAGGAGAATATGTTTTTTACCAAACCAACCGTCTTCGCAATCGGTGGTATCAAATATTTCACTTAATCGAAGATGTATGGGGGCATTCCATGCCAAATCGACCTAGGGTTGACCCTTGACCTCTCGGATTTGGTCCGCGATTTTTTATATGATTGTTCTTACTTTGAAAGGGACTCAGTATTTTTTTTATTTTTTTTTTCGCCACGAGACGTATTGTCTACAATTTTTTAAAATGGTCATATTTATCGACACAATTTAAAAATCTGAAAAAATTCTGAAAAATCGTTTGTCAGATATCAACATTTTTGAGCCTAGAGCCGAAGGGGGAACATTTTTCCGTCTCGATGTTTTCAAGCTTTTTCTGTTTATTATTATTTTTTGCAATAGCAGCGGGAGTTATTTCACTATAAATGGTTGCTGAAACATTTTCCCATGTCACACTGATTGATTTGGATTGTTCAAAAAATTTTCAGATTTTTCAAGAAAAATTTTTTTTTTTTAATAAAAAATTTTGAAACGTTCACCGTGTCATCTTTTCGACACACGCTTGAAACTCCTTCCTCGCACCTTCTGCTTCGATCGGTACACAATCTAGTGGTACCGCGTCCGGAGTATCGCTCTGTTGAGATTGAGCTGCTTCTTCCATACGTTTCTCAATAAGCTCTTTCATATGCTCAATGCCTTTTTGTATTTCCGTTACACGATCGTGATACTTCAACGCTTCTTCGAAATCCAGTTGGACTGATTCGAATGCTTCAGCGTACGTATCACATCCATTTCGCAGCTCGTCTGTATCTCTCCATGGTTGGAAGAGTAACAACAGCGCAAAATAATAGCGTTCAGGCCGATTCATTACATTATTTTTATAATGGTTGATGAGGCAGCCGCGTTTCCTCTTTTTCAGGAATAGTGATTTTTCCATTTTATAATATTGAATGTCTTGCGCTTTAGGTTCGACTTTAGTTACCTCGTACCATTTGACGAAGTCATACAGATTGGTTGATTCCAATTCAGCCGGACGAGCTGGATAATGTGTGTCAACCACTGAATCGCAGTATATGTCAGTAGATTTTGTATCAAGGGCTCCAATTTCTTGCCGACTTTTGACTCTTCGGTTTCTGATTATATTCACATCTATCCACCTGATGGTTGTTTGTGGATCTGTACCGTGCAACGCAATTCCTAACAGAGTATCAGCGGCTTCCAGTGCTCCACATTCTTTGTGATTAAGCATACGTTGAGCGAAACTCCACAAACGACTGCATAACGATTTTGTCGAATTTATCTGTGCTGCAATGTCTTTGTCCGTGTTACTTTTTTTACATTTGGACATTGTACTTTGTAATATATCACATGAGTAAAGCTGTGAGCTCGCCAATGAACTGCATATCCATGTTACCTTCCCAAGCATCGAGAATCGTTGGATTATAATCATTGAAATCGACCTCATTCTGCTTTCGAGGTAGATCGTACAGCCTATCTCTGGATTTGAGGTTCCGCCTATCGGCTTGAAACAACTAGGTCTCTGATGACGATATTATCCGTGACGAGACGAGAAAACCCAAACCGAAATACTCGGGATGAAACGCCGTCTTTCTTTTGCTTGGTCCGCAAGCAATATGAATTGTCTTTATGCCGCTGATGCATGTTCACTTTACGATACAAGTCAGGCGAATTATATTTCGGTGGCATTCTGCAAGTTACATATTTTAGAATGAAACTTGCAATTTCTTCATTCGACGATTTTCTAATAATAGGAGCGTCTTTGATCCAGATCAATAGATGGAAATGCTGCGTTCCCCTACCTTGATACTCGCGCCTCCGGAAATAATGGGTCACCTCTCCGATAGGGTTATCGGGAGAGCGTATGAAATCCAGCATACCGTGGAACTTATTGTCAATAAATCTAGATGCCGATACTGGATCCGCCGCGATCAATTGACTCGGAGACATCTTGGCAGCAGCAGGGCCACCCACTTCACGAAGGAATTCCGTCATATCGGACCATAACCATTTGCTCGGACTTAGGGTGAGAAACCATGTTGCCGGATCGTAATAATGTATCATACATGAAACATCATTTCTTGGCCGGCTCCAATATTGTTCTGTGTTGCGCAGCCTTGAAAATATTGCATTCAAATTTCCTTCCAATTCTTCTCTAGACAGTTTTTCTAGACAACTCGCTGCGGTAAGCCGTTCGCTTGGATTGGTGATGTTATGTTTGTAATATATCCCACTACTCAATTTCCGAATATTGGCATCATTCAATAAATAAAAGAGGTTTTGCTGATCTAGCCGGTATTGTGAATGCTTCGACATAAGTCTCGATTTTATGAATTCGGCATGTGTCAGACGGGTCGACCTATCCTCGTTTTGTCCATTGCGACCATATGGATACAAATGTGGAAAACACAGCAAATCTAGACTTTTATAACGGTTATCTAACGGCACGCCGTTGATTTTCAACATTTGATAAAGATCTGTCACAGTTTGATTAGGCCTCTTTTTCTACATCGGATGGATAATGAATTGTTCGTAGAATTCGTCTGATTGTGAAACTTGCGTTAATAACGCTGGACGCTTGTTTGCATTAGTTTCATTCCGACTTTCGCTGTGCTGCAAGTTTTCATCGTCGTTAGTTTAACTTTTAACAATTACTGTTTCCGTTTTATCAAGACATTGACCTTCCTGCAAATTATCATCTTCGTTTTCTTCGCTTTCGACATCTCCACACTGAAAAAACTGCTATGCTTGAAACAACTATAAGAACGATAGTTGGACCGACTGTAGTTGGAGTAAATCAAAATTATAGTTCGCCCTACTATAAGATCGCAAAATTCTATGATTGTTTCAACTATGGAAGTATAGCAAGACAAAATTCGTTACGTTAACTATATTTCTAATTAGTAACTGGGACTATAAGTTTATTGTTGGTATGACACACAGCGTCGTGTTGAACTTAATACTGGCTATGGTTTTCCGAAAAATATTCCATAGTCGCCTTAACAATGGAGATACAACTATACACCTAATAGTGACCTGTACCATAATTAAATAGTAACTATAAATCAACGGCGATAACTACACACAATTTGTTCAACCAACTAAATATAGATGTTTTCATTACGGATGCATTGTATTTGATCGTAATATGTATATGTTTGAGCCAACAATTTCAATATAGTGTTAGGTAAATCATTAGCCAATAGAAGACAATAGTCTGGAAAAATGAGCCGAATTTTTCGTTTGTTCCAAGAGAATAATATACTCTCAATCTGTTCAACTGTATATCAATGAAAATTAGTTTCAAAATGTCAGTAGAAAAAAATAGGGCATTGTCAGATTAACTGTAAAGTTGTATTTACACATCAGTATATACAAATCGCGAAATTAACATGCCAATATAAGGTTTTAGTGTCTCAATGATTTATATGATGGACCAAACCGCAGATCATGTTCGGTATACATTATTAATCATATCGAGAACTAATTTTCCATAAGGTAGTTTGGCCTAGTAGGTAGAGCGTGCGATTAGTAATCTAAGAGCGAGGCGAGCGGTGGTTCGAATCCCGGTCGGGGACAAATAGGAATTGCGACTGAAAATGCGTTTTCATCGATTTGTGGTTGATAATAAGTTGTAAATATGTTGTGTACACGCTCAGATTGCAAGAAAAATCAAATAAAAAATGTATACATTATTAGGCGAGACTCTATCGCTCTGCATATTTTCAATCCGTTGAAGGTATCGATCAAATCGAGTCAGGTTAAAGAGAAATTAAGAAACTTCTTCTTCTTGTTTTGACGTTTCGGCGCTTAGTTTGTCGCCCTCTTCAGAACAAACTGTTTATTTAGAAAAAAATAAAATACAAAAATTAAAATTAAAATTAAGAAAACGAAGATTATAGTCTAACATTTTTTTGTAAGTATTAAATTATTATTTGTTATTGATAGGTAGTTACCAAGTACTGTAGACAAAATTTTTTAATCCATTTTTTTGTTGTTCAGGGAAAACGGTAGATCGTGTACAAAGCCAGTGACGTCAACGGTTGTGGAGTTACAATTATTCGAAACTTTCCTCTTTCGTGTTCTATTTTGCCACCAAGACATGTTCACAAAACGAGTACACCCGTTAAATAATCAAAAGATAAAAAATACACAGTCTAGACGTAAAAAATTGGTGCACAAGGCGATCGAGACTTTAAAAAGGGGGAATCGAACACTATAACGGTCAAGAAATCAAACTTCGAGTGTTGACGGACTCAGGACAACTACGAGAGGGAAGGTCGTTCGAAATCCGGATTAGATAGCGTCAGCTGGGGTCTATATACAACTGAACTAAACACAGACATATAAATCATTATGAAACACTCTTAGAACGTAGTCTGTGGAGTAAAAGTTTGTACGGGGCGTGGAGATTTTTAGTGTCTTCCTGCTTGTTCATAGGATTAGCCTGCAGGTGAATGTGCATCATTTCGGAAGTCAGTCTTTTTCCCCAATGAGGTTCTCTGTCTAATATCTTGGCTCCATCCCAATCGAACGAATGTTTAAAAAGTTTTTGATGAACTGACACCGCCGTATGTACTTCAGGAGACTTTTCAATGTTCGAAGAGTGTTCCTTAATGCGGGCCTTAAGTTGACGTTTTGTTTGACCCACGTATGAGGCTGGGCAGTCCTTACACGAAATCTTGTACACTACGTTAGTCTGTAATGCGGGGGATAAACGGTCTTTACCTTTGACTACAATGTTGGATAAGTTGTTATTAACCCTTGGAACCAGAGTGATATCGTGGTTCTTGAATATCCTGCCGATTTCTTCTGAAAAACCTCTAACGTACGGTAACGAAATTATTGGATGATTTGAACAATGATTACCGCTGACAAGGAGAACAGAGGTGCTCCCTTCGGTGTCCGTTAGGGTGATGATAACTTTATTGCTGTTAAGTTTTTTGTTCCTAAGATAGTGTAATCGTTTTGGAATCAGACTCTCAAAAAACAGTTCAGGGTAGTTATTCATCCGTAAAAGTGACTTAACTAGGTCTAAATTTTCAGCATGGAATTTCCGGTGTGACAGAGTCACAGCACGGTCTACAAGATTGAACACCATGGCACGTTTCTGAGTTAGTGTATGGGCCGAATTGAAATGTAACATCCGACCCGAAAAGGTTGGTTTTCTGTACCAATTAGTTAGGATTGTGTCCTTCTCCCTGATCAGTACCACATCTAGGAAACTAATCTTATTCTCGGACTCAAGTTCTGACGTAAACTGTAGTCTGGGATGGTATGAATTGAACGTTGATAAGACGTGATCGATTTTATCCGAAGGGACACCCATAATGATGTCATCGACGTATCGGTAATAAAATGACGGAGAAAAATCCAATTTGGATAGACAATCATTCTCCAGGTCTACCATCACAATATCGCTGAAAATCGGAGACACAGGTGAACCCATTGGGGTACCGAAGATTTGTTTATAATACGCATTATTAAACTGAAAATAGGTATTCTCTATTTCTGGTCGAACCAGGCCCTTAGTGTCTCTCCGCTTCTTTGTTCTTTGAGTCCAGAGAAGTCGAAGGAATTTGTAAGCTCACTCATATTGAGCATTTCTTGAAGCGAGTACAAGTTTGCGTGTCCACACATTTTTATTTGCACACAAATCTACAAATTTTCTTACAAAGGTAACACGTCCGTTGGTTCGGAGGGCTGATGAGATTGTGGAGACGCTTGAGATTTTTTCAGGCGTCTTTAGCAACCAATTAACAAGTTAAATGAAGCCTTTGTTTTTGACCAATCGGTGAATTGACGCTAATTCTCGGTCGTTAAGTCCGTTCGTTTTCGTTTACAATGCGAAAAATAGACGCGCGTTTCGGGATGAGTTGGATTTGCTCGATTACAAAATCATAAAATCGTTTTCACCCTGTTTCTTAACCGAGTTTTTATTGAGTTATGCAGTTTTCTTCTTTATCATACTGGAGAAACAAGCCTCTTCGTTCTGGTACGGGACGTTTCTTACGACAACTTTAGCCTCTGGAACTCATCTCGTCCTTGAGGAAATTCGGATTCCTTCACATCTACGGCGAAGAGCGGATTTCTACACGGATTTTTTGGAACGGATTGGACTCTCTCGAACTGGATATGAAATATGATCGTTCCGATTTCTTCATTATCCTCTTTATTATTTGTCAAATACTCCATGAGTACATTTTCCAAAGAACGAAATCTCGTTTCACTGAGAAACAATGTTCTCGGAATTGAGATTGACTTCACAATCCCTCCTATCCTTGTCCTGTGACTCATCCCTGTCCTCCAACTCCAGGGTGTGCTGCTTTTTCCGGTCCTGATGGTCCTTCTGGGTGCGATCCTTGGTTCCTGTGTCCTTTAAACTTTCCTGAGGAAGTTTCTTGACCGATTTTTCAACGGATGGACAATTCTCCCACCGGCTGGGTAATTTTCTCACCGAGTGGACTCTTCAACTTCGCCCCGGACGGAACCTGCGGGATCTTCACAGGATCTTCGGCATAGATACCACGTGGCGGCGATGGAGTGATGGATAGTTTTTGGGATTGTGGTGCTTACCACTTTCTGGTTTTCTGAGGTTTTCCAGAAAGTAGTCGATAGGCTAATGCCGGATAGTTCTTGGGAGAACACCAGTTTGAAAGAGCCTCAGCTCTATTTTAGTGTCGATTTGTTAGTTGTTTTCGACCGTTCTTCCAAGAGTCGGGACGACTCTTCTTCAGCGGGGGGAGTAATGTTATAAAGGTACCCGTTGTATGAGGGTTTGACAGGGGAAGTCATAATGAGACACCCCTGAACTTAGTACCCTGAGGAAATAGTTGATAGAAATAAGTGATATGAAATATCTGAATTACTGGTAGCTGCGTCAACCAGTATTATTGTGAAAACAGTCTTGTCCCAGACTTTAAACTCTGAACATGTATATTCACTTGCTGAATAAACATATAATTTCTTTGCACCTTAAACTTGGTCTCACGTGTCGCCTTTATCATTTCGGGAGAACCCTTATTTATTCGTGACAAGTTCCCATCCTTCGTTACAATAGCAACCTTACCCTATACCTGAAACCCTACAAGCAGGGCATGGGGCTGTATTTGACGCCACCAAAAAACTAACAAAGCTGCCACGCCGAGCTCTCCTCGGTCGATAATCTATCACAACCGCTCTACATTACCCGTCACAACTTATCGACCGCTGCTTTGTGATCTGTCTTACCCTGCGTACACCCTCGGTCGATGACCGATCACAACCGCTCTACATTACCCGTCACAACTTATCGACCGCTGCTTTGTGATCTGCCTTACCCTAAGTACACCCTCGGTCGATAATCGATAGCAGCCACTCCACATTACCCCCGCTTGGTCGGTAAGACAGTGCGATCCTGGGGCAAAACAGGACTGCTCGGTCAATAAAACAGAGCAAATCTGGGTAAAATAGAGCTGCTTGGTCGGTAAAACAGACACCCTACATTACCGACTGTAGGTAAAACAGACGCAGCCCGGTCGGTAACAGGGATTCAGATCCAGAACCCCCATATATTGTCTACTAACAATGCAAACCCAATCAAGTATACGTAGCGAGGAGTCGGGGTAAACCTGTATCGAAACATGAAAGAGATCTTGATGATAGTAAGAGTGAAGGTAAGTTATATAAGATATAACAATTGAATTATTATTTATTTTTATTATCAGATGTCATATGTAGCATTTATAATCAGGCAATCATTTTTTATTTTTATTACTTTCACATAAATTCTTTAGAACGTAAGTCATTCTTTACTTCAATTTTTTTTACTTTAATTCTTCACTTTTATGTAATATTATCATAATCTGATAGAAATAATATATTGATGGTGAGTTTTTCGTTATTAGGCGGGAGCAGGACCTTCACCACCATCTCCGTCCCGATTTTCCCCTCTTCCTCCACGTCATCGGGTTCCTGGTCTATTGCCTCTGGGATACGGCATCCCAGCATTGGCCAGCAGTCGTAGAAGATTGGAAATATTCATTTGTTCTTGTTGGTAGGAACGACGACGTCCTCGTCCTCCGCGCTGGTGTCGCGGTTCACAATTCCCTGAATAGAATGTAGACAAATGATACTTTCATCAATACATGTTTTCAATATATTTCAGTAAAGTTCGGTGATATGATTGAGGCCTGAGAGGTGTAATCAAATTGTGGGCTACGGACTTCTATTGCTAACAATGACTCAGTGAGGGACATTTTAATCGTTACCATCGTCCTACGGTACAGCCGCAGGTTGTACGCCAGGTTGAGCGGCAACTGCTGCGTTCACCAGAGGAGCTCCGGCTGGTTGGACCTGCATAGCCGCGGGTTAAACGCCAGGTTGAGCGGCAACTGCTGCGTTCACCGGAGGAGCTCCGGCTGGTTGGACCTGGATAGCTGCGGGTTGAACGCCAGGTCTAGCGGCAACTGCTGCGTTCACCGGTGGAGCTTCGGCTGGTTGGACCTGGACAGCCACCGGTTGAACGCCTGGTTGAGCGGCATTATTGGTTGGTGGAATTTGACCTGAAAATTCAACCACCCAATCCTCTAACTAAAATGAAACTTGGGTTGGCGGATCAAAATCAATTACTGAGATACATCTGGTAGTGCAATGCATTTGAGTCGTGATTTTATTTTTTTTTTTTTTCACTGAAGGGAAAATTATTTCGAGCACGTTCGCGAAATCGGAAATTATTTCATATCTTCAACCGTACCGTTTTCAGGTCCGTCCTGTTGCATGTTTTTAGCCTCGGCTCGATTCATCTCCAGGTTAGGTTCGATTACAATCGGCATCGGCAGTTCTACTGACACTGTTTGTTCTGCTACTTCTGGAAATTACGAGAAGATTATAAAAGTCTATTTATTCGAAAGCTTTCGCCGAATAAGTAGGTATGATACATATGCTGCGATTTGTGAAACGTACGTAATCCAAGGTTCTGTTCCTCAACAAAATGATACTCGATGGCGGCACGCGTTGGGTTTTCGACACTAGTAGCGTCCAAGTTGAGATTCATTAGCTCCGATTCATCACAATCTGTATCAAAATCCATGCTAACCAACCGACAAACGAATATACTGTTTTTTTTTCCTATATTAATTTATGGTATCAAGAATTGTATGTAGGCAACTTACATTGTTTGCTAAATATGCAGTTCCCAGCAAGACTTCTCAAAGCGTGCTTCCTGGTAGCACCACGGACGAGAACGAGATTGAAGGATGGTTATTCCCCGAGACCAATGCGATTCAATCATAGACAATATGGTGAATATAGTCCATCAACTCAAATGTGCAGGTGGTACTCTCTCTCTGTAGGTATTGGGTCTATTTATGCAGGTAGATGAGAGGTGGAGCACCAATCATAGGGCAGAGAGGTAAAAATGTAAGTTGCCTACATACAATTCTTGATATTATAAATTAATATAGAAAAAAAAAACAGTATATTCGTTTGTCGTTGGTTAGCAAGGATTTTGATACAGATTGTGATGAATCGGAGCTAATGATCCTGAACTTGGACGCAGCTAGTGTCGAAAACCCAACGCGTACCGCCATCGAGTATCATTTTGTTGAGGAACAGAACCTTGGATTAGGTACGTTTCACAAATCGCAGCATATGTATCATGCCTACTTCTTCGGCGAAAGCTTTCGAATAAATAAACTTTTATAACCTTCTCGTAATTTCCAGAAGTAGCAGAATAAACAGTATCAGTAGATTACAGTAGATATTGTCTTATAAGATTGGCACCGTACTTAACTTGGTAGACCGAGCCAGCAGATTATCAGCCCCTGAATTCCACCAAAAAAACATGGATCTCATATTTAATGTGTTGCGATTGAACGACTATCCTCCTGGTCTGTTGAATAAACACATACAACGCCGGTATCATTCGATTACTAACGCCACCGGTTTAAATAACATCAACGATGATGATCTTAGAGATGATGCTACTAGGAGGAAATTCGTTTCTCTTCCCTATGTGGCTGGCCTTTTCAAATCACTTAATAGAATTTTTGCGAAGTACAACATTAAGTTTGTTGGTAATAACTACCGAGACCTGAGTTTTGTTTTTGATTCTGGAAAAGATCCTCTACCCCTTAATAAGCGTTCGAACGTGGTATATAAGGTCCCATGCAATGATTGTAGTGGCGCTTACATCGGCCAGACTTACAGGCAAATAGGTACTAGGATTGGGGAACACAAAAATAATGTGAATGACTCTGTGGAGCGGCATACTGCCCTCACTAAACATATGATAGACCATAACCATAGTTTTAATTACGATCGCACTATCATCCTTGATAAAGATCCTCGGTACTATAAGAGATTATTGATTGAAATGTGCAACATTGTTGGGCATTCTTCATCAGTTAACCTTAGACAGGATATAGAACACCTAAGCATAATTTATTCCTCGGCCGTCAAGAAATACTAGGTCTTATCTACTACTGATATGCGTTCCACCTTATCCCCTGAGTGCTCTATTGACTATAATCTATTCACTCTATGCCCACTTTCGCTCTCTAGATTGATACCACACATCCCATCTGTTGTCATTGCGCGGGATCGACCTTCGCCCGGCTTTGGTTAAGAACTCTCCAAGTATCTCTTTAATTGTTGTTCAGAGAAACATTTTATTATGATGGAGAAGTGGAAATGATTGATTGCAAAATAATGTAGCTTGCTCCTGTTCCGTGTTCGCTACGTTTTTTCTCTTTCTGTTTTATAGGTATACTTTCTATGTTAATCAAGGTATGTCTAGTTATTTAGGTTAGGTTCTTGATAAGTTCAAATGTAACGGTAATTTTAAGAGATTTTTGTTATATTTTTTTAAATAACAGATATTTGAATAAATCCGTTCTGAGGAGGGTCCCCATCAGGACCGAAACGTCAACAAATCGACGCATTCATGACCTGTCACTAAGAATCACCTTACAGTATCAGTAGAACTGCCGATGGCAATTGTAATCGAACCTAACCTGGAGATGAATCGAGCCGAGGCTAAAAACATGCAAAAGGACGGACCTGCAAACGGTACCGTTGAAGATATGAAATAATTTCCAATTTCGCGAACGTGCTCGAAATAATTTTCCCTTCAGTGAAAAAAAAAACAATCACGACTCAAATGCATTGCACTACCAGATGTGTCTCAGTAATTGATTTTGATCCGCCAATTCAAGTTTCATTTTAGTTAGAGGATTGGGTGGTTGAATTTTCAGGTCAAATTCCACCAACCAATAATGCCGCTCAATCAGGCGTTCAACCGGTGGCTATCCAGGTCCAACCAGCCGAAGCTCCACCGGTGAACGCACCAGTTGCCGCTAAACCTGGCGTTCAACCCGCGGCTATCCAGGTCCAACCAACCGGAGCTCCTCCGGTGAACGCAGCAGTTGCCGCTCAACCTGGCGTACAACCTGCGGCTGTACCGCAGGACGATGGTAACGATTAAAATGTCCCTCACTGAGACATTGTTAGCAATAAAAGTCCGTAGCACACAATTTGATTACACCACTCAGACCTCAATCATATCACCGAACTTTACTGAAATATATTGAAAACATGTATGTATTGATGAAAGTATCATTTGTCTACATCCTATTCAAGGAATCGTGGACCGCGACACCAGCGTGGAGGACGAGGATGTCGTCGTTCCTACCAACAAGAACGAATGAATATTTCCAACCTTCTACGTCTGCTGGCCAATCCTGGGGTGGCGTATCCCAGAGGCAACAGACCAGGAACCCGAGGACGTGGAGGAAAAGGGGAAAATCGGGACGGAGATGGTGGTGAAGGTCTTGCTCCCGCCTAATAACGAAAAACTCACCATCTGTATATATTATTTCTATTATTTCTATAGGATTATGATAATATTACATAAAAGCAAAAAATTAACGTGAAAAAATTGAAGTAAAGAATGACTATACATTCTACAGAATTTATCTGAAAGTAATAAAAAATTAAAAATGATTCCTCGATTATAAATGCTACATATGAGATCTGATAATAAGAATAGATAATAATTCAATTGTTATATCTTATATACCTTACCTTCACTCTTACTATCATCAAGATCTCTTTCATGTTTCGATACAGGTTTACCCCGACTCCTCACTACGTATACTAGATTGGAGGAATTGTTACATTGAAAATTTAATATCCTGAACATATCTACATCGCTACTTTATTTATTGCATAACATTTTTGAATAAAGTACAATTCAACTAGGGGTAAATTAGAAATATATCTTAAAAAATCTTCATAGTAAGGAAATCTGAAAATCAATGTGTAAATAAATAATTATCGATATACACTCAATAAAGTCTTCCGAGGTACTACTTCTATCCATTCCATCCGGTCCACCAATTCTTAGAACCAGATGATTTCAAGTCGTGTAACTCCGGTAGTCTAATAACTGTGCCGCGATGTGAAAATTGAAAGCTAAGTCATCGAAGCAAATCCCCGGAGCATAGCGCAACGTACACATTTTTTCCACAGATCTAGAAGTATGTGTGCGATAACTATAACCAACGCAGTTAGACAATTGGTCATATCGTCAAGTCCTGAGGGAACGGACGTATTCGGCCGACAGTCCAGAACTGAAACGTAACTCAAGAAACTGTGTATGAAGTGTTACGGACCTCTATACTTGTCTGAAAGCGTATTCCGAGTTACGCCCGCTCTAGACTGCCCGCCGAGATACCTCTGCTTCCTCAGGACCCGTCGATATATCAATCAATATGTCAATAGTCCGTCCACAAAATAGTCTCTCTGGAACTAGACCACTCGGGTATATTGACTCTTTGAGACCCACGCAATTTTTGTTGTTTTTAATGTACTTGCCTCGATACTCTATCGAGTCCCTTGATATTCAGCACCTGAATCATGAACATATAACCAATAAAGCGTGTTATTCTACATCGTAAGAATTTTTTCACCGAGCTAGATATACTATCAGATGGTTAGCCATAAATGGAGGACAAAGTATTATAAGCTGGTCGAGGCTAATTTCATCTGACGCATAACAAATTTCACATATTTTCAATAATTATGTTTCGCATACTGAACTGTTAATAATTATACAAACGACCAATTGATTAATCTAACTGGTTGACTCTGATAACCTCATAACTTGATTTTTCCATGAAACTGACTCGCAATTTCCATACGATGTAGAGCCGAATATATAAACTTCAAAGCCCATCTTATTTCATTTCACTTTCTCGGTAATGATTCTCATATCACATCATTTATCTCAATATCACGTAGTGATAACGAGCGGAATGAAATGTGTTCGTTCAGCGAAAATCTGTCAAAGCCAAGCAGCCGACGCAAACACGCTATAGCTAGCAGTTTCCGTCAATCGATTCTCGATGTGTTTAAATATGGCGGCTTGTTTACTTCGATTCGATCTCACCCGTGGTCACCCCCCATCCTCTTTGGTCACCCCGTGGTTCTCACAGTGCCGTCACAAGCGCTATCTGGCGGCTAACGTTAGGCACTTGGATCACAGCTATCCCTGCTGTCTAGTGGTGGCCAATCTTCTCTGATTTTTATGAAAATAGGTTTTGGCTGAAGGCGGTGAAGGAGAACAAAATTCTGACGATGAAAACGGGTCCTCGAAAACTTTCAAAAATTATATCTCAGCTCTCCGGGCACCGATTACATTGAAATACGACTCAAACGTAAGCTTTTCATGCCCATGTCCTAGGATAAATATTTTAATCCCGTATATGTAGCGAGGTGAATGAAAAGACAGATTATAATTCTCCTCACCACCCGAATAGCTCCCGTTCGGGTAGTCTCACGCGACGTATTAACAAATTTTTTTTAATGTACTTGGCGCGAGACTCTACCGAGTCTCTTGATGTGGTCAGTCTGTTCACTTCAATTGTGCATGGTTGGAATCCCTCTCTGGGCGGGTCCGAAAACCGAGAACCACTGGATATCTGCGTTCACGCCGCCGCCATCTTTGCTGAACCGAGTTGCCCTCATCCACGATTATTCGTGGTATACGAAAGGATTTCCAACCGTAAGGAAGAAAACCACGGACCATTTGTCAAATGGATAAATACTTTCACACATTTTACTTAGAATCAAATACGAAAATGCCGTTCTGCATTTCAAATGTCTGTTTTGAATAGAACCCTCATAGAACCTATTTTAAATATATTACCCAGCCCTGTTAACATGGTATGCATACTCACACATAACATTCAAGTAGAATGGACTACTTTCTCCATCTCCTTCGCCGTTGAATGCAACGCATGTATAGTTGCCAGCACTTCTCCGATCAACGCCTTGAAGCACTAGGCTCTGATTACTGATGATGATTCCTTGGGCAATATTGTGTTGCAAAGCTTTTCCCTGCAATAAAAGAATTGAGATTCAGAATTCGAAAAATGTTACTTATTTGGCGAAAATTTTGTGGACATAGATCATAAAAGGATGGTTAACGACAAATGGGACACAATTTCGCGGACAATTTGGAGTGTTCGATGCCGATCAAAATATTAGCGGGGATTGAGGGCGTATATACACCTTTCAATTTGTAAAGAATCGATTTTTCGTTTCTGTCAGTTTTGGAACACTCAGGGCCCAAGATATCTGTAAAACAAGCGAGTTTGAGCTGACTCTGAGCCAGCCGTTGAACTTCCCGTTATCTATTTTGTTGTCAGCTATTTTGAAATTTGCGAAACTGACCTCATATTCTTGATCAGTAGGTCAAAAACCATCGAGTACCAAATTTTATAAGACTTCGAATGTTTTGAAATCTTTCTCCAGCAAATTAGATTCGCCATTCAAAATCATGCAGAACGGACTTCAGGTTCGTGATCAGCGATCCACAAACCATATAATACTAAATTTCATTTAAATCCGTAGGTCCGTTCTCAAGGTATTGTCATATCTTTCGTATATTTTTTTTTCAATTTTGTTATCTCAGTAATTCGAATGGTGCCAAATAGATCTAGGCAAATATCTAATCAGTTCTCAGTTGAGAAAACCCGCGTCGATTGAGCGTTATTTGATTAAAATCCGCACATTCGTTTTTGAGATATCGTGGGGACTATTTTGTCACGTTAGTACATTGTGCATCAAGCGCGGAAAGTTGTTGAAATATAGTATACGCTTGACTGCATCTGTGGATTCTCGTTCCAGAGGTGGAGCTCTTAATACTGGTATACAACCGTCTCGGTCTGATTCTCGGACAATACTGACTCCGAACTAAACCTTTCTCAAGCCCTCTGACTATTCACCTTATCCTCTAACCGTTTTTGCCGCCTCGGTACGTATCACTTGCTCCAGCTGGGTGGCTTATCCCACTCATACACCCGGACGACTTATGTACCTGTGCTCTCCCACACACGAGTGGCTCACTGGCTACGTGAGACCCACGACCACACGTGACGACTCATGTACCTGTGCTCTCCCACACACGAGTGGCGCACTGGCTACATGAGACTCACTACCACACGTGACGGCTCATGTACTTTGTAACGTGGCAAATAGTTTGCCCGTTATAGCATCCGTCAACGCAGCGGAAGGATTGCAAATATCCTCGCGCGACACTCGGTACGCGCCTAGGTTTGAGACAAGTTTCGAAGGGTCACGTGGTTCACTAGGACAAGGAGCGACCTTACCCCGCTCCCCCGCGCACCTACGAGCTAGCGCGGGGAAGAAGCGTCTAGCCATCTTGCGAATTTGCCTACGAGAGCTTCCATGTTGGATTTTGAGCTAGCAACAGCCTACCTGTTGCGTCGTGCTGTATTCCGCGTCGAATTCCGCGTTTTGAGTAGCAATAGAGTCTACCGAGCCCTAAAAATCCCGCGATCGTCATCGCCGTGCGTTGTGCATCCCGTGTACGCAGAAATTGTGTTCGACCCGCTCGCCTGTGAACCCGTGCTCCCCGAAACCGAGTTTCAGTCGGCCTGCAGGCACATCGCCGCGCCGGCTCCCCTGCGAATCCGACTCCCAGTGCGTAGTGTACCCAAAAAGACATTGCCACTCCACTTGTTGAATTACCCGAGACCCTGCGAGCCAAGGTGGGATCGTATCGTCTATATTTTCGTCCCCTGCGCTGCGAGAAGCCTGTAATAACTTTGTCTAGGTGGGCTTGGCTACCGCCAAGACGGTTGGAGCCTGAGACGAGGAGATCAGCGTTACGGGAAGTACCCTAGATCCGCTCGGGACCTATGCTCTTTTCGCATGGACTCCGTGCGTTTATGGTACGAAGGTATCTATGCGTTCAGCGTATATCGCTCTCGTGCGTTCAGTGCACAGCTCTCGTGGGATCAGCGCATAGCTCTCGTTGGACAATCGCATCGGTGTTTGCCTTGTTCGCATGAGACACTTTTATACTCAAATCGCAAAGTTATTATGCGATAATAGCAATTTTCTCATACCTTCTTCGCATGGAACACTCTCGTGCGAAAATAGCAATAACGTCTCATATGATATTCGCAACAGAGTTCTTTCCGTGTAAAAGCTCATTTCATATAACATATTCTTCGTCATATATTTTTCCTATGCTCCAACTTGTTACGAACTGGTGACTAAAATGATAACGATTTGTATACTTTTCTTTTTGTTATGCTTCGCCTTATGGGGTATGTGCACGTGGGCGGAGTCGAAGGCTGACGACCAGCGCTCACCGTGGCAAAAGTAGGTACCGTTGGGACTCCACGTCTTCCCGAGTCTCGTTTGATTGCGTGCTAATTGAGTAGAAAACGGCACTCTAGGACTATGAACTTTCTTATTCCCGAACTGTGCTTTATGGAATTATCAATCAGTCACAGTCTCAGTGTTCGTTGAATTACTATGATGTTGAAATCAGATGCGTGTAAACTATTTAGAATACAGATTCAGGTAGAGCCTTCATAACCTCGAATGTTTGACAGTTTGACGTTGTTTATTTCGTTATCTGGCCGTCATAGATATCCGAAAAAGACTTGCAGATACTCAATTATATTGCGAGATACAAAAGCAACTCGTAAATCTGTCTGAAACTAGGCATGAGGCATCTTTACTCCGCGCGGATCGTGCGACAGCCAAGTGTTTCAATATGGCTGCTGTCGGCTGTTGACAACGTGTTTTAATAATTATTTCTATGGAAATTGGAATGTCGTTGTTGCGGAGCAATAATTGTACAATGAAACTCCATTTTCTGTCCATCTGAAGATAATTTCAGGCTACTGAATGATCATCTAAATTTGTAGAAACAAAAAGATTTCTGTCCTTTCTCAACTTAGCCCCATGTGAAGTGGAGTCCCAATCCCAGGTTCACAGAGCTGTCACTGGTAGCGCAGTTTGTCAAACTGCACATAGCCCATAATCGACTTTGAATTATATGTACTTATATTTACTTCAGAATTTACTATTTATCCACTTGTGTACAAAAATATAAAATCCATCGCAAAAACATTTGAAATGTAAAGAATTCATCAAGGGAAAATTATCGTTAGCTTCTTTCGTGAAATTATAAAAGAACACTAACACTGTGATTTCTCAGCAAGTATACGTCATGAAGTCGGACCCTCTCTGTTTCGTGTCATATTGAAACCTCATTCCAAGAGCTAAGTACTTCGCGGGCACGTTCTGTTTCATTAATTTGTTTCTTCAATTATTCTAAAACTGTTTATTGTGCACTAAGTTGTCTTATGTGTTCACCTTATATCAGTAGATAGGCTAGGGGGCTTCTGGGCCACCCGAAAATTTCTAAGTCCCGAAATCGACCTACTGCGCATGCGCGAGGGCGGGAGATTTGAAATGCAGGTTCACTGCGCATGTGTCAGGGCGGAAAATTCAAAATCAAGGACGATGAGTCATCTTCTGGAACATTCAGGTATGACGTCATTTCCTGTAGTCTGCGACACGGAGGAAAATTCAAGGACGATGAGGGCGGCAGATTTGAAATGCAGGTTGATCGCGCATGTGTCGAGGCGGGAAGTTCACAGAGTCATCTTCTGGAACGGGTATGACGTCATTTCCTGTGGTCGGGGAGCCGTTCCTAGCGCCACGCGGCAGACCGCGCGATTCCCGAAGCTTCTTCTGAATTCATTGGACTAAGAAATTCCTGGAATATGACCTGCTGCGCCACGCGGCACACCGTGAGATTCTGGAAGTTCCAAGGTGACTTTCTCGGAATTCAGCGGACTTATAAATTCCTGGAACATGACTTGCTGTGCTTTACGCAGTGAGAATCTTCGCGATACGCAATTTACAGCTTCAAAAGACACCGCAATTCAAGTATCAAATTACATTCCTTGTTAATTTTTTGAACAATAGTGTTGGATTGCTTCTCATTAATTAACTGCAAATTAATAATGCTCGAGTCAAGGAAGGATTCCTGGAATTATC
Organism: Euura lappo; assembly: GCA_018257835.1. Classification (NCBI taxonomy): domain Eukaryota; kingdom Metazoa; phylum Arthropoda; class Insecta; order Hymenoptera; family Tenthredinidae; genus Euura; species Euura lappo. The sequence goes on along the minus strand of JAEUYN010000349.1, from coordinate 53,291 downwards.
TTGAACCCGTTTCGACATGCAGCACTTCGCGAAATGCACTTTCCAACTGTAAAGATACCGCGATTCCAATATCAAATTACATTCAATGCTATATTCCAAACAATAGTATCAAATTGCTCATCATTAATCAACTGCAGATAAACAATTTTTCGAGCGAACGCTTGATTCCTGGAATTCATGTGTGTCAACCGGCTCAATCGATCTTTCCAGACTGCATATTCCTTAGACGAATAATCTTAGTTGATATAGTATTAAATACTTCAAGCAACGTCATACATGAACGCAGATGCAGTTATCTTCTGTTTATGTAAGACTTTAGGTTAAGGTAGAACGAGATGAACAAGTCTTTTTATGATCAATTATGATCAAAATCAGTTATACAATAATACATGAATGGTTTTACACCAATTTTTTAACTCCACCACTTATCGGATTATATTCCACAATACGATCATGAAGGATGACGCAATACGCTGAGGTTCCGACAGGAAAATTATTCTTTGACTCAAACTCCAGACGAATATCAACGGGTCCAAATTTGAGAGACTCGTTCTGCTTTGAACAGTCGATGATGAACAGAGGAGCGTATTCCAGAAATTGATTTTTCTGCAACCACGGTTCAGGATCTTTTCCATAGTAGGTTGCTTGAAAGTTAGCGTACATATCGTAGAGAACGGCGTACTGGTTCTGACTCATATCGAGGTTCAGGTTACCGTAGGGATAGCATTGCGAATTCAAGAACAGCTTGACGTCGGTGATGCTGCAGTGATCGAAGTGGCTAGCATTTTTATTCGTTTTATTCTTACGGTTGGTCTGAAAGCCGAGCATAACGTATCGAGGTTTTTCTAGTTGAGACGAGGTTTTCACAGTCCAAACGTGTTTGGAAGTGAGGGGGAGTAGAGGGTACTCGTACAATTCCCAAGAACGGAAACTCATGGAGACGGATGGATCCTTCTCGATGTAACTCAGTAGCTCAATTTTTCGCTGATCCGAGAGTTTAACGTACGGCATTAGCCATTCTATGTTATTGATTGCGATCTTGAATTCTTCTTTATCGGTTACAACAAGTACAGCGTTCATGTCAGTTTTCGCTCTTGTTAGGATCAACTCGTGTTTAGCATTGACGATAATCTTACGATAATCCTCAGCAAAACCAAGAATCATATTCAAAGGTATGCACACATCGAAATAACCGTTGATATCGGCCAATTTTCGGCTCTCCTCGACATCAGTCCAACCCGCGTTCTCGAGCAACGAATTCTGACCAGGGGTGAGGGAGGCGTAACCCTTCATGAGACTCGTTAGACCGACATTCTTGTTTCTATCGATCTCAATTGCATTGATCTCATATCGAATTTCTTCAAACAGATGACAGATGGCGTTGTTGACCAGAACCGTGGTTGCTGGAGTTCCATCAGCCTTGGTCAGTCTCCCAGATACGTGGATTGAGCTCTTGCTCGGCAAAAGACATAGGTCTTGATGTTGAACCGTAATGCGAATTTCATCACTATTATTGAAAGTTGAGGATGCATAAGGCTTGTGTGCATGAATCTCGTAGTGCGCTATAGATTCATCAAAGGCAACCGGAGTCTGAATATTCAATATTTCTTCCTCCATGGTATATAGCAGACGATACAGATGCAGAAAAATCGATATTTTACTTTCTTCCAAAAGGTCTGACTTTGAGACCTAGACTTGTCAGAAACAGCACGTTTTGATGTGTTAGCTCCTTGAGAACTGGTTGACGACTGACTTCCCCGAGGCATGTCGGTCTACTAATATAACTGTTGCTGAGTTTTCGATTATAAACAATTCCCATTATTGAGTCTTAAGATGCAGTCTGATGGTTATAACTTCTCCTCGGAAATTAACCAGGTCTCCGTCTTGATCAACGATGCGAAGTTGAAGGTGATCTATAGTCTTGACGGTGATCGGAAGGTAAATGACGTGCGAGGGTACTTCTATGATCTTATATCCTGGTGGAACGACCGGAAAGAACTCGTGAATGGTGTGAACCTTGAGCTCATTGACGTAGACACCTGTTGTGATGTTGCATTCGATTCGTAACGCGTTGACTTTCAGAATAGTTACAGGGAGATCAGATTTATGAGTTTGATCAGGCGGTAATACGCGGGGCGTAAATCCAAGCAAATGTCCAATGGAATCCTCTGGTTCAAAATTGACCGGACGATTGCACTTGATTTCGCTGCGCAATGTATTATTGTTCGGTTTGATTTCAATAATAATACCCTTATCCGTCAGCGCACTCTGTAGATATTTTTCGATGTCTTCTATTTCATAGCTACCGGTAGGAATGGTTATCACTTGATCACCCACGTAAATCTTATTGTGGCCGACGTCTACGTTAGGGATCGAGTTGAAGGTTAGCAATTCAACCAGACCCAAGACATATTGCTTGTGAGGGGAAAGTTCGATAGGTGGAAAGTACTGAGCCTCTAAAACGGAGGAGGTCCCCGAAATGGTTAACGTCAACGAATCATCCATGATGGCTAATGCTGAACTGATTTTGATTGATTATTTTTCAAGTTTATATAGGTTCAACTGTCCGCAGAGGAACTTGAGGCATAAATGTCCACACTCGAACATGTCATAGTCTTGATATCTTTCATGATTATAGTTTACGCTACCAACACCGAGATATTTGACGAGGTCCGATGGCGGCCGAAGGTTACCGAAACTATCAAAGTAATCGACTTTATTATCGATTTTTCTGTACGCAACCCAATGAGTTCCCGGACCATCTTTGTCATCTAAATTTACGATTGCTGCTTCACGCCTGCGCGGTCCGCTCTTCGGCAAGTCATTTCTCATAAAGATACCGCGAAAGTATGGAATTTCAAATTTTTTCGCATACTTCGACAGATCCACATCGGTTAACGCTCGTCGAGGTAGCTTCATAATTAGTTTTTTGACTGTTTTTTCAGATGCAGACCGAAACCCTTCCTGTACGGTTTCAAATGAAGTCCTTTGCCAAGGGCTATGGCTTCCATTGTTTTATTATGACGCTGACTTTCGTCAAGTTGACGCTTGGCCGAGCTTGCATCATTCACTGCTTTCGCAATTCCAGAAGCTCCGCCGGCTATGGCACCAGCAGCACTGAGCCCAGCGAAGATAGGTATGAGAAAAGGTAGAAAGCCACCGACTTTAGCTGGTACAGGTAGAATGCGCGGGGAGCGTACGTTCCGTTTACCACCTGCCTTCTTGACAGCACCGCGTGCGCCTTCGAGCGCCGATTTAATGGCAACCCGTGCATCATTGCTTGGAATCATCGACCGTTTAGCTGCATCGATAACCTTTCTCAATGCCGTCGTCTTCTTCTTCCCCATTCCCATTCCGAATTTGGTTTTAGCTTTCATAGCGTTCGTTACAGCCCACGCGGCTGCCTTTTCACCGAGATTCGCGTCACCAGCTAACACCCGTTTCCAAGCTCGCTCAGCTAATACATTATCCGCTGTATGCCTAGCTTCAAGATTATCTTGATTCTTCGAGTATGCTATATCGTGTTCCTTGCATGCAGCGTCCAGGGGATTGATTCCTGGATCACCTCGAGCGAGTCTTTTCGTCAATTTTGTACCAGGTCCACAATATTGGTAGCCAGGTATATGCAATTCTATCGGGAGGCTATTGATGATTCTGTTCACCAAACCTTTGCCTCGCTTTTTACAGTTTCGCTTGGGAGTACCTTTTTTTGCTCTGTGTACGATCATGTCCACGCTTCGACTGACGCGAAAACTATATAAAGGCGTTATTTATAGCTTATGAGATCAGTCACGTTCGAGATGAACTTCAAGGCACAACCTATCAAACTACCGATCATGAATTTCGATAGTTTTTCATCGCAGACCAAAAAACAGGAGAAGCGACATGGTGCATTACTACCGAACAGCGTACGCGCGGTATTCTGTGGTCCATCGAACTGTGGCAAAACGAATGCACTACTCACACTCATAACGCATCCCAATGGACTCAGATTTGAGAACCTTTATGTCTATTCGAAATCTCTGAATCAACCTAAATACGAGTTGCTGGAACAATTACTCAAGGCTGTAGACGGCGTCGAGTATTTTGCCTTTAATGAGCACGAGCAGGTTGTTGCAGCAAGCGAAGCACGACCTAACTCTATTTTCGTGTTCGATGACGTAGCATGTGAGAAGCAGGACAACATCAGAGCGTACTTCTGTATGGGAAGGCATCACAGTGTCGATAGTTTCTATCTCTGTCAGACGTACGCCCGTATTCCTAAGCACCTTGTGCGTGACAACACCAACTTGATAGTTCTATTCAAACAAGACGATATGAACCTGAGGCATGTGTACGATGATCACGTAAACACCGATATGACGTACGTGCAGTTTAAAGACCTGTGCTCCGCCTGCTGGGATAGCGATAAGTACGGGTTCGTTGTAATTGACAAGGACAGTGAGCTGAATGAGGGTAGATATAGAAAAGGGTTCGACTGTTTTGTGAGTATTAAAAAGTAGCGTCTTCACGGAAATTGCGACAGTAACGCTGTAGACTCGGATACGTCAACATGCATAAAATTCAGAAGCAAAAAGAAATCCTGCGTCAAATCGCTCAAGCTAGCGCAGCGATTCGACGGAAACATCGTATGATAAAATCAGGAAAGGAAGCTGTTGAACAAACTATGAACGATGTCTTCAAACCCGTGGTAGCCCCACTGCATAAATTAATAGATATTTCAGAGGACACGAAACCCATCAAGGAAGAAATGAAACAGATTAAAAAAGAAATGAGTCAAATTAAAGAGGAAATAATAAAACCTAAAGAAGAGGTTAACGAATTTTCGAAACGTAAAGAAGAAGAGGAAGATGATGCATCGTTTTTAACAGCAAATGATGATGACAAAGAAGACGAAGAGGAAGACGAAGGAGGAGAGGGAGAAGGACAAGAAGAAGGAATGAGAGATCAGTCAATGATTGAGACACGTTCCGAGGAAGCAAAGTATCTCGAAATGATGAAGGATAAAACGAGAAAAAGTGAACTGGATAGCGTGTGTGGTGTACGCAAACTTGCACACGATAATCTCATGGTTGGTGATTCAACGATAAGTTTTGAACCGCACCACGTCCGCATAGGCGATACGCTATACCCAAAGACCAAGGGGTTGTTGGAACTGTTGTTCAAGAGGGTACCCGATGATAGTTTTGTAACGTCAGCGGACCAAAAGATCTATCAAGACATTATTCTCAAAACTAATGCGCACAGAAACTACTACGAGTCTGACCAGCCCGTCCGGATTCAAAAAAGTAACAAATTGAGAAATATCATGGGTGAATTACTAAAAACTAGCCCTGCAATGAAAAAACGTAATGGCGAATTACTCAAAACTAGTCTTGCGATGAGAAAACGTAAGGGCGAATTACCAACAACTGGTTCTGTAATGAAAAAACGTAAGGGTGAAGGTCTACTACCACAGTCTATGGTTGCACAGCCAGGAGTTAGACAGGAATACGTTTTTTGGGACGATCCGAATGAGCTGGTTGAACGTCTTCGATTACTCTTGGCGTCTCAGGCAGCAGGCAACTCAAGTCATTCAAACGAAATAATGTCCGTCATCGAAGAATTACGTGAAGCGGGAATCATTTATTAATCAATAATCTTCGGTTGTGCGATCATTTCCACGATGAGCGTTGACGTGTTTGGACGACAACTGGAAAAGAGTGGGACCGTTAGTAACCGCGGTCCTCCTGGAGTGGGATTCAAAATTACCCCGGACGGACAGTATGATATGGATAACAAGCGACTGGTGAATTTATCCGATCCTGTAAATCAAAACGATGCAGCTACCGTAAAAGTCATGCAAAATGCTATACAGCAAGAAGTCCGTCTCGTATATCAAGTTACAGCAGCCTTGCGTAGCGACGTGGACGATACAACTATAATGATTCAGTCTCTCGAGGCTCGGTTCCGGGAAGATTCGAAGAATTATCTCATCAACACCGAGACAGTACAAGACCTCGCGACACGCAACGCACAGCTCATTTCACACATAGACGAGAGACTGAGAACATTAGAGAGAGCCGGAGAGCAGTTGAGCGAGCGGATACTTGCACTTGAAAATGAACGATAAAAAGCTAGAACTCGTAACGGAGCTGCATAAACCAGCGAGAAAAAATTACCAACGTCGACGTGTAGAAGTTCGTGGTATCGATGAGACCTGGCAAGCTGATCTTGTTGATATGATTGCTTACGCTGGGCAAAATAAAGGCTACAAACACTTGCTCACGGTCATTGACATTTTTTCAAAGTATGCGTGGGCTGTACCGATTAAGAGTAAGACTGGTGATGATGTTACCAATGCCATGGAGTCTATATTTCTCCAGGGACGTGTACCTAAAAAATTACACGTGGATCAAGGAAAGGAATTCTACAATACGAAATTCGAATCCCTCATGAAGCGTCACGGTATCGCGTTGTACTCTACGTACAGTAATTTAAAGGCATCAATCTGTGAACGCTTCAATCGTACACTGAAAAGTAAAATGTGGATGCAGTTTAGTCTCCGAGGTAGCTACAAGTGGACCGATATCTTGAATGAGTTGGTATCCGCTTACAATAACACCAAACACCGAACTATACGCATGAAGCCTACCCAATAAACACAGGTACGTCGAATATACGTATATTAAACGTGTCCAATGTGGAAAGTCGGCATAAGTGGAAAAATTATACGTGGACCACACATCATTCAATCAACGTATCTTGTATACCAGGAAAACCCGTGGAAAACACGTGGAAAACACGTTTATGTGTGCTGGTATATTCTACATGTTTTCCACCGAATAAAAAGCGTTTTTTACACGTGTAATCCATGGTATATTTTTGGTCTCGATGTCCGCGTGCCCGACCTAATTTTCACCTCTCAAAAATTTCCTAACATCCACATTTTTATGACAAAATGCTGTTGCACAAGTCCCATAGTACAGCAGATATTATGTACCTCAAACTCTGTGTTCATCGTAAGAGCTGGCAGCAGCGCAAGGACAAGAGATTGGTTTCACACCCGAGAGGTTCCCGGATCGAATCCCCGTGAAGTCACTTTTTTTTTTTTAATTCTTAAATTTTTAATTGTCTTTCATTAATAACGGTTTTTTATTATTAATAATACATTATTATGTTAAAAACAACATTTGGTTGACATTTTAAGAATAAATATTATCGCGGACAGTGATCAAAAATTGATGGTATAATACACGTATATTTCCCGTATAAGTAATGCGTATCGAAAAATTGGTATAACAGGCGGACTTCGTACCTAAAACTTTATGGTATAATATACGAGTATTTCCCATAGATTCGATGTAACTCGTTTATTACCAACGTTTTCTTAACGTGTCGAGATACGTTTATTATACCACACATCAACCACTGTGTGTTTATTGGGTAAGGATGTGTCAGCTGCGAACGAACAGCTGTTGCTACGCACCGTGTACCAAAAAGTTCGAGCTAGACCTGCGAAACCGCCGAAATTCAAAGTTGGAGATAAAGTTCGAGTCAGCAAATTCAAAAACGTTTTCGAAAAAGGATATACACCCAATTGGACAACCGAAATATTCACTATCATACAGGTTGTGAATACGGACCCTGTGACGTACAAGCTGAAAGATTATCGAAATGAACCTATCGCTGGAGGTTTTTACGAAAAAGAGCTCCTCGCTGTCAAGAATCCTGACATCTACCTTGTGGAAAAAGTGCTGAAGAGACAAGGAAACAGACAATATGTTAAGTGGTTAGGTTTCGATGATACACATAACAGTTGGATAGATAAAAATGATCTGTAAGGTATTTGAATGAATAAATGAAAAATTGGTTTTATTAATGCAGTTTTTATTTCGTTACACACCCGACGTACATCCATCCTTTAGAGTGGTAAAGAAAAATTACAGAAATTTAACACAAATTTTACAAAGTTTTACAAAATTACAAAATGATACAAAAAATTCCCTAAATTTTACAAAAAATGTACTAAATTTTACAAAAATGTACTAAATTTTGCAAAAAATTTACTATTTTTTGAAAGAAATGTACTAAATTTTACAAAAAAATCAAAAAATTTCGATTCATAAAAACTATTTTCGTAAAATACTTTCTGGTTACTCTTATAGCGTTGAGTGTGAGGTAATATGATCCCTCTGGATAACACTCGGTACAGCTGAACGTGTCTCAATACACAATCAACCTTCGTTAATTTTATAGTGACCCCACGGTAACGTGTCTGTACTCTGAGGTAACAAATACCTCTTATCATCGTGAGGATTGAGAGCTAATTTGACTTGTCTGACAGTTTGAACTACGTGACATTTGGTACGGAAAGTACATTGACTTCTCTTTTGTGTATTCCTGTTCTGCAAACAGTCAAGATAATCATCGAAACAAATAGTATTTTGCACAACATTCATCTTTACACCTTTAGATTTTTTAATCCAATCATCATTCTGAACACGAACGCTGTACACTTTACTACGTAAGCCAGCGAACTCTGTCATGATCCTTCCATTGCATTCATCTTTCATTAAGCCGACGATTTTTTTATTACAGAGCGGCATACCGAAAACATTTTCTGGAGGGTAGTCGGAGGTATCGAATTTGTGAATATCACGTTTCATCACTTGATAAATATCTTCACATTTGACTTCATAAATGAGACTGTCTGTGTCGGTATATAGAAGTTTAGAATCATTTTTGAAGACACGTTTCATATAATCATAATGAAAGTCGTAAACGCAAATTTTCGAGAGGTCTAAGACGGAGAATCCGACATAAATTGGTTTATTTAGCACGACCTCTAGTTTGTTCAATTCTACAGCCACCAGGTTTTCACTGAAAACTGAACGGCTATGGAAGTTAGGCTTTGCGATCAGAGCTTCCGCACCGTACCTTCCAGCCCATTTTGTGACAAGTTTGACATCAACTCGTTTACGTACGTTTTCCATAGTTTTACCAAAAACGGCATTGTTCATGAGTTTGAACAAATCTTTTTCAAACTCATTCTTAGCCTGTTTGCGCATATTACTATTGAGATCGATATATTCTTTCAACCAAGGTGATTGGTTGAATTTCAGGACCCTGTGAATCTTTTTAAGCCGAAGACCGTATCTCAATGCCTGTTTTAAGTTGCGGTAATGTATGATATATCGATTTTTTGGATATAACGTTGTTAATAACTTTTCTTGCTTGGAACCGGGAGGTTTCATGTGCTCTGCGCATAGTGGTAGATCGCTATGGATATCGTGAATAGCTTCCGGATACTCCAAGTCCACTTCCAGTATGTACCCAACCGGTGAGTCATCAGGTACGTCGAAATTGAATCCATCTACGTTACGCACCCATTCGAAACCACCGTGAGGAAGATACTGAGTCATCGCCCATCCGTACAAATTATTAACGTCATAATACATCAGATACTTTGATTCTTCGTCTGGGTTGTAATCTTTAACATACTTATTATTAGCTTTCGCATATCGATTACAGCATTGACTCACACCGCCTCTGATACCACGCTCGATAAACATAACCATATCTATATCGGTTAGGAGTTCTAGTTCAATTTTCGTGTACTTCAGCATGGCATCCCACGTAAGGCCTGGAGTCGTGTAATAGTGTGCGGGATCCAAGCCATACGCTTGAGACAACCGTCCCGAAAATTTTCAAATATATCAGCCAAAAGTAGTACATCTGTTTTCAAATAGAGGTCAGAATATTCACCCAAGGTTCCGATATCGAATTCATTCCACACTCTTTGAGCATGATTATAGTCTTCGTCAGAAATACCTCTGTCGTTCAAGATGCTGTAAAATTTATCTTTAGCCGGTAAATTAGGTTCATCGAGCTTCTCCCACGAATCGAGAAATTCGTAGGGAAACACGCCTTTTCTCGTTAGGAGTTTGAATTTATCTTCGCTAAGGTGTGAAAATTCATTTCTCACTATTTTGAGCTCTTGAAGGTGTGACGCTAGTTTCTCTAACGAAGAATTCATAAACCGAAACGAGTCGATGAATTTGAATGCGATATCGCTACCCTTGACGTGCTTCGTGAATGATATGTACCGCTCCTTGTTCAGCGGTAAAAGGCTAATGCGGCCATCGAAATAGGTACAAACGTCTTTAATGAGGAAGTGACTATCATATCCACTAAGGTTGTGAAAGATAACTGGAACAGTCCGTGAATCTTGGTAGCTGAGGTTACAGCTTTGATGAGCAGGTCCTCGATAATTTCCAGTTAGATGATAGTGGTCTCTAACTTTCTTACCGAGTAGAAGTGGCTTTTCGCAGACGTGACATACCGATGAATTTCTGAATGCCTCTTCTTGTTCCGGTGTTAGTTCATTCATTGGTATTGGACACCAAAATACCGTTTCTATATCCTCGGCTAGCTGCAGTAGTTCTCGCACGAACCATTCGGCTGGTTTCAAGCCTCGATAGCTACGATAGTAGGATAGCGTATCATCGTAACTACATTTCAGATAGTAACCTACGCTGAAAGGTTCGTGTTCCTGGAACGCTGCAGTCTGGCTATCCTGAACCGGTAGCAAGAGACATTCGAAATCAGCATATACCACAAAAGGGACTCTTTCCTTGTTGCTAAAATTCCTAAATGCTAATGTATTGTTCTTTGGGGAAGGTAGCACAACCTTACAGTTATTCACTTGCGCACAGTCCAGTTCATGGGTATTCAGTTTTTGTGGACTCCGGAAGTAGTGAAGACAGCGATCGCAAATGTATTTTTTCGTTTTTTCTTTCGAAAGTTGCTTGCAAACCAAACGAGACAGGTCTTTTATCCAGACGTAATGGAATCTGATTGGCGTCTCCTCTTCACTGCTACTATCTTCATAGTCTATATAGTATCGGAGCATTTTTCGTGTTGAAATATTTGATCTCGATGACTTTTTCCTCATTTTTCATGATGCTGTATTCAGCTGCAAACACACTATTCACTTTCAAAGCGTTCTCTTTCTTGAGTGCGTTTTTAATCCGAGATTTAAAGAGAGATGATGCATCTGTCATGAACGCGATCGTGTCCACGTGTTTCAAGTTCACTATCACTCCCGAACGTATACGCTTCTCGAAAGCAGACTCCAAATCACACCATCTCACTCTATCGCTCCTATTTTTACGCTTTCGCAATCCGCTACCCGTAACCAGTAGGCCTTTGAGAAGAAGATTCGCACCCTTCAATTGACCAATTGTCGCTAGGTACTTTTGCTTCTCCGGTACAGTTGTACCCTCCTTGCGCAACAGCTGTCCCAGAATTCGTATGCTCTTTGTACCACATTTCATCCACTTGTCTACTTCTTGAGCATTTACCTTACCGTTGGCTAAAAGAGTATAGGCTCGTTTCATAAGAGCAACTGTTTTTTCACATTGTTCCACCGACATCGTGTCTATTATGTTTTATATCAGAAACTAAGTCGCACTGCAGTAATTTCGATCCACTCCTTTCATGAGCAACATCAAAACTGATGAATAAGTGACGAATAAACTCCGTTATATAGGGTCTGATCAGCAGAAAATTCTTGGAAACGTTTATTCATCGGCTGCTAACTAATTAATGATGAGCAATTTGATACTATTGTCTGGAATGTAACATGGAATGTAATTTGATATTGGAATCGCGGTATCTTTACAGTTGGAAAGTGCATTTCGCGAAGTGCTGCATGTCGAAACGGGTTCAAGATAATTCCAGGAATCCTTCCTTGACTCGAGCATTATTAATTTGCAGTTAATTAATGAGAAGCAATCCAACACTATTGTTCAAAAAATTAACGAGGGATGTAATTTGATACTTGAATTGCGGTGTCTTTTGAAGCTGTAAATTGCGTATCGCGAAGATTCTCACTGCGTACAGCGCAGCAGGTCATGTTCCAGGAATTTATAAGTCCGATAAATTCCGAGAAAGTCACCTTGAAACTTCCAGAATCTCACGGTGTGCCGCGTGGCGCAACAGGTCATATTCCAGGAATTTTGTAGTCCAATCAATTCAGAAAAAGCTTCGGGAATCGCACGGTCTGCCGCGTGGCGCTAGGAACGGCTCCCCGACCACAGGAAATGACGTCATAGCCGTTCCAGAACTCGTTGTGTATTTCCCGCCTCGACACATGCGCAGTAAACCTGCATTTCAAATCTCCCACCCTCATCGTCCTTGAATTTCCCACCCTGACGCTACAGGAAATGACGTCACACCCGAATGTTCCAGAAGATGACTCATCATCCTTGATTTTAAATTTCCCTGACACATGCGCAGTAAACCTGCATTTCAAATCTCCCGCCCTCGCGCATGCGCAGTAGGTCGATTTCGGGACTTAGAAATTTTCGGGTGGCGTAGAAGCCCTGTTGCCTATCTACTTATATCGGTTGCTCGGGATGAGGTTGTTGCATATCCAAATTCGGAATTTTGCGAGTTAGCTGCACCAGAATGTTAATTTCGTTTGTCTAGCACTCATGGAATTTTATTTGAGGAGGTTGGATATTAATACAAAAATGCAGAGAACCGCTTCAAATTTGTGTTGGGTGTTTATCGATATCAAATACGATTTGTTGTCACGTTTCAGTAAATTCGTCAGTCTCGTTTGCGAGTAATCATCAATTAAAGTTACGCCCTTATACACGTGCGCTTATGGCGGTACGTGACGGGTATATAGAAAAACGTCGTTTTTCGTTTAAACACAGGGGCGAAAACGTAGAGACCTCAATGAAAAACGATCCACATGGTAAATAATACTGTCAAGAAGAACCTCGCAAAGAATGGGGACCTCTTGCCAGCTTCGTTTCCGAATGATAGCGTAAAATATAAACCATTTCGGTCGTTTTTTGGCTGTCGTCGTCGAGCGAGGGGAGAAGTGCGACAACATTGCACGCGGCGTGCGATCAGCTGTGTGTAGCACGGTAAGCGTCAAGAAGACCCTCGCAAAGAATGGGGACCTCTTGCCAGCTTCGTTTCCGAATGATAGCGTAAAATATAAACCATTTCGGTCGTTTTTTGGCTGTCGTCGTCGAGCGAGGGGAGAAGTGCGACAACATTGCACGCGGCGTGCGATCAGCTGTGTGTAGCACGGTAAGCGGGACAATGCAAAACTGTTCTTCCGTCAACTTTGATAGTACATCACCTAGCAGTATAATTTCTCTCATAGATCGTGTATGAATTGAATGAAAAAAATGTCTAATAATGATGATTCAGCCTCATATCATTTTATTTATTGAATCGACAATAATGAACAACTGTACGGATTTCTTTTTGTAACATCAGTCTTATAAAATATCGAATAAGAACTCACTTTTAATTGAATATTCTGAGTATACCTGAACGACGGGTAGCGTAGGAAACAATCAGACAATAGAAAGTCAAAGTGCGGTCATATTAATTATTAATAGTATTAATATTTTTCCTATTTTGGGACACATTTGGCGACCAAATGTGGACTCATAAAGTTAATCCGTTTACAATCTAGTTTACTAGAGTTTCTGGAATCTTCGTTCCATTGTTTAAGTCGCGTCCAGCCGGCCACTATGAAGTGGGAATTTTCTTGTATACTTATTCTAAGAAATCTCATGTACGACTGGGTCAAACCTCCAACTCCCTTCCTCAGAGAATTTTAAACAATTATAACAATTTCCCACTCCTTCTTGAACTCTTTTCTGAGCCTTCCTAATCCAAATCCACGGGATCTAAAATTAGTCTTCGTCAAGTATTCGCCTAGTAATACGTCTTTCCGTGGCTGCACTTACACTAGTCCAGTCAATGGGGACCCAATGAGGCCTTTGCTCGGAAAAAGGTGTAATAGTTCTGATTTTTGGATATGTTATTGAGTTAGGGGCCCGTATGAAAAAACCAAGTTTTCGACCTTGGGGGGGCGGTTCCGCTCGATCCGCCATTTTGGATTAAAGGTACAAAAAATTGGTTTTTTCCATATAACTTTTCAACGATTGATTCTACGACAAAAATGTCAAATACAAATTTGAAGAAGATGAAATTATCTACAATTTAACAATTTATCTATGAGTTAGAGCCGCTGTAACGTGCAAACATTTCGAAAAAATCGTAATACTCAATCTTTTCACGGTAAATTTTGTATCGTATTTTGCGCCTCTTCCTTCGAGATATAACACGTAGTAACTCCATTCCATGCCGAGTCTGCCACATATTTAAAGCTAAAAGAAATATTTACTCCACGCCTAAGCACCCACTTAAGGGTGCCCTACAGTCCCACAGTCTGTCCTGTGAGCGTCATTCTTCGTTTTTGTGCCGAGGGGTTCACATCACAGTGCAGTTCAGTGAAATCACATTGTATTGAAAATGGGAAAGAAAAGACCAAGAACATCAGATTCAGACAGTGAGGTGGACGACTCAGAAATCTGGAAGCAACTAAAGCGTATAACGAGAAAGCTGAAGAAACGAAAATACCGTTCAGCGGAAAAAAGGAGACCCAGTAAGTCTTCCTCTTTTTTAATTAGTAGATTCGTCCACCACTTATAGACGCCAGCGGCTAGAACAGATTAGTTTTAGGGATTGGCAGGTAGCTTAAATGGTTACTAGGCAGGTTAGACTGTAGACTAAACGTTAACGCGGGCTGGGGGTGTTATACACATCCCCATCTTGTGACGATTCGAAAGATTCGATCACACGCCCTGGTCTGGGGTCTGACCTATATAGACTAGTCGCACTAGCGACGATGCGTTAACGTGGGCATGAGATACTGAACTCAATTTCATGTCGATTCGTGAGAATCGCTCATATATATGCCTTTGTCTTGGGCTTCGACCCATAGACTATAGTCACAGTAGCGACAGGCGTTAACGCGGGCGGGGGTGTTAGATACATCCCCATCACGTGACGATTCGTACGAATCGCTCACGCGCCCCTGTCTAGGGTCTGACCCGTATAGACTAGTCGCAGTAGCGACGATGCGTTAACGTGGGCCGGAGATAATACATCTCAATATTGTGACGATTCCTGGGAATCATTCATACGCCCTTGTCTTGAGCTTCGGCTCGACTAGTCGCAGACACATGCGTTAACGCGGGCGAGAGATATTAGATCTCAATTCATTGTGACGATTCGTGAGGATCGCTCATACGCCCTAATTGCCTCGGATTTTATCCTAGAGGCCAGTCGCAACGACGACGGTGCGTTAACGCGGGCGAGGGATGTCATCATCCCAATTTCGTATCGGTTCGCGCGAATCGCATACGCGCCCCTATGTCTTAGGTCCTGACACGTAGACTGTCAGTCGAACGTTAATAAAAATTATTATTATTTATCTACGTTTCGTACGGCTAGCTCAGGTACACATACCGACGTACTGTGGTGATTCGTGAAAATCGCACATTTACGCTCTTGTCTTGGATCCTAACCTATAACAGACAAATTATCTATGTCGACGAATCGCGGGGCCAAAACCTGTCGGCTAATCGTTAGGCAGCTAGAAACATTAGGTCACTGTAGATTATGATGGTTTGTAAAAATCACACAGCTGATTTCATTCAGGACCGTAACCCATCGGAAAATCAGAGACTTGGACTTGCCAATTAAGCATAAATGCTAGCCAAGGAACTCAGCCGTCTATATCTATTATAGCCAAGTTGGAGTTATCAATGATTAATCAAAGCCCTCTGTGCGTAGCTGACCAAAGGGGATGACCCAGATGACACGTAGGACAGCCTATAAATTTTGTGTAGACCAAAACAAGAAGCAAAAATTGGAAAAGGGGGGGGGGGACACATCGTGCCCCTGAATTACACCTAGCTGTACCCTCCTTCGGTCAAAAATTTGTCAAGCTACGAAATACCTAATAAATATTTTTTAACTGTCAGCGACTGGACTCTGACAATGAAGCACCTTAAATCAACAAGATAAAGCCTCAATAATAGGGAATAGGAATAGCACAAACTTCTTCTTCTTCCTTTATGGCTTCGTCCCCTACAGGCTTAAGCCAGGGCAAGTGCCAAAGCACAAACTTGTTCGGTGAAAAATAATAGACAGTTGAGTAGACAGCTCGGCCATCTAGGTCTAATCGCTAGATATATGTCAAAGGATCTGTCGAAGTTATCTACATTGCTGTTGAGGCGAGATCACAGATTCCATTTTCGGAGGAGAAACAGATTACCTTCGGAAGCTGTAGCCAGTTTAATCTGTGACTGACTAAATGTTAACGGAGCTTAAATGTTTGGGATGTTAGTTACATCCCGATTTGGTGACGATTCGAGAGATTCGATCATACGCCCTTGTCTTGGGTTTCAACCCGTATAGACTCGTCGCAGTAGCGACAAGGCAGCGTTAACATGAGCGAAAGATTGCATCTCAATTCCGCGACGATTCGTAAAGATCGCTCGTATGCCCTTGTCTTAGGCTCCAGCCCATAGACTCCAGTCAGTAGTAGCGATGAAGCGTTGACGCGAGCGTGGGATATAACGTATCCCAATTTTGTGACAATTCGCTCGACAATTCGTGAGGATCGTCCTTGGGAGAAATTGGAATCACCGATCGTATTAAAACTTCCAGAGTAGGAAGGAACCAACCTCTCCTGAGATCGCCTTCTTATATATAAAAAAAAAAATTAATATCTGCGCGGCGAGGACCTTACAAAGGTACTTGAAAAAGACCAAATCAATCAGACAAGACAATACCTACTTGTTCATTTCATTCAAAAAACCACACAAGTCTGTGACGACTCAGACATTGAGTACTTGGATAAAATCTGTATTAAGCGACAGCGGCATAGATACTAATATCTTTACGGCGTACAGCACAAGACACGCGGCTACTTCAGCCGCAAAAAGAAAAGGCATTAGTATTGACACTATCAGGAAAACCGCAGGTTGGACAAGCAAATCCAACACTATCGCAAGATTTTACGAAAGACCGATAACAAAAGATCCGCAGCTTTTTGCGAGGTCAATACTAGCAAGTAGCTCAAAAAAAAAAATGTGAGTAAAAAATATTAAAAAGTTGTTATGTTAAACAAAATAGCTATAAATAATTAGGTTCATGTTTGCCAGAGTCTTTTCTTGTCAACTTTTAGATCTCGGCACACTATACATGTATCAATAGATTACTGGATACCTATATAAAACTTATAAACTTGTCCAGTAATTTCGAACAGCCGTATATTCCTTTAAACATCTACGTGTTATATCTCGAAGGAAGAGGCGAAAAATACAATTAGGTGATTAAACGAACTTACCTGTAAGTGAAGTTCTATCACAATTGTATGAAGCGCCTCTTCCGAGAGATAGGTCCCGCCCAGACCCCTATAATCTATCAAATCTAACTTATAGATATCAATATATCATTGCAATCAAGCGATAGACCCCGTAATTGAAAATACGGCTGAACTTTAAAAATGAATGACGCTCACAGGACAGACTGTGGGACTATAGCGCACTCTTAACTGGGTGCTTAGGCGTGGAGTAAATATTTCTTTCAGCTTTAAATATGTGGCACACTCGGCATGGAATGGAGTTACTATGTGTTATATCTCTCGGAAGAGGCGTTTCATACAATTGTGATAGAACTTCACTTACAGGTAAGTTCGTTTAATCACCTAATAATCTAAAATCACGAGTGACAAAAAAACCGACTTCAAAACCAAACTACTGAACCGATTTTGATGAAATTTATATGGGACTAATCTGAAAGTATACCCTTTCGAATAAAACAAGAATTTTCCAAATCGGTTTATAAATAACGGAGTTCTGAGGTAACAAACATTAAAAAAAAAAAAGTACAACCGAGATGAGAACCTCCTCCTTTTTTGAAGTCGGTTAAAAAATGAACTAAATTGTAATCTTTTTAACGTTTTTCCACACCACAATAATATTATATACCAAAATCTACTTAAAATTCAAGTTACTTTTCATTATTACGTAGAAATTTGTTTACTCAAAGTATTTCTATTATTATATTGGTATATGTATAGATTATTCAAGTTTCGTCCTACGGGTTTTGTAACCACCACTTTCCAGAACAGGTATAGACCGTCCCTCGTTCTCGAGATGGTCAAAAGGGATGCCTCCGTCTCCCCTCCCAGTGGTAGGGAACGTCAGCCTGGGGCCCAAATCAACACACACAGCGTCAGTGAGTCAGTGTGCTTGTCGCCAGCCGTTCGGCAGCACGTAGTTGCATCACGCTTCGCAATATGGCAAATCCCAAAGCGGATATTTGTTTTATTTGCGATCTAAGTTTGAAAGAAGGTGACCCAGTTATCGTCAAAGAGAGAGGCATCCAGACTCTGCTAAAATCGAGTGTAAAACGCGAAAATCGTGAACACGGGCGTATTCTAAGGACTTTATCGTCAGTTACTGTGCATGCCGCGTGCCAAAAGAATTATAACAATGACAAATCAATTGCTGCGTATCTTCGTAGAGGAGGTGATGCGCCTGCAGTGGCGTCGACTTCACGCCGTTCGAGTATTCCACGGTTTGATTTTGAAACCCAATGTTTCCTGTGTACCGAAGAAATCACCCTCGATTTCTTACTTAAACAGTCGAAATCAAAGTTATCGGATCAACATATCATCCATCGGGTGGATAAATTAGAAGTAAAAAACAATATTTTAAAAGCAGCTAACGAACGCGGTGATGAATGGAGACGGCAGGTAATAGAGCGCATTCAATATGTGGCGGACTTGGTTGCTGCGGAAGCAAAGTACCATTCATCTTGCCAGAAGCGGCTGTATGGACGAGTCCCCTCCGGACAGAAAAGAGGCTATCGGCCGGCGACGAATGTCGACGAAGCGATGGAAAACATCTACGCTTATCTCAGCGAAAATTCCGAGGAATGTCAATTTTCCCTCAACGAACTCATGGACCAAATTGAAGGTGAGTACCGTCCGCACATCAAGACCGTGAAATCTCGTCTCCTGCAGAAGTATGAATAGGATATACTCATCATCGACGAAAACAACCAGTCACCTGTTGTCTGCTTCCGGAACACGGGATACAAAATTCTCTCGGAAAATTGGTATACGGCGAAAAATGCAAATCCCGAAGAAGAACGGCTGAGAGTTGTGAAAGAAGCAGCTGCCATTATTTTGTCGGATATTAGATCACAAAACTACAGCACGTCAGAATATCAACCATCCGACCGTTTTTTAGATGAAGTGAATTCTGTCATTCCACAGTCTTTGAAGCTATTCTTTCATGAAGTGATTGTGAAGAAGAAGCGCGGTTGTTTCGATAAATGGAACAGGATCTGCGAATCGTTATCGCATGCCGTTATTTCTGCGGCAAGACCTCGATCCTTTTTGTCGTCACTTCTGATCGGAGTCAGTACATATTTGTACAAGAAATTCGGGTCAAAAAAACTGATCAACATACTGTCATCTTTGGGCTTTGCGGCGTCTTACTCTGAAACTACGCTTTTTGAAAAATCTGCCGTTGTGCGTCCTAAAATATCGATTGACGAAAATCTCAAATTATTTGTAATAATGCGGACCACAACGTCAACACTATCGATGGGTTTCATACCGTTCACATTATGGGAGTTATCCAATGTGTGACCGCAGTATTACCCGATGAAAAATCCCACGTTTAACAAACGTACCATCAGCCCAGGTTGTTGGAGAGTTTGGCTCCGTTGCACTCTCATTTTACCATAAAAAGCCGAACACGGGCTTAAAAACAATAAAAATAACAGACGTTGAAGAAAAACATCCTCTTCCAAAAGACATCTTGCCTTCTGCTCCCGATTTTGCATGGCTCTATGGCAAGTGGTCGAAATTTGAACTGCCAGGATGGAATGGCTTTATGGAACAGGCAACGGCTGATAAAACTTTCATGCGCTCGAAGGTGATATGTCTTATGTCTATATGTCTTCCATTCATGAATTATCCGCCTAGCCAGTATGACACAATCAATACAGCGCTTCTCATGGGGGTCGAAAAATGTGAGGCGTCGAACCAAAAAATGTGCTTCGTCACCTTCGATCAGCCTCTCTATGCCAAAGCTCAAGAAATCGTCGCGAATAATCCTACATTCACAAATGTCATCGTGAGACTGGGAGGATTTCATCTTCTAATGTCTTTTTTGGGTGCTATTGGATACATAATGAACGGAAGCGGATTGAAGGAACTCTTCGCTACTGTTTACGCTGAAAACAGTGCGGACAAAACGCTAGCCGGTCACGCATTCGCTCGTGCAATTCGTGCACATATGTTGTGTCATCTGGCTCTGGCACACGTAATTCTGGAATACCTTGAATTTACTGACGACGATCGTGCTTTCATGGCGCAATTGCTTTATGATTTCGATAAATCGATTTCGATAAATCGGTTGTTACGACAAAATTCAAGGAAGCGCTTACCAAATTGGAACGAAACGGTCCTACAGCTAAACTATGGGTGCAGTATTTTCAAATGGTCGGTCTAGTCAAACATTGTATTGCAGGTGAGCGAATGGGAAACTGGCAACTGCATCTCGACACTGTTCAACGAATGCTCCCCTATTTCCATGCAAGTGGACATTTTTTGTATGCAAAATGTGCTCAT
Organism: Euura lappo; assembly: GCA_018257835.1. Lineage (NCBI taxonomy): Eukaryota > Metazoa > Arthropoda > Insecta > Hymenoptera > Tenthredinidae > Euura > Euura lappo. Next base: position 32,770 of record JAEUYN010000349.1, on the reverse strand, counting down.
CTGCATCTGCAAGAAATGTTGGATTTGGAAGAAAAAATTGACCCAGTTGAATATCACAAGTTTACAACGGAGGCATGTTATACGATTAGGCGCACGGACAAATTTTGGGCCGGAATTTGGTCTGACATGACCATCGAGCAAACTATGATGCGGATGATGCATTCCCGTGGTGGCCTTACTCGTGGGCGTGGAATCAGTGACAGCGTACTCGCACTGTGGACTATAGGAATGATATCTTTGCACAACGTTTGCGACTCCATTGAAGAATATTGTAACGTTCATCTGGACACATCGGAGCAACATGTGGATACGAGGACTTCACGCATCAGTCGAGACAGTCAAGACTTAGAAAAGTATTTAAACTGGTTGCTCAGCATCCGCCCTTCCCGGAAATTGACTCACTTGTTTCCATAAGCACTGGAGTTGTAGGAGATGAAAAGATAAACTGTCATTTGGCCAGAGAAAAAGGTATCGAGTGTATATCGAACATGATAATCACATACGAAAATTACGAGTCCATCAAATTCAAACGCAAGGACAAGGTCATTCCATTGGCAGCGGTCAACAGCAGCATAAAAATCGGTGCAGAAAGAATTACTATCGACCCACTAATGCTGTTCCTGAGAATGTGCATCACGAAGAAATCCGATGACGAGACAAGGTTGTACTTGAGATTCGAGCTTGCTCTATTTCCTTTGTCGCTTTTTACGGCGCTCGAAATGCGCAAAGGCACGAAATCTTCGTTATATTCTCTTTTTACACCACTGTCAGGAGGCGTGGAATTCGGAGATCACACAATCAATGTTGTGGATGGTGGGTATCTTTTACATAGAGCTGTGTGGAATCGTAATGATTCTTTCGGGTCTATTTGTGAGAAATACGATCAATATGTACGAAATCACTACGGTTCAAATGCAGTAGTTGTTTTCGATGGATATCCATCTGATGGTGACAAGAAAAATACCAAGTGCGCAGAAAGACTCCGCCGAACGATGAAGCAGACGTCCGCGGAAGTTCTTTTCGATGAGACAATGACGGCTCAAGTTTGTCAAGAACGATTTTTGGCCAATAAAAAAAACATAGTCCGTCTGATTTCGATACTGACTGTTGGTTTTGGGATCGGGCGGAATAATAAATGGCACGATGCGGGTCGATTTGATGATACGTTATTTATTGTCCATGACACAGCGTCTATGCATCGCTAGTGCCGGATCCAGAGAGAACAAAATACAATCATGGCGGAAACAAATAAACGGAAGTTCATATCCACGAACTATGCAGTTTACACTCAAGTAGTTAGCCTATAGTTAGCCGAAGCTTTGATTATATAAAGAAAATGTAGACTCCTATATTCTAACACTGACAAAAAAATTCGAAGAGGCTGCTTTTATTGTTAAGTAGGCTGAAGAAGATGCTGATGTCTTGATTGTCAACACAGCGATTTCCTTCTGTTCATCTGTCGACGCTGTTTTTATCGCAGGCGAAGACGTCGATCTTTTAGTCCTGTTGATACCGTTAGGATCATCCAAGGATAACATCTACCTACGCAAACCGGGGAGAGGAAATACTGTTGAAAGGGTGTATTCGGCGAACAGTTTGAAAGCGAAAGAAACAGCCGAAAACATCCTGTTCTTACACGCATTCAGCGGCTGCGATACGGCGTCATCTCTCTTTAACCAAGGGAAAACCAAATTTATTCAACTTGTTCAAAAGAACAAAGAACTTAATGACATCATTGGCCTCTTTGAAGATCCAAATGCCAAAGCTGAGGACCTGGAAGACGCTGGAGCACGGTTTCTCGTTGGTTAGTATGGTGGCAACATGACATAGGAAACCTTGGAAGATATCCGCTACCAACGGTTTGCCAAATCATCCATAAAGACCAAATTTAACCTTTTCGTTACCACCAACGCTTAGGACCTACCATCAAGTACAGAAATGGTGTGGAAACCCAAAAAATCCAGCCGACTGGGGCTGGAATCTCGGTGCGAATGGGCTCACTCCAGTGACAATGACAGAGAGACCAGCTCCCGACGAGTTATTGAAAGTGATCTGTTGCAAGTGCAAAATGGGATGCAGTGCCGCATGTGTCTGCAGGAAAGGTCGGCTGAAGTGCTCCGTTGTGTGCGGATTCTGCAATGGCGAATCATCCGACAATGCGCCAGAGGTCATGATTGAGAGCGACGATGAAGATGACGAAATGCCACCAATGGCAGCTTGTCACATTCCGACTACGGACAACGGAGAGGATTGCAGCACTGACAATGACGACGATGAAGACGAAACCAATATCTACCAACCCAGACCATCAAAAAGAAGAAAATTATAATCGGATCAGACTCTACACATAAATCACATCACGCAATACGAGCGATGCTCAATTGCAAATAAAACGAACATCTGTGGATTAGGCCTACTGGGGATACCACAATAAAAAAAACGCGCCGTTAGCTCTATCTCGTGGTGGTGTGGAAACGAGTTGACTTCAAGTTTACAAAATTATGATAATTTTGTAACGATTACCTACAAATCATTTCCTAAATTGAGAAAACCGAGGAGTATGACGATATTTTCGAAAATTTTTCACGTTTCAGCGGCTGTAACTCGTCACCCGTTAGACTTACAAAAAAAGTGTTTTGCACATAAATTGTAGATAATTTAGTCCTCTTCAAATTTGTATTTGACATTTTTATCGTAGAATCAACCGTTGAAAAGTTATATGGAAAAAAAACAATTTTTTGTACCTTTAATTCAAGATGGTGGATCGAGCGGGAACCCCCCCCCCCCCAAGGTCGAAAACTTGGTTTTTTCATGGGGGCCCCTAACTCAATAACATATCCAACAAGCGGGTTTGGGCGGACTATGAGCCAGCCTTCGAACTTCCCGTTATTTATTTTGTTCTCAGCTATTTTGAAATTTGTAAATCTGACCTCAGATTCTTGATCAGCGGTTCGTAAGATTTCGAATGTTTTTAGTATTTTTCCCAACAAATCGGACTCGCCATTTTGAATTTCGCTAATCTGACTTCAGATTCGTAATCAGTGACCCAAAAAACCTACGAGTACCAAGTTTCATCCAAATCCAAATGTTTTTAGTTTTTTTGCAGCATATCGAATACGCTAAATGAAAATTTTGCAAAACTGACTTCAGATTCGTGATCAGCGATCGAAAAAACCATATGGTACCAAATTTCATTGAAATCCGTTGATTTGTTCTCAAGATATCGTCATTTTTGTTGCATTTTTTAGAATTTTGTTATTTGAATAGTTCAAAAAGTACTAATCCGATCGAAACCAAAATCTAATCAGCTCTAAGTTAAGAAAAGCCCCGTCGATTGAGCCGAAGTTAATCGAAATCCGACCACGCGTTCTCGAGATATCGCGCGGACAAAAATGTGGTCACGCACACACACACACACACACACACACACACACACACACACACACACACACACACACACACACAGACACACACACAGACGTCAAACTGAAAATAGTCGGAGGTGATTCTTTGGACCTCGAAACGTGAAGATTTAGTGAAAACGCAAATTTTCATTTTCGGGGTGATCACAATAACTTCCTTTTTTCTCTGAAAACAGAGAAACGGGAAGTTAAAAATCAGAACTACTACCCTTTTTTCCGGGCAAAGACCCCTATTAAATGGACTACACCCCGGGATACACGACGCGATTCATTGAATAACACTTATATTCTCTCATAATAATTTCACTAAGTCATCTTGCTTAGTGTTTCAAATTCGTTTTATATCGATATAGTTATTAAGTCCACTTGCACTTAATAACGGTATAGTCATATTGTAATGCTACCTGAACTTGAATAAATTACTTTGTTTGTTCAGATACTGATTCTCGACTAATTCACACCGAGAAAAAACGAGCGATTCAGGACCACCTAATCCTGCTAACACGTCACACAAACAAAGATTAGGGGAGACTGGGGAGGTTTGACCACCTTTTTCTAGCTTCGTCTCGTTCATCTCCATATTCGAAAGACCGGTATGCGCATTGGTACGTTATTTTTGAGAATACTATGCAGAATATACCTGAATTATTTGATAATTTTCAACGCATTAGAAACAAAGTTATTTCCTGTTTGATCGAGGCTTGTGAATGTGGTCAAACCTTCCATACAATGGGGAGGATCCTCCACATGGATAAAAAAAGCACGTATCTTAGATATTTTCGCATGTGTGGTGTCTTTTACGTTTTCATCATATTACATGAAACTAATGTAGGCATCAGGAAAAATAAAATTACACCAGTCCCTTATTTAGCTTCATTTTTTTCTCCCGTACCACCAACGACCACCCGTATTGCTACTTTTAGATTAAATCTACTTCGTAGCACTTTGCTTTTGCATTTTTTCAGTTGACCGTCTCCTGGCATGCTTCACAGTTTTCTTCGATGAAGTTTTTTATTGGGATGTCTATTTGCACCTAAATTGCTATGGTCGAACCTCCCCGTTGAACATAAATCAAACCTCCCTAACAGCATTTTTTTGCAGCAACAACAAAAAAATATATAAGTCGACGATATTATGAATTTATCGCTCCGGCTATCTTTTTGAGGACAGTCCACTGAGTGAATCTGTGGCGAGACATTTTAATGAAACGTTGGTGGAACTGGTTTATATCCTTAGGAAGGGACTGCAAATATAACAATTTTGCTCACCGGTTCAGTTATACAGGGTGTCCCATTTTAAATTATAAGCGCAAATATTTCGAAAACGGTTCACTGTATCGAAAAATACTTTAGACAAAAGTTGTAGGGTTACGAGGGAGACAGATTCTGATGACATTGGCTTTCTTGCAAGTGGAGGCGTTGAGGTGATATGAAGGTCAACTTTGGTTTTTTAAATGAAATCATGAATTTATTATTTGTCTATTCGATTGAGCGTTGAATTTCACTTCAAAAAGTACTGGAGCACAGGTGTGCTGAAATCAATGGTTTATTAGATACACCCCTCAAAATATTTGAAGCAAAATCTGATAACGAACCGAACGTACTCCCCGATAAGTAGGCTAGGCTATTGTTACAAACGGTCAGTACTTGGAACCATGGAGTTTTGCTGACGCTGAACACCCATGCTTCGCCTATACTCCATTCGAAATAAATCTTTGTTAAAATTATTCATTTCTATAAGAACAAATCTTAAAACCCGTTGAAGATAAGACTTCACCCAATTGAATATCCATTAAGGAATGCCTGTTGAGTGAATGTTGATAATCATTAAGTCTAAATTAATTATTATTAAAATAATAAGTTACAGCGCAGAGACTATACCCGCTGGAGGTGGAGTAATGAGCCGCGGCACGCGCACGGGGACTCATAAGTAAGTCCCTCATAGATTCTATCGCTTTAAATAAACGTGAACATCAAACCCTAAACTGAGACTCAATACACCAACAACAGTGTATTAGTGGAACGTGCGTCTGCCAATCTGCACAGCAGCTCGCCGGTACGCATCATCAGCCATACACCTACACCTCCACCTGTGGCTCATTCCTCCACTCGCCAAAAGCTAAGTCTCGACGCACGTTACAATCTGTTTCATTTCCATTTCGTGTATTTGTATATTATTAATCATTAGGCAATTAGAGCTGTTGCAAGATTGAAATGATATAGAAGGATTGAGGAATAAGAGAATTCCATAAATTAGAGTCTGATGTAATACCAGAAATTTGTATTACTTTTGTAAAACCACACTTGCTGACCGTTAGTAGCAGTATTATTATATTTGTGTTTTATTTTTATTTTATAATTTATTACTCATTGTGTAGTATTTGCATTTCATTGATTTTGTTAATCGTTGAAGAATATATTTCAACTTCTACCTATCTAAAATATCATTTTATTCATTTTCACTAAAATCCTGACAGACTTACACATTAAAAATTATTCATCTGTTGCGTGAGGCGCAACATCTAAGTTGAATGGATATTTATTTATTTATTTATTTATTTGACTTGCCCGCTCGGACTAGCCTCACGTAACAGCAGCGCGCCATCGCTGGCTTCGTTACCACGAAAGAGCGGAAAGCAAATCATTCTACACATCTTCTTTCAAAGCAGTTGTCATCGTTTCAGTCATCCTTCGTGGTAGCAGGATTAATCAGCAGGTTCTACTTGGCTTGAGAATAGGTTGGAAAATCAAAATTTCAACTGTCCTCCATTCATGTAGGCTCGTGTCAAGGACGGTCTTGATTGCATCCTAACGGACCCCAGATTCGGATTCAGCGACCCCAATAATGTACAGTTATGATGATTGTCTACGCTTCAAAAGGATTTCTTCCATTCTGACCTTGAAATGACCCTGATTTCGACCTAATAGGGTCAAACGAACCCGATTCGGATTCAGCGACCCCAATAATGTACAGTTATGATGATTGTCTACGCTTCAAAAGGATTTCTTCCATTCTGACCTTGAAATGACCCTGATTTCGACCTAATAGGGTCAAACGAACCCGATTCTGATTCAGCGACCCCAAAAACGTATAGTTATGATGATTGTGATTCCGAAAACTCATACGACTGTGTATCACTATTTTCTTACTTTACACAGCCATTTACTGAAAATCGACCCCCCCTTCTGACTTCAGACTCGGATTCAGCAGTAAAAAATACATAAGCACAAAATACATGTTGCGCATGCCGAGTTCAGACACTTTTTTTTTGTGGGCCTGTGTTATTTGTTATAAATATACACTTTCCAAACGTGAAGTTTTGTTATTCTCAAGTTGAGATGGATCAACGGGTCCCATGCATAGGCATAGGGCTTTCCCCTTTACCGCCCCTCCCGTCGAGGCAGTATCCAACCTCCTTAAGAAAGAGACTTTTTTCCTTAAGTAATTTCACATGACATTATTTATCCCCGATATAATAAAATATAGCGCTGGTCTTCGAAGCTTATTTATTCGGAACTAGTGATGGGCGATGTTGACAAAAAATCTCGATGTTTCAATAATCGATTATTAAAAAAAACATCGGAACATAGATTATTTTTTATGCCCGACAAAGGGGTAAGAAATCGTAATAGATATCATTTCAACAGCCAAGATGTGATGGTGACGGTGAAGTATCTGAATAATACTCAGAAAACATAAAAATGGTACACAGGCTGATGAGCTTATAACGATTGGTTAAAAAAAAAAAAAAAACGTTTCAGCCATACATATAATACCATTTGCTTTGGGAAAAAGTGATGAACTAGATACAGGGTAATATATTATTACAGATTTACTCACAATTAGGTTTTCATATAATTAAAACATCAAAACAATGACGACCGTTACGATATAAATCTGTTGAAACAACGAAATTTATAGGTTAGAAAGCTATCGTCAAGTTCACAAAGACCGCTCGCGTATAAGCCACGAACTCACTAAATGCAATATTTCGTCATGTCAATCTCCTTCTTGTGATTTATTTTTAGATTTCGAATATTTTAGGGCAGTTGGCTGTACAGGTTAATAATAGTATATTGTAACAAAGGATGGAACCTTGTTACGAATAAATAAAGGGTTCTCCCGAAATGATAAAGGCGACACGTGAGACCAAGTTTAGGGTGCAAAGAAATAATGTTTATTCAACCAGTGAATATACGTGTTGTCTCGTTTAAGACTGAGACCTGACTGTTTTCACAATAATACTGATTGACACAGCAACCAGTAATTCGGATATTTCATATCACTTATTTCGATCAACTATTTCCTCAGGGTACTAAGTTCAGGGGTGTCTCATTATCACTTCCCCTGTCAAACCCTCAAGGGGGTACCTTTATAACATTACTCCCCCCTCTGAAGAAGAGTCGTCCCGACTCTTGGAAGAACGGTCGAAAACAAGTAACAAATCGACACAAAAATTAGAGCTGAGGCTCTTTTAAACTGGTGTTCCCCCAAGAACTATCCGGCATTAGCCTATTGACTACTTTCTGGGAAACCTCAGAAAACCAGAAAGTGGATAGCAGAAAATCAAAATCCCAAAATTATCTATCAATCCAACGTCGTCAAGTAGGTGTCCTCGTTGAAGATCCTGTGAAGATCCTGTAGGTTCCATCCGGGGCGAAGTCGAAGAGACCACCCGGTGAGAAAATTGTCCAACCGGTGGGAGAATTGTCCATCCGTTGAAAAATCGGTCAACGAACTTCCTCAGGAAAGTTTAAAGGACACAGGAACCAAGGATCGCACGCAGAAGGACTATCAGGACCGGAAAAATCAGCAAACCCTGGAGTTGGAGGACAGGCATGAGTCACAGGACAAAGATAGGAGGGATTGTGAAGTCAATCTCAATTCCGAGAACATTGTTTCTCAATGAAACGAGATTTCGTTCTTTTGGGAAAAATTGTATTCATGAGTATTTTATAAATGATGAAGAGGATAATGAAGAAATTGGAACAATCATATCTCATTTTCAGTTTGAGAGAGTCAAATCTTCCAGAAATCCGTGTACAGATCCGCCGTAGACGTGTAGGAATCCGCGTCTCTTCGTAGATAGGTTGAGATCCGCGCTAGGTTACTGTAAGAAGCTTCTTTCACCAGTCACAGGAGCTTGGAGCCGGAAAGTCAATTTTCCTTTTTTGATGTCCCCTGTCCAAACTTATCTTGAGCTCAAAAAAGAAATTATATTATAGGTCATCCCGCTTTTCGCAGAGGACCCAACTCCGGGCATAACTTATTCTTCGACCGTCAAATACAAATTATTGAATCGCGCTTATTTCAAATCTTTAAATCATTACACACTTCAAATCATAAAATGTTACTACATTCATAGCAGTTCTGTCAAAAAGATATTGCTCACTTCATTCTAATCATACAAAACCTGACAGGACAGAGAAAATGAGGTTAAACCCAGGTTAGGGGACAGAAACCTTCGCGAAACTTGTAACTGGATATTTCTACCATCTCCATTTGAGGCAAAAGCTCATGTAAATAAATCTCATCTGCAAACTGTCCATCAAGTGTAATAATTGTAGGTTGTGTAGTCTCAGTCTGAATATGACTGGAGTCATTCCCTTGATTCTGTCCAAGCTCTCTGACTGTAGGCGAAAAACTGTTTCCTCGACTGAATGGGCCAGAATAACGCGAGGTACGCAGCAAAATTTCTATCCCCTCGGATCGAAGAGTATTATTCTCGGTTGAGATCACACATTTGAAATGTATCCCTAAAATTCCATCGTCCTCAATATCGACCACGAAAACTTCATAAGGAGAACTGATACAGCCTTCAACGTCCACACCCACGACCGACTTGCCGAGTACCGGAGTCGTCTCTCCCGTAGCTGTGCGTAAGGTAGAAGTTGATGCGGAAGACTTCGAAGAGGAGTCTAAAAGACCTGAGCGAACGACGGTGACTTCAGCCCCTGTATCTATTACCCATAAACAATCCACTCCGTTAATCGAACCCTTTGCATACAGTCCCGACTGACGAAGACTACGTATAACAAATTGTGTAAAAGTAAAGCGAGTAACCGTTGTCGAAGAAGATAGCTTCTGCCCCCCGAGGATATCCGAAACTAGTTTTTTGGTGGGTTCGGATTTTGATTATTCTCTCGGCTAGTACTGTGGGAACTACTAGCAGGCGCCCGTGAACCCGAAGGTTCATTATGAAGATGCTGATTCTGATTGGAACCGTCATGATTCGAATTTTCTCTTTCGCGCCAGGGACCACGCCTATTAGTTTGTTCTCGGTCATTCTCCTGAATTTGTCTCTCCAATGCGTAACAATTCTGAACCTCATGCCCTCTTTTTTTGCAGAATTTGCAAGTTTTAATGAAATTTTGGTTTTGCTGTCTCCCGTTAAAATTTCCGTTATTCCGGTAAGAGTTGGATTGGGTCTGCTGCGTCCAAGGAGTGGTGAACGGTTTCGCTGGAGGACTTTTGGCCGAGGGAGCGGGCTTTTCCTCAACGATCTGACGGATTCGCTGAGAACCCGCATCCTCTCGGTTTAAAATCTCGATCTCCAACCCCCTGACTATCGCTTCGCGAAGGGTTGAGGGTCCGGCCAATTTTAAGGCATGCTTGGTTGCTGGATCAGAAATCGCGTTTATGAACCGCACAAAAGTTAACTTGTGTCTACTAGAGCTCGGACATTCGGTTAAGGCACTTCGTGCTAATCGTTCAAGGTCTTTCCCAAGGGAGGCCAGATCCTCTCCCTTCGCTTGCCGTCAGTTCTCGAATTGCGTAAAGAACAGGTTTGAAAGATGTTCGTCACCAAACCGTAATCGCAGGGCCGTACAGATTTTGTCAAAGTCTCGCGCATCTAAATCGGAAAGCGAGCTCAACGTGCTCAACGAATTTCCCCTTAGTGACGCGGTCAATGTTGCGGCTTTCTCCGCGGAACTCCAATTATTTAATTCCGCAATCATAGTAAAATGTCGCTCGTAAATTCCCCATGGAGTTGATCCGTCGTAAGTACTTGGTCTTACGTTCTGTGTGTTTCGGGGTCGAGAGTCTGTATTCGGCAGTCCCGGATTGAATTTATTCGAGTCTGAATTTAGTTGTGGATTTGATAAGTGATCCAGGGGTATCCGCCCCTGATTTCAAGGTGTATTCGGAACAAGAACTTGTGGTAAAGCTTATCTGTGGCCGGTCGTGTTACCGGCAGCGTTGAGAGCAGGGTTATTCGCGGAAAAACTAGTGAGAGCTTCGGAGATAATATCCCGCAAATTTTCGCGACTCAAAGTTACGTTATTATCTGGTGCACCGTGAGATAAACGGTGAGGGACATTCATGTTTACGGGGGTCGGATTTAACAAATTACTACGTGCGTTGTTGTCTACTTTCGCGATCAACGCTCGCAGGCTTTCCCGATCGAGGATGATGTTCTCACTCTGTGGACCCTGCGACGAGTCCTGAGGAACACCAGTCTCTACTCCAGCACAATAACCATTTCGGTTTTCTCCACCACTCCTGGCGCCGTACAAGTTAGTAAGGGTACGCGGTGGTGAAATATTGACATTTCTTGGAGTATTATTGTTGAAATAGTGAGACGCTGTTCACTATTATCTGTTCGAGTTGTCAATCTATGTAATGCTATGTAATGATGCACAGCTTTTGTTTATAAAAAAGTAGCATCTATCGTTTTGTACGACGCGCGACCATGCAGTTAATAAACCATGTTCAAACGTTATCACGAGTTTTATTCAATTGACTAAATAAACCTCAACAATTATTCGGAAATTGATTGGAAGAGGCCCCTGGAAACAAATGCTCTGGAACTGTGGGGGCCTCTTCTCGAATGTTGTTAATCAAAGAGCTTTGCCTGTCAATGGTAAGGTTATGACTGGCTCCAAGGCGGGGTGTGGAGAACTGAACATCCTCTCGATGTAAAATTATCGCCGAGCCAGCCCCTACATTACTGTCATGCCTGTTCTGCGAACCCTGGTACTCAGCCCTCGAGTGTCTGTTTCACACGCCAGGGTTCTATTTCTAACGACCTCGTCGTACTGCAGTGCACTCCCACTACAGACTTGCGTTTGAAGTTCTGGTGTGAGCGATGCCGGTAGCATCGCCCTGTTTGGACCAGGTCTATGTAAAAATTGTGAATCTGACCTTGGTACTGAAGATCGGTTTGGAGGCGTAGTGTGGCTCCCCGAAGTCGGTCTGGGCTGCTCTTCCAGTACCTGGACTCCTCGGCTTTCCAAACGCTCCAAACGTAGGCGCGTCTCCTCCTGTTGGCGTCGGAGGTCGTCCTGTTGTTGTTGCAGGTCCTGGCGCATGTCGTCCTGCCGACGTTTTAGATTGGACTGGATGCGCTGGATCATCTGCTGACGTTCCTCTTTCTCTCGTTCATCCCTCTCGCGTTCTAGTTCGAGACGCTGAACTTCCAGATCGCGCTCTAACTCGAGGCGTTGGACCTCCAGATCGCGCTTTCGCTGTTCTCTCTCCCGTTCTAGCCGTAGCTGTTGAATTTCAATAGCTTGCTTATATTCTTCACGTGTGTTTTCAACTTCCAACTGGCGAAGCTCTCCTTCGGCATTCAACCGAGTATTGAGACGTCGTTCTACTGAAAGTTGATGCTGTTGCAGTAATTCTTGAACCGGGGGAATCGTAAGGGTTTCTCCTTCCTCAGAAAACGGCAGCTGAGGCCGTTGAACATCAGGAGTCGCGGAAGTCGTAGGCCCTTGGGTTACTGCGGCCAACTCGTCGACGTCCAACAAAACAGATCGTAATTCTCGCGTGCTTCGAGTAGTGCGTCTCTGCTTCCGCGGGGACGATGCTACCGGTGGTGCGTTCTCTTCATTTATCATCGTTGTATTCGTATTCATTCTCGTATTCGTATTCTCGTTTGCTGATCACCTCCTCTCTCACTCACCAAATCTCCAATTATTGGATCAGGAAGATCCCACTTCTGACACCAATGTAACAATGGATGGAACCTTGTTATGAATAAATAAGGGGTTCTCCCGAAATGATAAAGGCGACACGTGAGACCAAGTTTAAGGTGCAAAGAAATAATGTTTATTCAACCAGTCTCGTTTAAGTCTGAGACCTGACTGTTTTCACAATAATACTGGTTGACGCAGCAACCAGTAATTCAGATATTTCATATCACTTATTTCTATCAACTATTTCCTCGGGGTACTAAGTTCAGGGCTGTCTCATTATGACTTCCCCTGTCAAACCCTCAAAGGGGTACCTTTATAACAATATTGTGATACAAGTGCGAGAAAGCGGAGATTTGACGAAGGTTATGAGTGCAGTCAACTTCATAACCTCCGTCAAAACTTTCCGCTTGTCTTCGCACGTGTGTCACATATTATTTTTTGTGAAAAGTGCATCAAAGTCCCTCATTTGTGGCTCTGAAACGTGCTAACCGCAATCCCGACATGACCGATGGCTCGACTCCAATCTGATTCTCTACCGCCAGACGGCGCGTCGAAGGCGCGGCAGAAAGTTACTACGTGTTATAAATACGTGTATAATGGTAACTAGCGAGAAAATAAAGATCTGCGCATGCGCTGCTCAAACCCTGCTGTAAAAGACCACTTCCAGCACGTTTCAGAGGCACAAAATGGGGGACATTTGATGCACGTATTACAAAAAGTATATTTCAATACTGTACTCCAATTTATTCATCTTGTCGTTTTCCAGCAGTTTAAAAGTTGAAAATCAATATATTATAAGGTTGACCTTTCAGCTTTCGTCCACCATAGGTTTGCACCTGAATATGTTGTGAGAACAATTTTTTTTTCAGATTTCAGAACGATAATGTGAAAGAATCTATTTCTGGAATGTTAGGAATCGGAACACATAATTAACATACATTTACCTTTCTGGAAATGCATAATATGCGCGAGGCAACATCAAATTGGTCGAATGAAGGAAATTAGCACAGATTAGCACGAGGGATTCGGGTATTCAGGTAAGGAAAGTTAACGTTATTGTAACGTGGATTTTTTGTAATTTTTGAGGAGCAGGAACATTAAGATGTGATTATGTACAGGACTTAGGGTGTTATATGAAGAACATTATAAAATAAACATTAAAAAGCTGAGATAAGAAGATTGCACACAACCATAAAAACCATGAAGGAATTACACATTCAAGTAGACATCTAGTCGCCTTAGTATTTATTTGCCCTACAGACCATTGTGTAACGAATTGGAGTTTTATGAAATAACTTTGGAATGAAAATTCAAATTGTTCTAACGAAACTGAGAAACTGCTGTAAGGACAGATCATTATGAGAAGATTATACAAAACCGTGATGGAAATACTTTCCAAAATGTTATTCAACTTTGAAGTCGAACATTTCGGTCCAATCTAAATGGTCTGTAGGCTAAATGACACCATGAACTACGGACCGGTCGACCTGGAGACCAGGACCTACGGCCTGGTCGACCTGGATACCAAGAGCAATGGTCCGGTAGACCTGGACACCAAGACCTACGGTCCGGTCGACCTGGATACCAAGACCCACGGTCCGGTCGACCTGGACACCGAGACCTACGGTCGGGGTGACCTGGACACAGTCGTATATGGGGCATTCCACGCCAACTCGACCAGTGTTGAATCCCGACCATCTCAAAATCATTCCATATTTTTTTCCAACATTCTACTCGGTACAAAACGCGTCCTGAATTTTTTTCAGATTTTTTTTTATCAAACCGTTAATTTGTGATGAATTTTTTCAGTTGATTGCGAATGCCCTGTGACGGGATGTACAGCCGACGGTCGATAACCCGTCATTAGCGTATGGTAATTACCATACGAACAGATCGATCCAGCGATCGATACCCTATCGACCGACGGCCCACATCCCGTCACCAGAGTCAACCAGCCATCCGCCAGATGAGCCGGACCGTAGTTCACAGGCCGCCGATAGGCGCGCCGCTTCCCGCAGCCAGAGCGCACCCGAGCGCAGTTATAACGACCGGCCAGACCAGCAGCGGGCAGTCTTGATCGACCAGCCAAGCCGGGCGCTCCCGACCAAGCTCACTGATCTTGACTCACTTTTGGACTGTAGGGTGCGACCTCAGACCACCCGGGATAGAGTCTCGCGTTTAGACACCGCGACTTTATTGTACCGTAGACCGTTCCGTTTATTCCGTTAGAACCTGTATAAATTTAGGCCGTAGCATTTAATACCGTACCGTACTTTAACTCTCCTGTAATATTCATTCATTAATTTGATTCGTTATTTCATATTAATATTAAATACTCATTTGAACTTTAGTATTTAATATTCCTGATATAAGTTAGACATTTTCGGAGATAGAACTCCTTTAATATTTCCTTTAATATTTTCTTGATATATTTTCTTGATATATATAATTTCGGAGTTTAGGACTCCTTTAATAATTCTTAATAATTAATTATCTCTCATTTATTTCATAACTAGAATTTACTGCGCGCATAGGTTAAGATAGTAATAAAAGTATAGGCAATTTAGTTATAAGTCAAGCTGACTGTAGCCTGTATATTTTTGTATTCCAGAGACTCCGCCGCCGTCCGCGATCCGGAGAATACCGTGCCTTAGCTTTATTTGAATAAATTTATTATTATTTTGTTATAAATATAAACAGTGTGTTATCATTCACACTCCTCTTTACTTCCCTTTCCTTAAATCTGACCCTGGTTTACTCTGAGCACCCGGTGGAAAGGGGAGCGACCATTTCCACCTTGGTCCCCACGAGGTACACCGTTACAGCCCCTTTGTAAACATCGGAAAAAATTCTCAAAAATCCAAGGGATGACAACAGTGTAACAAGACCGCTGCCACCAGTGTAACAAGCTTTAAAGCTAGTGAAGTATTTTATATGGGTTCAGCCCGTGTATAATACAGAAGTACACCGAAGGTGTGAAGCAAGTGGTATTTCAATAAGAGTATTCCGTGTAGAACAGTAGCGATTATATAGCAGTTTTATTCAGAGTAGCAAGTGATTATTCCAGAGTGTACAACAGTTTGATATCTACTAGTTAAGAGAGATCTTATTCTTAAGAAAGTAGTTATAGAAGTAGAAGTAGAAGAAGAAGTGAAGAGCTGCTATTCCGATAGGAAACAGGAAAGCTCGGGAAGAGGCATAAAAGAGTGCAGGTAGGGGGCACGTGCGGCTGACGATGCATGAGGTGATGCGAAGTTTAAGGGCATGCTGGACTCAGATTTCCATATTTAAAAAATAATGAAGCCGGATATGAACGGGGGGGTGTTTAATGGGTTCCTTAGACGATTTGTAATCAAATTGGTAGCTGCATGAACGTGTATCTCACCAAAATCGAGTAAAATAAGGCTTTTTTGTTTCGCGAAGCGTGGGGACCGTCACTTGTTTTCACTGATATCACCGACTACGCATCACAAGGGTGGAAACGAACCATTGAGCGCCCTCAGGAATATAATTCCACTCACATATATCGCAAAACTTGTTCATTTCACTCAACGATGAAGACGAAAAATTGTTTCCAAAAAAAGACTGTAATTTTTCTCGGTATAAAGCACCGGCCGCGGCCATGTTGGATCGTTTCACGTGGCGTGTCGGGCCGAGCAGCGCTTGCCAACCTTCATCTCGCGGTCCTGCGTTTCACGAACCGCCGTTCCTTGTTCAGCGCTATGACAGCTGAGCGGGAATTCAAACGGAAATAATTCGGAATAATAGTTATAACTAATAGTTATAACAAATGTAAGGTACGTATAAGTTGTAAAAATTTGTAAATTAGTCTAATTGTAAGTAGTAATGTATTCGATGAAGTTATGGAGACGGAAACCATGTAACCCCGAGGGGAACAATAAATAAACATACATAAACATACATAAACATACATAAACATACATAAACATACATTATAATTATAATAATGCATTGTTATTATTATCATCATTATTATTATTATTATTATTATTATTATTATTATTATTATTATTATTATTATCATTATAATTACAATTTCCGAAATAATAATCATAACAATTATTATAATAATTATTATTATTATTATCATTGAAAAAAATTTACTCGAAAGTGGTGTGAATGAAAATGAAAACGTATGCGCCATTTTTTTTTTTTGTACTAACACTGAAATCCTGTGAAACGCACAGAATAATCAAAATTCCGATTCTTTTGAGAGATTTTCAAGTTTCAGCATAAAAAAAACTAGATAAGGCAGAGGTGTAAAGTCGTATACGCCCTTTATTTTTATTTTTTTTTTATCTTGAAAATGTTGTGAAAATCGGAATTTCGATTCTTCTATGCGTTGCACAGGACACGAGTATTTGTGAAAAAAATGGCGTACTACGACTATACGACTTTATACCGTTGCCCTGTCAATGTTTTTTTTTTTTTTGAATTTTGAATTTTGAATTTTGAAAATTTCACATAAAGAACTCTGAAATCAGACTTTTTTATGCGTTTCACAGGATTTTAGAGTTTTTGTAGAAAAAGAAAAAAAAAATGGCGCATAGTTTTCATTTCCATTTACAAATTTCACCACTTTCGAGTAAATTTTTTGCAATGATAATAATAATAATAATCATATTGTTATTATCATAATAATAATTATTATTATCATAATAATATGATAATAATTGTTATTATTATTATTATTATTATTATTATTATCGTCATCATCATCATTATTATTACGGAAAAAATTGAAATTCCGATTTTCACAACATTTTCAAGATAAAAAAAAATCGAATAATAAATGGCGTTTACGACTCTATACCTCTGCCTTGTCCAGTTTTTTTATGCTGAAACTTGAAAATCTCTCAAAAGAATCGGAATTTTGATTATTCTGTGCGTTTCACAGGATTTCAGTGTTAGTACAAAAAAAAAAATGGCGCATACGTTTTCATTTTCATTCACACCACTTTCGAGTAAATTTTTTTCAATGATAATAATAATAATTATTATTATAATAATTGTTATGATTATTATTTCGGAAATTGTAATTATAATGATAATAATAATAATAATAATAATAATAATAATAATAATAATAATAATAATAATGATAATAATAACAATGCATTATTATAATTATTATGTATGTTTATGTATGTTTATGTATGTTTATTTATTGTTCCCCTCGGGGTTACATGGTTTCCGTCTCCATAACTTCATCGAATACATTACTACTTACAATTAGACTAATTTACAAATTTTTACAACTTATACATACCTTACATTTGTTATAACTATTAGTTATAACTATTATTCCGAATTATTTCCGTTTGAATTCCCGCTCAGCTGTCATAGCGCTGAACAAGGAACGGCGGTTCGTGAAACGCAGGACCGCGAGACGAAGGTTGGCAAGCGCTGCTCGGCCCGACTCGCAACGCGAAACGATCCAACATGGCCGCGGCCGGTGCTTTATACCGAGAAAAATTACAGTCTTTTTTTGGAAACAATTTTTCGTCTTCATCGTTGAGTGAAATCAACAAGTTTTGCGATATATGTGAGTGGAATTATATTCCTGAGGGCGCTCAATGGTTCGTTTCCACCCTTGTGATGCGTAGTCGGTGATATCAGTGAAAACAAGTGACGGTCCCCACGCTTCGCGAAACAAAAAAGCCTTATTTTACTCGATTTTGGTGAGATACACGTTCATGCAGCTACCAATTTGATTACAAATCGTCTAAGGAACCCATTAAACACCCCCCCGTTCATATCCGGCTTCATTATTTTTTAAATATGGAAAACTGAGTCCAGCATGCCCTTAAGAAGCATCGCCGGATGCAGCGTCTCCGATAGTGTCTGGGAATCCAGAGTTAGAGCGGAAAGAAATGAGAGAGCTGGAAGAAGAGTGTCTAGTTACTATAAGCTAATAAGTAATGAGTATTACTAATAGATAGAGATAGGGTGAGTATGGACTGAAGGTCCAGACGTACAACAGCCCCCGTTTAGGAAAACGTGGGCCGAATTTTTTTTTCTTTTTTTTTTTCGCCGAATTCGAAATTTTCTTATTTTTGAAAGTGAAATTATCTAACACAGGATAAAATTTCGAGCGTCAAATAAGGTTCAATTCACTCGGAAACGTTCGGTTTCACCATTCATGTTTCACCATTATGTAGTTAAGTGAAAAAAAATCGAAAAAAATTCGGCCCACGTTTTCCTAAACGGGGGCTATTTTGTGTCATCCACTGGATTTTTGAGAATTTTTTCAGATTTAAGAAAAAGCGGCATTCTCAATCAACTTCAAAAATTCATAACAAATTAACGGTTTGATATAAAACCTAAAAAAAAAATTCGGGACACGTTTTTTACTGAGTAGAATGTCAGAAGACAACATGGAATGATTTTGAGCTGGTCGGGGTTCACCACTGGTCGAGTTGGCGTGGAATGCCCCATATACAGTTCTCTAAAGCAGGCGTAAAGTGCTCACTTTACAAATTGAAAATGTAATTGGTAATTAGATTTTTTTTAAATGACAAATTAAAAATGTAATTGGTACTTAAATTTCTTTCAATTACAAATTAAAAAAGTAATTGATAATTGCATTTTTTTAGGGCTGTGCCAATAGCGTTCGAATCGAATCGAATCGAATAGTGCTATTCGATTCGAAAATCGAATCGAATATTCGAGTTTTCGAATAGTTCGAATCTTCGAATAATTCGAATATTCGAACTATTCGAACTATTCGAATAATTTGAATATTCGAAATATCCGAAATATTCGTATAGTTCGATTTTTTTTAAATATTCGATGATTCGTTGGATCATACGATGATTGCACACTCTCAAAAAGATGTATACGCGTACTGTTTAGAAAAAGGAAACACATCCACACTCGATCAACAATCTACTACGAACTATGCCAATGATAAAACTCACTTTGCGTCTAGATTTTAATTTCTCATAAATCTAACGCTTTTTTGTCCAAATTGTTTTCTGCACACAAATTTTTTAAATTCCATCCCGATTTATTTGGGAACAGATCCACTTTTGAAAAAATGAAACGACTACTTTGTTTACGTTAAGTTCGAATCGAAGTAATTTTCGGTTACACGTGCATTACTTCGGCTACAAATTGATGAAAAAATATGTACATATTTTGTTTTTCCATTTTATTTGTTCTCAACCAGCTGTTCTGTCGTATATTTCGTATATTTCTTCAATTTTCAATTTTCTTGAAAACCTTCTTTCTTCGAAATCCTTCTATCTATTTGCGTCTAAATTTCTTCGTTTGAATTTGAATTTGTTTCTTTACACAGGGTGTCTATTCGAGTTAGGATGTAAGGTTTCCTGAGAAATCCATGATATTCCACGTGTATAGAAATACGATTTTGCTTTCGTGGACCAATCATGTCATGAAGCTGAAGCTAGCAGCAATAGTGAGCAGCCAAAAGTGCCGAATTCAATTAAATTAAAAATTATGGAGTTATGAGCCATGACGTAACGAATATAAAAGAAGAAAGAAAAAAAATACAACCGAATTGAGAACCTCCTCTTTTTCTGAAGTCGGTTAAAAATAAGACAATGAGGCGATAGAATTTGAATTTTGTGACACATTATGTAAGGGAATACTCTCAATGACTTATCGACATGAATCTTCACTGTGTGATTTTATTCCGGAGAACTTTGAAATGTTTGGCTGCTAACTATGGCTGCTAGGTTCAGCTTCATATCATGTCAACGATTTTTTCCGGTCAATTTCTCAGGCTCGTGTGCCTCAATCGAACTGCTTTACTTGAAATATTTTTTTTCTTTTGCAATTTGAACTGGTTTTGAATTGCCAAAAGAAAAAAGAAATGAAAAAAATGATCACCATCAGAAAAATTCCCTCAGTGGACTCAAAATTCCCTGAAAATTCCAGGATATTTCAGGAGAAGAAATATTCCCTGAGATTTCCAGGAATTCCAGCTTTTCCAAGAAGGTAGACCTGTTACAGTT
Source organism: Euura lappo (assembly GCA_018257835.1). Classification (NCBI taxonomy): domain Eukaryota; kingdom Metazoa; phylum Arthropoda; class Insecta; order Hymenoptera; family Tenthredinidae; genus Euura; species Euura lappo. Next base: position 12,427 of record JAEUYN010000349.1, on the reverse strand, counting down.
AGATTTTAAGAGGCCACACACCAATATATTAATAATAATAATTATAGCAATTATTATTATTATTATAATAATTACAGTAATAATAATTATTATTATAATTACAGTAATAATTATTATAATAATAATTATAGCAATTAATAATAATGATAATTGATATAATAATAATAATGATAATTATGATGATACAATTGATCAATGTTGACAAATAGTCAGGAATATTCCTCATGTAGGTATGTATATTGTCTGAAGTGAAATACGAATAGCTCACAACTCTAGATTATTTGAGAATAGCCAATTCTTGTTTCTAAAAAGACCCAATTGTCAAACAAATCATATTATTAGGATATTCGAACCATTCGAATAATTCGAATGTTCGAATAATTCGAATGTTCGAATAATTCGAATTATTCGAAGTTTCGAATAACTCGAACTATTCGAATTATTCGAAGTTTCGAATTATTCGAAACTTCGAGTTATTCGATTCGTTACTATTCGATTCGTGACGAATAACTCGAAATTTCGAAAATTCGCACAGCCCTAATTTTTTTCAATTACAAATTAAAAATGTAATTCGTCATTGAATTTATTTCAATTACAATTTAAAAAATAATTGATAATTGAATTGTTTTCGATTACAAATTAAAAATGTAATTGGTAATTGAATAAGGTTCAATTATAAATTGAAAATGTAATTGCTACTTGATTTTTCATCCAATTGTAATCTGTAATTTGTAGGGTAGAGTGGTCCGAAACCAACCGGTGGTTCCATCCCGATCTCTCCATGTTTCTCAGTACTTGTGCTACCATGGAAACTGTTGATGGTGGCATTTGAAAGCTCTCACAACACCGACAATTTGGAGGTAAAGACCCATCCTTTCCTCTCATTTTATACTATGGTCTCGCGCAGTGTTTTGTTTTGAAAGCAGTGAAGTTAATTTTGTAGCTGCACGGAACTTCAGTTTGAAGTGTTTCATTGTGTCGCGAAAAATCCAAAGGTGGGTTGTTTTGATTGCTTATGGCCTGGACTTGAAGACACACTATCATATTCAAATCACTTCCATCGTTGTTAGTAAACTGCAAGTCGTGGAACCATCTTGGATGTGAAAGGGTAAAGAGCCTCTGAAAGTGGAGCGTGAGTTTTGTGGCATGTGTGAGAGACAGGGAGAAACAGGAGAGGAGACATTTGGTACGTCGGAAGAGATAAAGGCATAGAAGGCATAGAAGAGAAAAGAAGCAGCCGAGATTGGGAATTAGAGGAAGGAAAAGGAGGTAAAGAAAGAAGGCATTAGAGGTTAGGAACGGTCTCGTGGACAAGGGGACACCGGAGCTGAAGGGAGGAGAGAGGGAACAAGGAGTCTAGCGGAGAGACTGAGCACCGACAGCGAGAGAAACGAGCTCAACCGGTAAGGAAGGAAGAGTCAGGTGGAGCGAACGAGCGAGATGAGCGAGGCGATGGGGAACGACAGGGTTCTCGAGCTGCTCGCAAGTATTAGTAGAGACTTCGAGAAGTTAGCAGCGAAGGAGGAAAGGAAGAAAAGAGCACTGGAGCATAGAGACGATGACGAGGAGGAATCAAGGGAGGATGAAAGAGAGGAAAGGGCGGCAGAGGGGGATCGGGACGCTAAGGAGGCCGAGGGGCTGACCCCCTCCGGAAGCGTATCGTACGCGAGTAAGGTGGCAGGGGGAGGTACGAAGAGCAGGTCGTGGGCGGACGAAGTTGACAGAACCGATGAAAGAGAGAGAGCAAGAGAGAAAGAAGGAAAAAAGGAAGTAAAAGAGAACGGAAGAACCAGGGTGGCTGAGATAAGGGAAAACGAAGAAACGTGGCAGTGGGAGATGAGGGAAAGAAGAAGAAAGGCCAGAAACCTGGTAATTAAAGGAATGGAAGTAAAGAAAGAGGAAGTCGAAGAGAGGATAAAAAAGTGGCTGGAGAAAGAACTAGGAAAGAAGGTAGAGGTGGAACAGATCTGGATGACGAAAGAGAATCTGGTGGTAGTGCGCCTCGGAAGAATGGAGGACATCAGCGAAATAGTGAAGCGAAGAGAGGAAATCTGGGAGCGATGGGAACTGTGGGTAGAAAGAGATAGCACGTTCAGAGAGAGAAGGACCAGATGGCTGGTGAACAATCGAGCAAGGAACGCGAGACGGGAGGGAAAGAAAGTCACAGAGGAGGAAGAAAGAGTGTGCATCGACGGAACCTGGTGGACGTGGAAAGAGAAGGAGGAGGAATGGCACGTGCAAGAGATGGAAGAAAAGAACGAGACGCAAGCGGGGGAAGAAACGGAGCGTGGAAAAACGGTAAAAACCCGAGAAGAAGTGGTAAAATGGAGAGAGAACCTGGAACGGAGAAAGGAAGAGATTAGGAAGGAAGAGGAGGAACTGGCAGCGGAAGAGGTGAGAGTCAGGCTAGCTACAACAGCAGCGGCGAGCACCGGAGAGAGAATGGTAAAGCGAGGCGCGGAGAAAGACAATATAGCCGAGGAGAAGGACAAGGAAACCGGGGAGAAAGCAGAGAAGACAGGAGAGATGGAGGGGAAAGCGGAGAAGAAAGCAGAAAAGAAAGCTAAGGAGTCAGAGAAGAAAAAAGGCAGAAGAAAGGAGAGCGAAGCGAGCAACGAACGGGAGAGGAACGAGAGAAAGCCAGAGGCAAAAGAAAAACAGAGCGAAGAGAAGTCGGGCGGAAAAGAGAAAGCAACCGATGAGAACCAAAACATAAGTGAGGGAGGACAAATGGAAAGGAGAACGGAGGAAGTGGAGAGATGGAGGAAAGACCTGGAGCGAAGGAAAGCAGAATTAAGGAAAGAGGAAGAAGAATTGGAAGAGGAAGAGAAGAAAATCCGAGACGTAAAAAGTTAGGAATAAAGTATGGAATGAGGCATGGAATGAAGTAATGAAATGAGGGTACTAGATGAGGAGGTGTATATATATATATATAATAGTAGATAATAAATAGGACTAAGAAAGAAATGGAAATGTAAAGGTGTATATATTATACGAGAGGCAGGGGAATGAGATTGAAATGAAGTATGGAATGAGGTATGGAATGAAGTAAATATAATATTAGTTTATAGGTTAGAAATAGGATTAAGTAGAAATGTATAATGTGATGAGAGACGGGCTGACGCCGAAAGGCAAGCCTAGAGAAATAAATACTACTACTAGTAAACTGCAAGTCATTATTTAAAAAAAGTCGTGGTGGTCCGAACCCGACCCCTATGTTTTTGTGCATCAAAGATTTTCTAGCGTATTTATGACAGTTAAACTGTGATTTAATTACTTCCGACGGTAATTACACATTGTTTTTCAGAAATGGGGCGATCGTTCAAACGCAAAAAGCCAAAACGAGATCCGGCAATTCTGCGGCGAGCAGTTGGCGCAATGGCATTAGGATCTTCGCTTCGTACAGTTGCACGTGAATTAGCAGTTCCTCGTTCGACATTGCCTCTTCCCTTGATTCACTGCAAAAAAATAGGGGGTCGGGTTCGGACCATGGGGAGGTCGGTTTCGGACCACGATTTTTGAGGACGACTAGTATGCGGACTTTCACTACGGCTTCGGTATTTTAAACAAATGGTACCCGAAAACCTCGTCAAGTTGCTTCAAACCTAAAATAACGTTCCCTTCGAAGAATAAAAATTTTGTTTTATCAAAAAAATTAATTCGAGGCACTTTTATTGCCCTTGCCACTTAGGCGGTCGGTTTCGGACCACTCTACCCTATTCAATTAATTACAAATTCGCCCAACTCTGGATCTAACATAGCAAATTTCTGATATTTTCCCCTATTTGATGAGTATTCGACTAATTTTGTCAAGATTGAACACATCACACCATCCCCCCCCCAAATCTACAGGTGTAAGCGTGCTTAGAAGTAACAATTTGTCAAGACACTCACCCGATACTACGTCTGTCTGTTTTGATATTCCCAGCTTGTGAAAACATTCGTTCATCTCCGCTCATCTCACCAATCACGAATCGCCTGGCTTCATCAATGACCCGAGTTCTCTTGAAACATTCATCTCGTCTCGTGTCAACATATCTGGTGGGTTAGCACATTTTCGGATCATAGGGTAGACGTACTCTTCCAATGGGGCGTTAAAAACCGCTTCAATATATCCAGGGTTGAATTCCATCGGGTAAGTACGTCTTGAAGGAATTTCAGCACTGTACTTTCGCTTCTTCCGTCACAGATTTGGAGACTTTCTAGTTCGTCTGATGCTACAACACTTTTTGCACAACGATGCAATAATACACCATTTCTCGTTTTTGTCGTTTTCAAATTTCACTAGTGTTTGGCAGTTAACATTTTGCTCCACACTTATGTACACACCCAACCGATGCGTAGTACCGAAATCAGCCGTGGGATCGCGTAACATCTTAGGTACACGCGTGAAGTTAGCGGTTAGCAGTCCAGAGGTGTATAGTCAAAGGGCTAATACAAACGTATGAAAATGCTACCGATATAGGTAGATGTCGGGATAGCTGCGTTGGGCGATATCGTATTTCGTATGTTTAATTCGATCCGAAAAAAAATTTGAGGCCTGCACTGGTGGGTACATACCTTTTCGGCGCCGCCATTTGGGCGCCATACGTTTGGGCGCCACCGTTTTGGCGCGTGGACGTTTCGGCGCTTGGACTTTTCGGCGCCAGCCGTATCGGCGCTAGGACGTTTCGGCTTCTGTCGTTTCGGCGCAAGGTTATTTCGGCGTCAAGCCGTTTCGGCGCTAGGACACCTCGGCGTCAGACCTTTCAGCGCGTCATCAGTGGCTATCCTAACTTTTTCTAACCGTCAGTGGCTGCCCTAACTTTTTATCACCCGCCATAGAACACCGCCTGCGTTGCCCTATTTGGGCCCCTAGGTACGGTTTTTTTCGCGATAATTTGCGTTGCCAGCCCAGTGCGCTTCGCGCATATGTAATATATATATATATAATATATTCGCGCATATATACCTAATATATATATATTTATTTTTATTTAATGTTTGGGAAATAGATCAGATATATCCGCAAAAAAAGTCTAGGCACTCACTGCCTCAACGCCTGACGCCAAAACGTCTGAGCGCCGAAACGCCTCACGCTGAAACGTCTTAGCGCCGAAACGCCCCACGCCGAAACGTCCACGCGCTATAAAATCTCGCGCCGAAACGTCCAAGCGCCCAAATGTCCACGACGCCGAATCGGCTGGCGCCGAAGTGGTGGCGCCGAAGTGGTGGCGCCGAAGTGGTGGCGCCGAATCGTCCGACGCCAAAGTGGCGGCGCCTAAACGTCCTGCGTCCTGCACGGGTGACCACTCCAAGAACGGGTGAAGTGAGCGACGTGACGGTTAGACGGGGGGAGCACAGGTACGGATCACGTAACAACTGATTCAATAACATCATGAATTCATAAGCACAGTTTATTTTTCTTTTCTGCTTATCTACCTTACGTGAAGTGAGGCGCGAAGCGAGCGAAGGGCAGGATTGGCACGCGAAGCGCGTACGGGCGGAGCCCCTAGTATTTTTATACAGAAGCACCTCAATTCTATTTTTGCATAACATACCTCGTGACGCCATTCCACTTTATACACCGGTGGCTCGGCTGTGATCAGACAGTCAAAGTAAACATCGGTACCCTCTCGAATAGTACTTGGATTAAGTGAGGTTCCCAGCTGAATGAGCGTTTCTGGAACGTCTGTAACAATAAACGCATACAAAATTATTTGAATGATGATACGGTCGCTAGCTTTCACCTTTGCTTATCGCTCCAGAAATAATGTCTAAGAAAAGGCTTATTTTGGGATTGTTAAATCTATTGATATTATTCAGGAATCGTGTTGTTTTCGTGACCATGGAGAGAATTAATTGTCAATCGGATTAGGTCATTTTTTTTTTTATAAATTGTTTATTGCCTTAACAAATGAGGGTGACGTTTCGGCCGGGCCCGGCCGGCCATCTTCAGGCTATAATCCAATTTTTCTTACTGTCGGCGACGCGTAATGTTCTGCCAAGTGTTTGATGTACTGTCGTATCTGGGTATGTGAATGTAACAATAAAACGAGTGAGAAATCCGATAATCATGTACACGTACACGTACTGTAAAGTTTATGTGTTATAAAATGATGGACTACTCAGGTTGGGATCTTGACAACAATTATGTTTCTTCTTCACAACCCTCTGGTTGCAGATGGAGCCCGCTTACATTAAGTGTGGTGCTGCCATCTGCTCTTCTGTTACATCTGCTCTTTTTAGGCTAGTTATATTTTTGAATTTATTTGAACGTTTACAAAGTGCTTAATAATATATTTTATACACCTCAGGGATATAAACGGCGGTTTATTGCCCTGTTCCAGCCGGAAAAACCACTTTATTTCCCTTTGGTGTATAAAATATATTATAAAGAATATAAATATTCGAGTTGTACCAAATCTGAAAATGTAACGATTATTTATAATTGGTTCAAGTGATCTCAATTTATTATGAATGTAAGGCAAGTATCAATTTTGGTATTGCACCAGCTGTAAAAAAAAAAAACAGCGACCGAGAGTAGAGATACTCGCGAATCCGGTGGTAAAACGCAGAAATCTTTCAAGTTCTCCAACTTGATTAAAAAAATGTGACGGTTCTTGATAATTTGGTCAAGTGATTGTAATTTATTATAAATGTAGGGCAATTCTCAATTTTGGTATTGCATGAGCTGTAGGGATACAGCGACAGAGAGTAGAGATACTCGCAACTCCTGTCGTAAAACGCAGATCTCTTTCAAGTTCTCGAACTTGACTTTCAAACGTGACGATTTTTTATGATTGGGTCAAGTAACTGAAATTCATTATAGATATTAGGCTATCGTCAGTTTCGCTACCGAAAGCTGTAGAAATACAGCGAAACGGATAGAAATACTCGTAACTAGTGTAGTAAAACTACTGCATGATAATCTATTTTATTATGAATGTTACCAGTCTAATGCTCGAATAAGTGTGTGAAAACATAGGGTTCTAGAAAAAGATGACGATAATATTATAAACTTACAGAGAGTAGAGATACTCGTAACTCCTGTAGTAAAACTACTGTACAATAATCTATATTATTATCTTATCTGTCGTAACAATACTGCGGATATGAGCTGTGTGAATATCAGTTTTGGTGTTGCATGAGCTGTAGAGATACAGCGAAAAAGAGTAGAAATACTCTGATCACAGTAGTAAAACTACTGTCCAATGATCTTTATTATTATTTTATCTGTAGCAACAATACTGTGCATATGAGCTGTGCAAATATCACATATCGTGTTGCATGAGCTGTAGGGATACAGCGAAAAAGAGTAGAAATACTCTGATCACAGTAGTAGAACTACTGTCCAATGATCTTTATTATTATTTTATCTGTAGCAACAATACTGTGCACATGAGCTGTGCAAATATCACATATCGTGTTGCATGAGCTGTAGGGATACAGCGAAAAAGAGTAAAAATACTCTAACTCTAGTAGTAAAACGCAGAAGTCTTTCAAGTTGTCTAACCCGACTGAAAAAATTGGACTACTTTTTATAATTGGTTCAAGTACTTTGATTAAATTATAAATATTAGGGTATCGTCAGTTTTGTTACAGAAAAAGTTGTAGAAATTCAGCGGAAATGGGTAGAAATACTCGTAACTACAGTAGTAAACCTACTGTATAATAATAAATGTCAAATAATAAAATCTGTATTATTATTCGCTGTGGCTATTCGCACGACAACGTGACTGGCATCCATCCACGCTAGAGTCACGGAGGCTTTTCCCGTGCCTACAGCACGATCGTTGGATTCACGGGGAAAATCCAACGTAACCGCAGGGCTGTAGTCACGGGCCGGAAAAACGGGGGCATCGAGATACGGGGCCAGAAGTCAGGGGGGCAGAAGTCACGTGGCTTCGAGTCACGGGTATAAAAGTCACGTGGCTTCCAGAGACCCGGGTCTTCGAGTCACGGGGCTCTTGGAGTTACGTGGCTTTCAAAGACACGGGGCTCTTGGAGTCACGTGGCTTTCAAAGACACAGGGCTCTTGGAGTCACGGGGCTAGAAGTCACGTGGCTCTTGGAATTACGTGGCTTTCAAAGACACGGGGCTCTTAGAGTCACGGGGCTAGAAGTCACGGGGCTCTTGGAGTTACGTGGCTTTTAAAGACACGGGGCTCTTGGAGTCACGGGGCTAGACGTCACGTGGCTCTTGGAGTTACGTGGCTTCTAAAGACACGGGGCTCTTGGAGTTACGTGGCTTTCAAAGACACGGGGCTCTTGGAGTCACGGGGCTAGAAGTCACGTGGCTCTTGGAGTTACGTGGCTTTCAAAGACACGGGGCTCTTAGAGTCACGGGGCTAGGAGTCACGGGGCTCTTGGAGTTACGTGGCTTTTAAAGACACGGGGCTCTTGGAGTCACGGGGCTAGACGTCACGTGGCTCTTGGAATTACGTGGCTTTCAAAGACACGGGGCTCTTGGAGTTACGTGGCTTTCAAAGACACGGGGCTCTCGGAGTCACGGGGCTAGAAGTCACGTGGCTCTTGGAGTTACGTGGCTTTCAAAGACACGGGGCTCTTGGAGTCACGGGGCTAGAAGTCACGTGGCTCTTGGAATTACGTGGCTTTCAAAGACACGGGGCTCTTAGAGTCACGGGGCTAGAAGTCACGTGGCTCTTGGAATAACGTGGCTTTCAAAGACACGGGGCTCTTAGAGTCACGGGGCTAGAAGTCACGGGGCTCTTGGAGTTACGTGGCTTTTAAAGACACGGGGCTCTTGGAGTCACGGGGCTAGAAGTCACGGGGCTCTTGGAGTTACGTGGCTTTTAAAGACACGGGGCTCTTGGAGTCACGGGGCTAGACGTCACGTGGCTCTTGGAATTACGTGGCTTTCAAAGACACGGGGCTCTTGGAGTTACGTGGCTTTCAAAGACACGGGGCTCTTGGAGTTACGTGGCTTTCAAAGACACGGGGCTCTTGGAGTCACGGGGCTAGAAGTCACGGGGCTAGAAGTCACGGGGCTAGAAGTCACGGGGCTCTTGGAGTTACGTGGCTTTTAAAGACACGGGGCTCTTGGAGTCACGGGGCTAGACGTCACGTGGCTCTTGGAATTACGTGGCTTTCAAAGACACGGGGCTCTTGGAGTTACGTGGCTTTCAAAGACACGGGGCTCTTGGAGTCACGGGGCTAGAAGTCACGTGGCTCTTGGAGTTACGTGGCTTTCAAAGACACGGGGCTCTTGGAGTCACGGGGCTAGAAGTCACGTGGCTTCCACAGACCTGGGTCTTCGAGTCACGGGCCAGAATTCATGTGGCTTGGACTCACGGGTCTAAAAGTCACGTGGCTCCCAGAGACCCGGGTCTTCGAGTCGCGTGGCTTGGAGTCACGGGACTCTTGGAGTTACAGGGCTCTTGGAGTTACGTGGTTCTCGGAGACACGTGGTTTCGAGTGACGTGGCTCTCGAAGACACGGGGCTTAGAGTCAAGGGGCCAGAAGTCACGTGAAACTCGCTCGGCAAAAGTCCCTAGCCCTGAGTCGGTATCCCTAGCGTTCGGTGTTCGACCATACCCTGTTCAAGCTAACTTGATTCGGTTCGAACTCGAGAATAGCGCGCGTAAAATTTGATAAACGCATTTTGTTAGACGGAGCGGAACGGAGGAACAAGAACAACGAATTCTGCTCGTGCAGGAATTATTCTGCGAATATTAGCCAACAATGTAATTTTGATATTAGGCGCTCTATTCAAGAAAATTAGTGAATCGTGTTAATAAATGGAGTTGCGGGAAAATTGGATCAGGTAAGAAAGTTGATTTAGTCAATTGATCAACAAATTTCATTAAGTAATGTCAGGTTCGACTAGTAATCAATTTATTATGAATCAAGCAATTTTCCAGATATTTTTGTATCGTCGAGGCTCATCGAGGGACTTGACTCCGGTGACCTGCTTCGCCGCGGCTGATTGTATCGTCGAGGCTTATTGAGGAACTTGACTCCAGAAACCTGCTTCACTGCGGCTTGATTGTATCGTCGAGCACGTTGAGGCATCAAATATTAACACGATTCACTAATTTTCTTGAGTAGAGCGCCTAATAATTAAAACTACATTGTTGGTTAATATTCGCAGAATAATTCCTGCACGAGCAGAATAATTCCAGCACCTTCAAATTTTACGCGCGCTATTCTCGAGTTCGAACCGAATCATGTTAGCTTGAACAGGGTATGGTCGAACCACGTCGAACACCGAACGCTAGGGATACCAACTTAGGGCTAGGGACTTTTTCCGAGCGAGTTTCAGGTGGCACCCCCGAAGCGTTCGCCTTCCACGAATAGTCACAGTATGTGATATGCCTGGCCATATCCGGCTAACTTGTTGCTGCGCAGAGACCGATTTCCACCGATTTTTGGTCCCTGCGCAGAAACCAGGCATATCTGAATATGTCTGCTGAAAATGTAGTTGTAACAAGACATATAAGTCATAAAATTCATCGTCAGACTTATCATGAATCTTCATCAAATACATAAGCAAGAACAATGTTTTACGTTACATATGGCATAACATAACATAACATTCGATACCCATGTATCTCTACAGATTTCCTATTTTAGGTAGAGAAAGAAATTATGCTGTGATCTGCACCCGGATGTATAACTATTAATAAATCAATAAAAGTACAGACATTGTTTGATAATTCAATATTTTAATTTTTCATAAGTGAATTTTAATTCTTAGGATAATTGTGTACATAATAATAATACAAAATTGAAAATGAAATGGCTGCACTAAAAAAGGAGATGCGATTCTTAAAGCAATTTTTATAGTGTCTTGGTATGTATGATACATACTCCGTAACCTGCCACACTACATCTTGCAGCTCGGGCAGAACCATTGCTTGGCTTTCGGCGCCTTCTTCAAATTGACGCAGCCGTAGTGGTACCACGAGACGCACGCGTCGCAGAAAATACTACTATCGGTCAGGCTCTTCTGACAAGTTTTGCAACGCCAATCGGCCATATCTTTTTTTTTCTGTATCAGCTTCTGTAACTTTTGAAAAGCACGTTTTTGAAGATATTGCCTCGGCACTTCCAAATCCACTTCATCCGCAACGATGGAATCTGGAAGGCCTTCTTCATTTGAGGGTATATCGGCTTCTCTTATTATATACTCTCCACTTAAAGCGTTTCTGATCATCTCCTCGTCCGATATTATCCATTGGAGAATCATTCTCGCCTGGACAACCGGCCGTTGTGCCACAAAACTGACCGGTCCTTTATTGATTGGCAGACCGATGGCCATCAAGACCCTACCTCGCGGACGCCCCTTTGTCTTACAATCTGGCAGTACAATTTCTGTCAAACTTGCGGATTGGCTGGCTTCAGTAGATGTTATAGTGATCGATGGTTTTTTGTTATCTGGAAGTTCCTGTTTGTTTTCATCGATTGATTTATCGCCTGCTGCGTACGTCAATTCTAGCAGGTCTGTCGGGGATCCATCAGCTACGGTGAGATCCACAGTTTGAAGGCCACCGGCAGCAGAGTCTTCTGCTTCTACATGTGACTCCTACGAACCAGAAACAATTCAGTGAGCACAGTAATTCACAGTCAACAGGAACAGAGAATAGGAATGAAATACTTACGTCTGTCTGTCCTGTTGAAGGTTTTGCGTTATTTGGAAGTTCCTGCTTGTTTTCATCGATTGATATGTTGCCTGCTGCATACGTCAATTCCAGCAGATCTGTCGGGGATCCATCAGCTATGGTGAGATCCACAGTTTGAAGGCTACCGGCAGCAGAGTCTTCTGCTTCTGCATGTGACTCCTATGAATCAGAAGCAATTCAGTCAGCACAATAATTCAGTCATCAACAGGAACAGAGAATAGGAATGAAATACTCACGTCTGTCTGTCCTGTTGAAGGTATTTCATCATGACTGGTTGTAGCGTGTTTCAATAGTTCGAGTACAGCTGTCAGTGATTCGGACATGGCAGTTGGTTCAGTTTGTTCCACCGATTGCGATTCACTGCCACCACAGTTTCGCGCACGTACTGCCTATGAATGAGAAACAATTCATGAAGTGAAAACAGCAGTTTACAGTGAACAGAAATAACGGAAATCAAGATACTTACACCCGGCTGTCCTGTTAGAGGCTTGTCAGTGTGGTTGTGTTTCAGACAAATTTTGGTGAGTACCAAATACTGTTCATCTGTAGACAGTCGTACCTCTATGAACGCTGGGCAGTTTGTTTTGGCAGATCTAAATTCCAAAAGGAAAAGAATTTTTACAACAACGGATGAAAACAGCGAGTTTCGGACGGGCCCTAATGAATCAAGGTTATCTCAGTGGGCGGGACAGAACAAAGGTGGTTAGCCGGGCTGTATAGAACAAGGGTATCTCGCTGAAAAATCAAAAGAAGGCTATCTCGCGCGTCAGGATACGTTAACTCGCACGTCCAGATTAAACAAGG